>CM077164.1:8624552-8788879 GCA_039583875.1 Platanthera guangdongensis
CTCTTCGGTTCGAATGATGGATTTACTCGGCGCATTACTATTGCCCTTCTCAATGAAAAAAACTTTATCGCTTGGTCCTACTCCGTGCGAGTCCATCTTGCCGGACATGACAAGCTTGATTGGCTTGACCCTAATAGTGTTCCCAAGCCATCCGACAAAAAGGCTATCCGTCAATGGCGCACGAAAAATTTCAAGATTCTCGGGTGGCTTCAATGCTCCATGGAGCCCCGCATTTACGAGCAGTTCATGCGATTCGATTCAGTGCCATCTCTTTGGGCTGCCTTGATGCGTACCTGCGGCTTGACCTTTGCCCCGGTGGACAAGCTATCAATTGTCTGTCTACGTGTCTCCCTCGCTCCCTGCCATGGGTGGCCTCTTCATCAAATGGACGTGAAGAATGTCTTCCTCAATGACAATTTTGCTGAGGGAGTTTATATGGATCTTCCCCCCGGTTACAAGATTCAGGCTGAGTATTTGGATCGTGTTTGCCTTTTGCAGAAGTCCTTGTATGGGCTGAAGCAGTCTCCTCGTGCGTGGTTTGAGCGGTTTGGTACTGTTGTGCTTCAGAGTGGGTTCACCAGATGTCATGTTGACCACACGTGCTTTGTTCGGATTGTTGTGGATGGTTGTAGGGTCATTATTCTTGTCTATGTGGATGATATCATTCTTACCGGTTGTAGGGTCATCATTCTTACCGGTTCTTCAGAAGACATTTGAAGTGAAAGATTTGGGGCCTCTGAAGTACTTTCTCGGGATTGAGGTTGTCAGATCTCAGCAGAGGATCTCTTTGTCTCAGCGCAAGTATACACTCGACCTCTTAAGTGATACTGGCCTTCTTGGGTGCTCTCCTGTGTTTACACCCATGGATCTGAACCATCGCCTTCACGCCGAGTCTGACGATCTTCTCCCTGAACCGGGCAGATATCAGCGTCTTGTTGGCAGACTTATCTACTTGACCAACACTCGCCCTGACATTAGCTTTGCTGTGAGTGTGGTCAGTCAATTCATGCATGCTCCCCGGACTTCTCACCTAGATACAGGGTTTCGGATCCCCCACTACTTGAAGGGATCTCCTGGCCTAGGGCTCTTCTATCGTTCATCTTCGGCCATTGATCTCACTTGTTACACGGATTTTGATTATGCTGGTTCCCTCACTGATCGACGTTCTACTTCGGGGATGTGCATTTTCTATGGTGGTAATCTTATTTCATGGAAGAGCAAGTAGCAGAGTGTTGTCTCCCGCTCGTCTGATGAGGCTGAGTACCAGGCTATGGCCCATGGCGCTACTGAGCTCCTTTTGCTGCGTACTCTCTTGACCGAGCTTGGCTCTCCTCCCTCTGGTTCCTCGACTCTTGTGTGCGACAACCAGTTCGCTCTCATACTTGCCTCCGACTCAGTTCTGCACGAGCAGACTAAGCATATTGAGGTTGATATTCGCTTTCTCAGGGAGCACATCCGTTCAGGGACTCTTGAAGCGTTCTATGTTCCCTCCGCAGGGCAGATTACAGATATCTTCACCAAGACGGTTGAGCATTGCAGAATTCTCTCTACATGTGGCAAGCTGGGCTTGCTTGACCTCTTCGCGCCAGCTTAAGGGGGGAGTATTGACGTGTTATTTCAGCTGTCTGTTATTTTATTTCAGGTTTATGTGTATGTGTGGTATTCCCCTTGTATCTCCTATATATATACATATTCCCCCCTAAGAGGATGAATACAATAATCTTTTTCCTCTCTCTTAATTCAAACAGCCCTCACAAATTGGCTAACCAGCCCCTCAAAAACAGCATAACCAGCCCAAAAACAGTTCAGAAAATAATAACTACAAACCTAACAGCAATCCCAAACCAAAAAATTTTCTAACAATAGTTCCAAACCAGCAAGACAGCAAAAAAAAGAAAAACAAAAGAGAAGAATGCATCCTTACGGCGGAAGAGGGAGGAAGAAGGTGTTGCACAACCGATCCTATTTGGATGCGCTGAGGTTCAGCGAAGTTCTCCAAAATCCCCGGAGGAGGAACTGAAGAAGAACGTAGGAGGCAGGGGAGAAAAGCAACAGCAACAGCAGCTCAAAACCTGCGGCCAGAGAGTCAAAAACTAGCGGCAGAAAATCCCTAATCCAGCGGCTCTGGAAGACGGCACGACAAAGAAAGTAGCAGCACAAAATAGAAGAAAGAGAGGGATGGAGAGAGCTTGCAAGACATAGCAGCAGAGCACGGGCACGGGATCCACGACATGGGAGCAGCGTCGCAGAGCAGTGGCACAAAGCAGCGGCACAGAGCAACAGTTACTAAGAGGACGAGAAGAAGAAGAAGAGGAGAAGTAGTCGGGAAGAGGAGGTAGTCAGGAAGAAGCAGCAGCAGTACATGCAGAATCGGGAGTGGGTGAGGATGAATGAGCGGAAGTCGGAGACATTGGCTCCTTTTATTAATGGGAGGCAGCGACAATCGGCAAATATGAAGCCAAACAACATCAATGCACCGATCCAGGTGCCACCAAACTAAGCCCAAACCACACCACCAACCAACACCAAAACAAGCCAGGTGTCCTCACTTGAAAAAGCCCAAAATAAACCAAATGCCTCTTTCTATTGACAGCCCGCATAAATAGATATCATACTTTTGGCAATCCATATTAAAACATTACTATTGGCAGCTTATAACTAAATCAAAATTAATAACATACTAAAATTCCCAAATATAAAATAAATAAAACAAAACAAAAAAAGTTATTACAAAAATTATTGTACTATCTTGTGTTCTCATTATCGGGGAAAAATTAAAATATTGCGCGCATTATTTGGAACGTCGCAGCAGGTAGAGAAAGTCTAACTACCCAGGTTAGGAGCAGAACAGACCAACGCACAATGAATACTGAATTTTCCTAGCTCTGATACCATGTAAAAACGTACGTGAAATAAGAGAAATAAAATAATTTTTATTAATTTCTCTGAAATAGCTTCCATACATCATCATTATAATTGTACATTGTACATTTATATAAGAGGAGAAAGAGATGAGGAATTCTATCCTAAGATATGGGACTAAACAAGCTAATACGATGGGCCTCAAGATTTGCCTATCTTTGGGCTTTTACATATATTCTTTAACACCTATAAAATAGGAGCTGCTATAGTTCGATCTCTACTCGGGCTTGCGAGCTCGCGAAGTCGAACTCAAGTTCAATTTATAGGTCTTGAGCTTGGTCCCGAGCTCAAAATAACTAGGTCGAGCCTGAGCCAACAATATTTCTTAAAATTGGCTCGACCTCGACTCGTTTGCACCCCTTCATTGAATTGTTGATTCATCGTCCCATCAATGATCATTCAAATGTGGTACGAACTTGGGTGGAAAGGGGGCGATGGATGTGGTCGGCGGTAAGTGAGAATGGGAAAACGAGAGGAAGAGAGAAAGATAGGGACTGCATTAAGGTTAGGAGAGAGAGAGGGAACTCAAATTCATCCAGCATAGTTTCAACACGAAAGGCGTTACCCCTTATAGGCATCAGGAGAGCGAGAACATAAATGCAAAAACATATAACACAACGCAAACAATTTGCCAACTTAATTGCTGAAAATAAAACATAAATGCTGAAATTAAATAATGAGATAACAACTAAGGCGTGATCTCCTCTGTGGGCTCTTTCTGGCCGTCCGATGTCCGTGCTCGGCACATGTAAACCCTTCATGGGGGCTTGGCATCATGTAGTTCCGTAACAATGCCACCATCTGAAAAATGTGTCTTGTTCTCAAGGCAGTAGTCGACAAATTGGCGGCGGAAGTCATCCCGGGGCAGCCAAATTGCGTCCGAGTCGGGCCTGTCGATACAAGTCACAAGAACCTCCTCCGATGTATGGTCCCCGCATGGTGCGGCATCTACGATCGAGGATCGCGGCGGGGTAATACGACCCCTCCCCTGCGAGGTCGAGGCCGACCAAAAAGTGATCTGTGGTGGCGTGCTCACCCACTATGCGCCGAAATTGTGAGACATGAAAGACCGGGTGGATGTGGCTCCCTGTTGGGAGGCGAAGGCAGTAAGCGATCGCCCCGATGCGGGCGAGGATCTCAAATGGCCCGAAAAACCGAGGTGCTAATTTTGGGCACGGGCGGCGGGCTACCAAAAGCTAACGGTATGGATTGAGCTTGATGAAGACCTTCTTTCCCACCTCGAAGGAGACGTCCCGATGTTTCCTGTTGTCAAAGGAAACCATCTTCTGCTGGGCCCATCGCAGGTGGTGCTTCAGATGATCTAGAATGGTGTTCCTGTCGCGGAGAGCGGTGGTCAGGATCTCCACCTGGCATTCCCCTGGAAGGAGGCAGACAATAGACAGAGGCGAACATGGGATTAGGGTGTGGCGGGATCGGAACTCGCTTTGATACCAAGTTGAATAAGAAAAATAACCCAATGAATATTATTCATCCACCATGGGAGGAATGTATAGGAGATACAAAGATACATAAAGCTAACCCGCAATGTGTGACTAAACCTACTTACACATGAATACAAATATAATAACCGTAAACTAGTCAATATAAATAGCCTCAAATGGGGTAGTGTCGGCCGCCTGGTGGTAGGCGATGTTGTAAGAGTACTCGGCCCACCCGATCCACTTGGCCCAACTACGAGCCTGCTCTCCCACGAAGCAGCGTAGGTACGTCTCCAAACACCGGTTGAATACCTCTGATTGGTCGTCGGTCTGTGGGTGGTACGTTGTGCTCATGCGCAGACGGGTACCCTACAGGAGGAACAGTGTAGTCCAGAAGGTACTCAAGAAGAGCGGATCTCGGTCGCTGACAATCGACCGAGGAAAACCGTGGAGGCGCATGACCCCTTAATGAAGTTGTCGGCGACGGTGGCTGCAATGTATGAATGGCGAAGGGGAATGAAATGAGCATACTTCGAGTGTCGATCCACCACGTCCAGGATGCAGTTGTGTCCCTGTGAGTGGGGCAGTCGCGTGATGAAGATGGCGATGTCGTCCCAAACCCGATCGGGAATCAGATGGGGCTGAAGTAGACCTCCCGGAAAAGCGGCCTCATATTTGGCCTTCTAGCAGATGAGGCAGGCGGCCACGAACGCTTTGACTTGACAGAACATGTGAGGCTAGTAGAGGGAGGTTGCTAGCCGACAGTATGTCCGGTAGGCACCGGCGTGCCCCACCCCCCACCCCCCACCCCCACCCCACCCCCCGTCGGAGAAGCATGGATCTCGGCCAACAACAGAGGGATGCTCGATGCTCGGGGAGGAGGGGCGAGTACGAGGCAGCCCTTGAAGAGTAGGCGGCCATCGACAAAGGAGTATGGGAGTTGAGTGTTCGCATCCCTGAGGAGTGCTGTCCGGATCCCGTTGAGCGTTGGGTCAGCTTCGACTTCCCGTCAAAGGGTATCCGCATCTTCCCAGACCGGAAGGGAGATGACCGCTGGGATGGGGTTGCGAGAGAGGGCGTCAGCCTCGGAATTCGCCTTTCCTTTCCGAAACTCGATGCTGAAGTCATTGCCTAGGAGCTTGGCCACCTACACCTGTTGAGCGGGCGTAGCAATCTTCTGCTGTAGGAGGTAGCAGAGGCTGTGGTTGTCAGTGCGGACCACAAACCGTCGGCCTAGGGGATCAGGGCGACTGTGCTGAACTGCGAGGACGAGGCTCATAAGCCCGTTCTCGTAGGCGAAGCGACTGCAGATAGTGTCAGAGAAAGCGCGTCTAAAATAGGCCACAGGGCGGCCGACCTGCATGAGTACGGCTTCTATGCTGACGCCCGACATGTCGCACTCCACGAGAAATGGCTGGGATAAATCTGCCATGGCTAACACCGGGACATGAACTAAGGCTTGTTGAAGAGCGACAAAAACGGCGGAGGCCGCCACCGACCACTCGAAGGGGCCCTCGACAGTTTTCTTCAGGAGCTGCGTGAGGGGTCGAACCATCGTGTCGTATACCTAGATGAACCGACGGTAGTACCCTGTCAGACCTAGGAACCCGCGAACATCGCGGAGAGATGATGGTGTTGTCCATTGGAGGACCGCCTCGATCTTGTCCCTATCCATTGTGACTCCCATGACAAAAATGGTGTGTCCCACATAACACACTTCTGAAACCCCAAAAGAGCACTTTGTTGGGTGGAGTTTAAGGTGGTGACACCGTAGAGTGACCAACTTCTGGAGGGCGTGCTGAAGATGCTCCTGCTAAGAATAATTGTAGACCAAGATGTCATAAAAAAACAAGAACATGTTGTCGAATTACCAGACAAAAAATGTCATTCATCGTGGCCTGAAAGGTGGCTGGTGTGTTGGTCAGGCCGAAAGGAATAACCATGAACTCATAGTGGTCGTCATATGTCCTGAAGGCCGTCTTGGCGACGCCGACTGGCTGGACGCGAATCTGATGGTAGCCAACACGGAGGTCCAGCTTGGTGAAGACGGTTACGCCGTGGAGCTCATCTAAAAGCTCCTAAATCACCGGGATCGGGTACTTGTCTGGGACAGCAGCTTTGTTGAGCTCAGATAGTTCACGCAAAGGCGTCAGCTGCCGTCCTTCCTCACCAGGAGGACTAGGCTGGAGAAAGGGCATGTCGCGAACGAGCCTCTCGATCTCATCCTTCTCCACGTGCCCATAGGGGTATAGTCAGACCGAGACTGTCGATATGCCGGGGTTAAGAGGAATGTCATGATCGTGCGGCCTAGCCGGCGGTAAGCCGGATGGTGCAGAAAAGAGATCCGCAAACTCAGACAGGAGAGCCTTAAGGGCCGGTGATGGGGGAGGCGGCGCGATGTCCGAGATGGACCAGAGCCATGCCCAAAATTCGACATCTGAAGTCCTCTGAATCGTGCGAAAGGAGACGGGGGAGCGAAGTAGGGCGACATCCCCCACAATGAAGCACTCCCGACCGTCCTGGAGGAATCGCATCGTCGTCCCCCAGTTGACCCGCACGTCGCCCAGCGTGCAGAGCCACACCACTCCCAGAATGACGTCAATCCCACCAAGGTCGATGACGTAGAAGTCTATCATCACCGAGTAAGTGCCCACTGAAAGCGAGACTGGCGGACAAAGGCCCTGGATCGAACGGCGACGATCATCGCCCGAACTGACAATGAAGTCCGGTGAAGGCTCCATCGGCAGACGGAGTTGTTGGGCCAATTGAGTGGAGAGGAAATTATGGCTCGCTCCGCTGTACACCATGATGACAATGTGGCTGTTGCTCAGCTTGCCTGTCAACTTCATGGTTTGGGGCCCTGAAATGCCGCCTACGGAGAAGCATGGGAGCGCCAAACTGTGAAGTCTGGCGTCGGCGGCGCCCTCGGTGTTGTCCTCAGTGATCTCGAGGTCCTCAAAATCCGCAAAAGTGATCTCCGGTTCGAAGTCGCCGATGATGGCGCGGAACTCCTTGACCGTGAAGACATGGGTCGGAGAGTAGGGCTGATGCCCGCGGAAACAAAGCCCTTTGCGACAGAGGTCTTCAAACTCGCGGTTGAAGATTCGCTGTGGAGGGCCTGGACGACCTGGCTGAGCGGTTGGAGGGGCCCGAGGATCTTAAGGTTCGGGAGTAGCTGTCTGCCACGGTCGGCCCCCTGGAGGAGGTCCCCATGGAGCCGGCAGGGGTCGAGGAGACAAATCCGCCTCCACGAGGCGGGCCATGTCGAGGGCCTCGGAAACCGTCCAGTGGTGATGAATGCGGAGGCTGGACCGGATGTGGAGCAAAATACCCTACATGAATAAGTCGGGATAATGATCCGTTGGCAGGCGCGAAACATGGGTGACGAGGGCCACAAACTCGTCGATGTAGTCATCCACTGCACTGTTCGATGACGGACCCTGAGTAGCGGTTGTCGTAGAGGCAGATCATCTCATGTTTGAGCTCCGACCAAGTGATCGTCAGGTTAGTCTCCCGAATCCACCGGTCCCAATGAAGGGCGAAGCCGTCGAGTCCCACGACGGCGGTCGAGATCTTGTCCTGCTCCGGAGTGTGGTGGAGATCAAAGTATTGCTCTGCCTTGACAATCCACCAAATTGGGTCCACACCGACACAGGTGGGAAGGCCCAGGGCGAGGGTTGGACTCCAGGGCAGAAATGGGGCCGCAGAGTCGCCGTTGTGCGACAAGGGTTCTGCTCCGAGGATAGACGCATCGTTGAAAGGGCCTGCGGATCCGTTGGCGGAAGAAGCATCAGAGGGTTGGAGGGAGTCGAACTTGGCGTGCATGGAGAGGAGGGAGGCTTGCATGGAGGCCACGAGGGACTCCTGGGCGTCGACACGGAGGAGGAGGGCCTCGTTGGAGTCCGCCTGTGTTGTTTCTGCAGTTGAGCGGGTGGATGGTGCCATCACAGAGGGCCGGGGTGAGCTGGAAGGCGGCGCTGTCGCGGTTGTAGGGCAGCAGCGGCGGCACGGTGCAGGGAAGCACGACGCGGGCTATGCGGCGCGGGGAGATCGGGCGCGGCGGCGCGGGTTGTGCGGCGCGGGGAGATCCCGCTTGAAGTCACGGAGTGGGGGTGGGGGCACGTTCGCGGCGCGGGGGCGGCGACGCTGGAGGTGCTGCATGGGGAGGCGAGCGGTCCGGGATGGGGCCGGGAGAGCGGCTGCAGTTTCTTGAGGGCTTGGCGGGGGCTGGCGGCTTGGAGAGGAAGTTCACCGGTGGCCGGCGGGACGGAGGTCTGGCCAGTTGGCACAAACGGGGGTGGGTGGGGGGGGGGATGTGTTCGGCAGTAAGAGAGAACGGGAAGAGGAGAGGAAGAGAGAGAAATAGAAAGAGTGGGAGAGAATTAGGGTTAGGAGAGGGGGAAAAACTCAAATTCATCCAACATAGTTTCAACACAGCAGGCGCTAACCCTTATAGGCATCCGGGGTGCAAAAACATAAATGTAAAAACATAAACACGGCACAAACAATTCACCAACATAATTGCTGAAAAAAAACATAAATGCTGAAATTAAATAATGAGATAACGGCTAAGGCGTGATCTCCTCAGTGGGCTCTTTATGGCTATTCGATGTCCGTGCCCGGCGCGTGTTAACCCGCCATGGGGGATCGGCGTCATGTACTTCCGTGACAAAATGTCACTGTTGATACATGCAAGCTGCTTATGACTCTAGTCTTCTCTTGCATCTAGGGGTGGGTGATATTTGTCCTGAATGCTTTTTGGTTTATGATTGTTATGAAAAACCTTGGATACGCACGAGAAAATTATTTAAAGCTTAATTATTATCATTCAGAGAAACAGGGAGGAGCTCCGTGAGAAAATGGCACTGGTTGTTAGAGTTGATTTTAGGCACTCATGAACCTAGTGGTCATTTTGTTAGATGCAGTTAACCCTACTTCTTGTGACACACTTTAGGGAGTTTCTTCAGAGGAGATGCATGTGTTATGTAATTTAATGCGAGACTAGTCTACCGAGTCTACTTCATATACAGTTTCCACAGCCTTTGACCATACAGGGAATTCATGTGCTTATATTGCTATAACATCCTCTCCACTGGTCATTTTTTACGTCACTGGCCACATGACTCGGTCACTTTCAAGTTTTATATCTTATATTACACTCTCTGAGAAAGATAAGGTTAGCCTCACAGAGTGCACTTACTGGGAACATAGGACTTATTTGTATGTGGCCCTTTGGAAAACTTGCTTCTTCATAGATGGGATATAAAATCTTCTCTAATTATCATAGATACTACCTGGACACAAATTTTATATTTTTTAATCCTTCTACAATTGGTAATAATAAATGGATTTTTCATCAAAGATATCTCTATTGGCCGCACGGAATGAGAGAGAAAGTGTACAGATTGTTTTACGCCCAAAAGTTTCTTGGGCTAGTTCGGGCATCGCCGGTTCCGTGCAGATACATTGTACTGACCTATGTTCCTCTTCTGGTGATAGGTTAGTTTTTTGTGATATTTATTTTCTCCTTGATTGTCTTTATTGTGGTGATGATTGTCTTGACAGGTTGGTGACGGGACAGTCCTTAACTTTGCGACGTGTGGTGCCTATTTTAGGTGTTCCTGATGCTCTTGTACCTCTTGATCTACCAGTCTGTCAAATAAACCTGCTTCCTGGGTACTGGTATTATATAATATATATCTAGATTGCTTTAGTATTGAATCCAGGTGACAAGTGTCCTCCTGATTCGTTCAGTTTTTTATTAGCAATCTAACATTTTTCACTGTCACAGAGAAAATACTGCAATATGGTTTTCTGTTACTGTGCCTCCTGGACAGCCACCTGGCCAATATGAAGGACAAGTTTCAATAAGCGTTGTGAAGAGAGATCTGGGGTGAGAAACCTTACCTGTCCCATTTAGTTCTGTTTAATCCGATCATATTAGAGCAGTTTTGCTTGATTGATTTTTTTCTTAAAGTAAGTTGATATTTTTTGTAAAACCAGCTGTAATAAGCCTCTGCAATTGTCTCTTTGACTTTACAATAAATTATTAGTAGAGAGGAATAATACTTGCTCAATAAATCAAGAGACCTTACTCTTACATGTACTTGAGTAAAGAGGAAATCTAAAACTAGAGAAAGACCATACTACCCCAATTTGGGATTAATACACTAAGGACGACATGGAATAAACTAAATATATTATGGAAGAAAGACCATACTACCCCTTAAGTCGGATGGAAGATGTCGGTCATCCCAAACTTTTGAATATCATCGGTAAACGCATCACACCCCAAGCTTTTGGTAAACACATCGGCCAGTTAATCTTTGGAATGAACAAGAGAAGTGACAATTGTCTTTTTATCAAAGTGATCTTTGATAAAGTGTTGATCAACCTCAACTTGCTTTGTCCTGTTATGTTGGACTAGGTTATGAGCGATGCTAATAGTTGTCTTATTGTCACAGAATAAGGAAAAAAAGTTGTCTCAGAGAAATCCAGATCTTGTAACATAGTACACAGTCATAGCCCCTCATATAGGCCTTGAGACATGGTACGATATTCTGCCCTACACTTGATCTAGCCACAAATTCTACTTCTTGCTACGCCATGTCACAAGGTTTTCACCAACAAAGGAACAGTATCCTGTTGTGGATTTTCTATCATCACGACATCCAGTCCAATCAGCATCAGTAAAAACTTCAATCTTCAAGTTGTTATTTACTTATTTTTGGAGAATAAGAGACCATGACCAGGTGCTTTTTTCAAATATCACAGCACGCGATACACAGCTTCTTGATGTCTGATTCTGGGACAATGCATATATCTGTTAAGGATACCGGCCGCAAACGTAATGTCAGGGCGTGTGTGAGATAGATATATAAGTTTTCCAACCAGTCTTTGATAACGTGATACATCTATGTTATCATCATCACCATCTTCCTCAATTCTATGATTTTCCTCCATAAGGGTGTTCGCAGGAATACAACCAAGCATACCAGTCTTTTTTAGGAGATCCACTATATACTTTTGTTGGGATATAAAGATACCCTGCTCAGATCTAACCACCTCGATACTTATAAGGTATCGTAATCTTCTCAAGTCTTTCACTTCAAACTCAGCAGATAGGAGGGTCTTAAGATTAACAATCCCCTCTGTGTCATTTCCGGTAATCACAATGTCATCCACGCAAATAATGAGAACGACAACCCTCTGTTCATGTCTCTGAATAAACATGGTATGATCAGATTGAGCTTGCTTGTACCCAAACTTGAGCATAGCCGTGAGAAATTTTCCGAACCATGCCCTAGATGATTGCTTCAGGCCATATAAGAATTTCTTTAGGCGGCAAACAAGCCCTTCTGCTTCTTTCTTCACAAAACCAGAAGGGAACTTCATATACACCTCTTCATCAAGCTCACAGTGGAAGAACGCATTTTTCACGTCCAGTTGATGGAGCTCCCAGTTCAGACAAGCAGCACACGATAATAATAGCCGAATGGAGTCCATCTTTGCTACAGGAGAAAAGGTCTCTTGATAATCAACTCTCTAAGTCTAAGTGTATCCTTGAGCGACCAGACGTACTTTGTACCGTTCCACCTTGTCGTCTTGGTTCTGCTTAACAGAGAAGGCCCACTGAGAACCTATAGCTTTCTTTTCTGGAGGGAGAGAGGAAACATCCCATGTGTGATTTTTATCCAAGATAGACATCTCATCTTGCATAGCCTGTGTTCAAGTAGGTATCTCCAAAGCTTCCCGTCATATCGTAGGAATAACGAATAGGGAAAGAGACAAAACAAAAACCTGATGACTCGGGGTAAGATGATTGTAAGCCACATGATTAAAAATATGATGTTGCGTAATAGCTTTACCTTTCTTCAGCAATTCAAGAGAAATATGCAAATCAACATCATCAGAATCTGAGTCTGAAGTTGGCACTAGTAGAGGTGGAACTGTAGTAGCCTGTGTACTTGAGCAACGGTGGTATACGCTGGGAAAAGGAGAAATCATAGTAGAGGAGTCTGGTACCGGGATAGGAGCTATGGGTACCAGAATGGAAGGAATAGAAGGAATGAAAGGAATGGAAGGAATGAAAGGAATGGAAGGAATGAAAGGGATGAAAGGGAGAAGAGGAAGAGGAGCATGAATAACATCTGCATCACCACTACTCTCCCCCTGACGAAAATGGTGAGTCGAAGGAAAAAAATAGGATTCCCCCTCCCGGAAGGTGACATCCATGGTACAGAACATATGTCGGGATGGGGGGTGATAACGGCGATATCCTTTGGTCGTAGAAGAATAGCCAAGGAAGACAAACTTGAGCCCGAGAGTCAAGTTTGTCGCGATGGGGTTGGAGAACATGCTCAAAATAGACACACCCAAAGACACGAGGTGCCAAATGGGAAGTATGAACCACGCCGGAGGTGGAGAAATAAGCTAGAGGAGTAGTAAAGGAAAGGACACCAGAAGGAAGGCGGTTGATAAGGTGAGCAGCTGTAAGTACCGCATCACCCCAATAGGATTTAGGAATATGGATAGTGGCTAGGCGCAGCGTGCAACCTCGAGTAGGTGCTGATTTTTTACATTCGACCACTCTGTTCTGAGTAGAGGTGTGAACACGTTTTATAGTGGATGATATCGTGAGTGCTGAGGTAAGAGCCAAAGGCACCACGATTGACATACTCCCCCCCCCCCCATTATCACTTCGAAAATAGAAGTATTTAATTGGGTTTGCACCATTTTATGAAACGCTTGAAAGTAAGGAATTTTTTTTTTTTCAACCGATAAATCCATGTAGTGCAAGAGAAGCAATCAATAAAAATAACAAATCATCAAAAACCAGATAAAGATAAAATTGGGGACGGCCCCCAAACATCAGAATGTATAACAACAAAAAGGATGCTACTAGGGGAAGAAACATGTGAAGAAGTATGTCGCACATGTTTAGACATGTCACATACATCACAAGCAAAGTTCTGAAGAAAAGGTAAAAAACAAGAAATATTTTTTGGAGATAAACGGAGGACGGGTGTCTTAGACGCAGATGTCAGCGATGAACATCATCAGCAGTAACGAGAGAACTGGAAAGAGCCTGAGAGAGAAGTTGGGTGTCCAGGTAGTACAAGCCGCCACGGTTCCTACAACTATCAATGTTCTGTTTCATACTTAGTTCTTGAAATACACAAGAATAAAAAAAATAGGATTCCCCCTCCCGGAAGGTGACATCCATGGTACTGAACATACGCCGAGATGGGGGGTGATAATGGTGATATCCTTTGGTTGTAGAAGAATAGCCAAGGACACAATGTTGATCCCGATGGTCAAGTTTGTCACGATGAGGTTGGAGAACATGCACGAAATAAACACACTCAAAGACACGGGATACTAAATGAGAAGTATGAACCACTCCGGAGGTGGAGAAACTAACTATAAGAGTAGTAAAGGAAAGGACACGAGAAAGAAGACGATTGATAAGGTGAGCAGTTGTAAGTACCACATCACCCCAATAGGATTTAGGAAGATGCATAGTGGCTAGGAGACCGAGCAACCTCGAGGAGGTGCTGATTTTTACGTTCGGACACTCCGTTCTGAGTAAAGGTGTAAACACGAGTTCTGGTGTATGATACCATGAGTAGTGAGGTAAGAGCCAAAGGCATCACGATCGTCATACTCCCCCCCCCCTCATTATCACTTCAAAGAATACGAATATCGACATTAAATTGTGTTTGTACCATTTTATGAAGTGCTTGAAAGCAAGGAAAAAACTTCATTTTTTCAACAGATAAATCTATGTAGTGCAAGAGAAGCAATCAATAAAAATGACAAACCATCAAAAACCAGATAAAGATAAAATGAGGGACGACCCCCAAACATCAGAATGTATAACAACAAAAGAGATGCTACTAGGGGAAGAAAGATGTGAATAAGTATGTCACATATGTTTAGACATATCACATACACCACATGCAAAGTTCTGAAGAAAAGGTTAAAAAGCAAGAAATAATTTTTGCAGATAAACGGAGGACGGATGTCCTAGACGCATATGTCAGCGGCAAACATCATCAGTAGTAACAGTAGAACTGGAAAGAGCCTGAGAGAAGATGAATGTCCAGGTAGTACAAGTCGTCGCGGTTCCTACCACTGTCATGTTCCACTTCATATACAGTTCCTGAAATACACAAGAATCAGAAGAAAAAAATTACCGAGACGTTAAGAGATTTAGTAACATTGTTGATGGAGTAAATTGTGAGGAAAGGAGGGAACATGAAGTACAGAGGAAAGAGAAATGGACGGAGAACAAGAGATGCTACCTTTGCCCGCAATAAAAGACAAAGAACCGTTAGCAGAAATAATTTTGCTCTTACCAGACAAAGGAGTATAAGAGAGAAAACATGTGTAAGACCCAGTCATGTGGTGTGTAGCACCGGAGTCGAGCACTCATTCAAAAAGTGAGGCGGTGACTGCATGACCAATAGGCATAACAATGGTGGCAAGAGAAGTAGAACCTCCGGTGACAGAATCAGACTGAGAGTGAAGCGGGCGACGAAAGACATCCAATTTCTGAGCTGTAAGAGAGGTTGAAGCGGAACACTGAGACTCATCATAGACATTCATAGTGTAAGCAGCATCATGAGAACGACAGTCACTGTGTCTAAGGCCCCCGCGGCCAGGTCCACTATCACGCCCACGTCAAGAAGGTGTCAGATGCGAATGAAGTTTGAAACATATCTCCCGAGAGTGTCCACTTCGACCACAGTAATCACATGTGGACACAGAAGATCCAAGAGTGGGAATATGACCACGACCAACACTAGTCAAGGCGGAACGTTCAGGAGGAGCCATAACACCGAGGAGCTTGCGGTGGTCTTCATCACCCAGAACCATACTGAATTTCTCCTGAAGAGAGGGAAGAGGAGAGCGGTGGAGAACATGTGTTCATATCATATCAAATTCCATATTCAAGCCCATCAAGAAGACATGAAGATGGAAGCGATCCCCTTTTGCTTTAACTGAACGACATCAGCAGTACACGCAGGAGTGAAATGCGTAAAGTAGTCCAACTCTTGATAAAGGCGCTTAAACTTTGAGAAGAATGATGAAACGGTCATCGATCCTTGCCGCAACTCCAAAATTCTGCGAGTGAGCTCATAAACCTGGGTGGAACTGCCAATCTGAGAGTACGTTTCGCGAGCACGGGTCCAGATCTTGAATGTTGAGTCCAACATATAGCTCTGCTATACCTTAGGAGATATCGAATGCTGGAGCCAGGAGACAACTAGAGAGTTGTCAGAATCTCAACGCTTTCAGGAGAGATCGGTCCTGAGGGGCTCCTTAGTCGTCTCATCAATATATTCAAGCATCCGTTGGCTGTGAATGACATGTTGGGTCTTTTTATAGACTTACAAGACCTGAGCACAAAGACATTAGAATAAAAGATAACACTAACACATTAAGACTCGTAATAAAATGTGTAATAGAACCAACGACAGATAATGGGGACCCGTAACATGTTCACATTTATTTATAAAATAAATATTTTTATTTAAATATGAAAAAATAAGAACATGAATTGATAATCATCTACATTTTCTTTATTTTCTCATAATAGTTCTTCTAATCAAATAGTAGCTGTATAATTATCTACGGGGGTATATCACTGGGGGTAAAGGAGTTATTTATTGATAGCTTCCTCTCAACCCAGAGCATTTTAAAAACATTCGTCTGAAAGCTTCTACCGCAATAATTTTGATGGCATTGCTTTATATAAAGTAGGTACAAAAACCAGAGAAGGAGAGAGGGAGAGAAAGGGAGGGGGCGGGGCAGAGAATTACTAGGCTAATAACTCCCAACACCTGCTAGCAATAACTGCAATAGTTTGTTATGGTTATAACTCTTTTAAATTCTAGAATGTATTTGGCGTTTATTTTGCATTTTTTGAAAGTTTTACTTTTCTCAGTCTGTATGCTGAGATTTGTAATATTTTCCAGTATCAGAAACCCAGCAGAATCTATGCCCAAGCAAGAGAAGCATGAACTATATAGAGGGCTCAAAAGCTGCCTAGATTCAGTTGACCCAGTTGATGGAAGAACGATGGATGACTTGGTACATGCCTGAATTGTTTGTAGATGCATTAGAATTTTTTAGTTTAAACAGGTCCATGTACACTATTCATCTGACTTGTAACATCTAGGATGAAAGAGCAAAATATGCAGCATCAGTTTTGAGAAGAGTACTTCTCTCACCAATGTTCCGTGAATTTTCCTCTGATAATGGTTCAACAGAGATGATGGATGAAGATGCTTTGACAAATCTCTGCCTTCAGTTAAAGATAAGCATCACAGTATGGGATTTTACTCTTCCGATAACGCCTTCCTTTCCAGCTGTAATTGGCGTATCCTCTCCTTTATATCTGCATGTGTTGTTCTGCTCGGTTTTGTTCAACAAAATATTTCCTTCTGCATTCTTATTTTGATAGTGGTGATTTCTGCAGTTATTTGGCATGAAACGTGTCTATACATTTGTCCAAATCCTGATCTACAGTGATGCTAAGAAAATAAGCATGTTGTGATAAGGAAAAAACTATGATTTTCAAGCTGGTTTTTAATTTTCCATGAGATTCAAAGCATGATTTTGTTGGAGATCACAGATCACTGGTGGGACAACCCTTATCGGATCCCACCCAGATCTATGTACTCAGGAGGTTGAGTTAGGATTATTGTATGGACGATCCGAGCTCGTGGTCACGTTCAGAGCGATGATTGAATATTTCTTTGTATATTTATTATATTTGTGTATTGTGTGTATGGTTGTATCGGATGATCTACGACGTCCATGGCGGGTTCCAATTCTAAAAATAGGGGACTGGGGGTCTGATTTCAAGACATCGCAGAATTTGGAGGGAATTTTCGGACTCTCACGGTCTTTTCATGGAGCCGATTCAGTGGACTTTGGTGTCGAAGCCAACGTTACTACCTCGCTCACCATAACTACGCCTTCACTCAATAATCAGTGATGCGGAATACGGTGCGACCTGCACCGTCAGCGACGAAGCCCACGCCGAACCGGGGATTGCATGGCTCGAGAAGTTCGACCCGCTTTGGATGTCGCGAACTGTCTAAATAAAGAGGCGGCGCTATTTATGTTATGCCCTTTTGTTGTATTTGTTTTTGTAAAACTATTATGTGTGCTATTAGCAGGTGTGTGCTAATAGTTATTTTCTTCACCCATCCCAGGACTTCTTAGCTCGGCGCCGGTCCTCTCTGCTCACCTCGCCGCGTCGATCTCCGCGATCCGCTGCACCGTCTACACTCCTCTCTCTCTCGTCGGTCGCTCATGGGAGATAATCCGCGGGACGACCAAGCTCTGTGGGCGGCCATCAATGGCATCACCGCACAGCTCGCCGCCCTCACCGCAGCGCTCGGCAACCCGCAACCACCTCCGCCCGGCGCTCCCGCACCCGCTGCAGCCCCTCCGGTCGACGCTTACTTCGGCCGGCAGTACCGCCGTGGCCGTGCGGCACCTCCCCGCCCAGCAACTCCCCTGTCTGATTCAAGCTCCGAGGATGACTACCACGCCGGGGCTGATCCCCCTCCATGGCGCCACCCGCCGCCACCGCAGCAACACGGCTACCGCATACGTGCGGACATTCCACAGTTTTTTGGTAACTTGGGCATTGAAGACTTCCTCGATTGGATCTCGGAGGTCGAACGTTTCTTCGAAATGGCCGAGCTCGACGAGCACCGCCAAGTGAAGATGGTCGCGTATCGCCTTAAATCCGGCGCGGCGGTTTGGTGGGATCAGCTTCAACTCAATCGGCAACGCCAAGGCAAAGCCCCCCGTCCGCACTTGGCTCAAAATGAAGAAAATGTTACGCAATCGGTTCCTACCCCCCGACTACGACCAACACCTGTTCCAGTTCTACCAAAGTTGCTCGCAAGGATCTCGCACCGTCACCGAATATTTGGCTGAAATTTGCCGCCTCGCGGACCGCAACGGCTTGACCGAGTCGGACGACCAACGTGTTACTCGCTTCCTACATGGGCTACGCCCATCCCTTCGTGAGAAGATATTTTTGTGCACGGTGGATGAGGACTACAACATGGCCCTCAAGGCGGAACTCATGGAGACGTCGGCGGCACCTTCATCCCGCTCGGCCTCTCGCCGTCCCTGGTCGGATGCGTCGGGGTCGCATACTCGGGATTCTACCAGCCGCGAGGTGCCGGCCACGCCTTCCGCACCTAAGGGTCGGGCACCTGACCGCGCACCACCGGGGACCTGTTTCAAGTGCCACCAACCGGGCCACTTTGCCTCCCGGTGCCCTCTTCTGTGCCAACCCGTACACGCTGTTACTCGGGACGAGGATCAGGAGGATGACTCGGGGGAGGCCGATGAGGTCATCGATGGGTTTGAAGAAGATGGCGATTTTGCTGCTTGCGTGGTCCGACGCCTCCTTCTTGCACCGCGGGTGGATGCGCATGCCCAACGTAGTAATGTCTTTCGGAGCTATTGCACCATCAAGGGGAAGATATGTGATGTCCTGATCGACAATGGCAGCTGTGAGAATTTTGTCGCTAGTCGGTTGGTCACCTACTTGCATCTACCAACCGAGCCGCACCCGCACCCCTACTCCATTGGGTGGATTCAAAAGGGCCCCTCCGTGCGTGTCACCCACCGGTCACACGTACCCGTTGCTATGGGCAAGCATTACCTAGCCGACATTTGGTGCGACGTTGTGGAGATGGACGCGAGCTATCTACTTTTGGGGCGACCGTGGCAATATGATACGGACGTTGTGTACAAGGGCCGCGACAATATCTACTCCTTTACTTGGGCCGGCAAGAAGATACAGATTGTGGCCCGGGTCGGCGATAAACCCGCGGCCAACCCGTCCACCGACAAGGGGCGCAGCCTACTCGTGATGCATGATGACACCTCACGGTTCGAGCGGGACGTTGCGGAGGCCAAGGAGGTGGTGGCCCTCGTTCCCTACGGGTTGTACGCCACCAACGAATGGGAGATGGATGCCGCACCCCCAGACATTCGGGCATTACTTCATGAGTTCCGCGCCATCACCACGGATGACTTGCCAAACCACCCTCCACCACTTCGGGATATCCAACACCAGATCGATCTCATACCGGGCGCTAACCTCCCAAATTTGCCCCACTACCGCATGAACCCCAAGGAGCATGACGTCTTACGTACGAAGGTGGAAGAGCTGTTACAAAAGGGCTTCATCTCCGAGAGTCTTAGCCCATGCGGTGTTCCCGCACTTTTGGTTCCCAAGAAGGACGGGTCCTGGAGGATGTGCGTTGACAGACGCGCCATTAACCGCATCACCATCAAGTACTCCTTCCTCATTCCCCGCCTGGATGACATGTTGGACATGTTGGACGGGTCACAACTGTTTTCCAAAATTGACCTCCGCAGCGGGTACCACCAAATCCGCATCAAACCGGGCGACGAATGGAAGACCGCCTTTAAAACTCCGGACGGCCTCTTCGAGTGGAAGGTAATGCCTTTCGGTTTGTCTAATGCTCCGAGCACTTTTATGTGTCTTATGACACAGGTGTTGCGACCTTTCTTGGGCAAGTCGGTGGTCGTCTATTTCGACGACATTCTCATCTTTAGCAAGACCCGGGAGGAGCATTTATCTCATGTTCGTGCTGTGTTGGAAGTTTTGGCGAAGAACAAACTATTTATTCACCTCAAGAAGTGCACCTTTCTTGCGGCGCGGCTGAACTTTCTGGGTTTCGTGGTGGGTGCGGACGGCATACAAGTTGACGAGGAAAAAATACAAGCCATCCGAGATTGGCCGGCACCCGCATCCCTCTCCGAGTTGCGGTCTTTTCATGGGTTAGCCACATTCTACCGGAGGTTCATTCGCGATTTCAGCACCATCTCGGCTCCCATGACCGACTGCCTCAAGAAGGGGCGTTTTCTTTGGGGGGACGAGGCTGACCGCTCTTTCCAGCTGCTCAAGCAGAAGCTCAGCTCGGCACCGGTCTTGGCGCTACCCAATTTTGACAAGCTATTTGAGGTGCACAGTGACGCCAGCGGTGTTGGCATTGGGGCGGTCCTCTCCCAAGACAAGCGGCCGGTTGCATTTTTCAGCGAGAAGTTAAGCGATGCTAGGCGGAAGTGGTCCGCTTATGATCAAGAGTTCTATGCCGTTGTTCGGGCCCTCAAACATTGGGAGCATTATCTACTACACAAGGAATTCATCTTATATACGGATCATCAAGCCCTCAAGTTTATCCACAGCCAGAAACGCATGGATGGTATGCATCTCCGTTGGACCACTTACCTACAGCGTTTCCCGTACATTATTCATCACAAGCCGGGTTCCTCCAATGTCGTTGCGGACGCCCTCAGCCGGCGGAGTTGTTTATTGACCACACTACAACACGAGATCATTGGTTTTGATATTCTCGCCGAGTCATATGCCGACGACCCGGATTTTAAAGACACTTGGAGCGCCTGCTCGGGGGGCGGTTCACACGGCGGGTTCTTGATACTCGAGGGATTTTTACTCAAAGACAATCGCCTGTGCATCCCCCGCTCTTCATTACGGGAGAAGCTGATTCGTGATCTACATGGTGGTGGGTTGAGTGGTCACTTGGGCCGCGACAAGACACTTGCTAGTCTCCACGAGAGGTATTTCTGGCCGCAGTTAGCCAAGGACGTGGGGAATTTCGTTCGGAAGTGCTATGTGTGCCAACAATTCAAGGGCCAAGCACACAACACCGGTCTTTACTCACCTCTCCCGGTCCCCTCTGGCGTGTGGGAGGACCTTTCCATGGATTTCGTTTTGGGCCTTCCGCGAACTCAGCGCGGAGTTGATTCAGTGTTCGTCGTGGTGGACCGTTTCTCCAAGATGGCACATTTTCTTCCTTGCCGCAAAACATCCGATGCTTCCCATATTGCGCGGTTATTCTTCCGCGAGGTGGTCCGTTTGCATGACGTTCCAACCACCATCACCTCCGACCGCGATCCGAAATTTCTAGGCCATTTTTGGACCATGCTGTGGAAAATGTTTGACACTTCTCTCCAATTTAGTAGCTCCGCTCACCCCCAAACGGATGGGCAAACGGAGGTGGTAAACAAGACTTTGGGAAATCTAGTGCGTTGTATTTGCCAAGACCGGACGAAGCAGTGGGATTTCGCTCTCGCCCAAGCTGAGTTCGCTTACAACAATGCGGTCCACCGCTCAACCGGTCGCACCCCGTTCTCCATCGTCTACACCAAGGCGCCCCGGCATGCGCTTGATTTGGCCCGCTTACCCGCCGCCCCCCCCCCCCCCCCCCCTTCAGCCACGCAGCTAGCGGAAGAGGCCCGCGACGTCCAGACCGAGACCCGCCTCAAGTTGCTCGAATCCAACGCCAAGTATAAAGCTTTGGCCGACAAGCACCGCCGCGAGCAGATTTTTCAAGTCGGCGACTTGGTTATGGTCTTTCTCCGGAAAGAGCGGCTTCCTGCCGGCCCCCACCACAAGCTCATGCCGAAGAAGTTCGGCCCCTTCCCCATCATCCGCAAGATCAACGACAATGCTTACGTGGTTGATCTACCATCGGAGTTTAACATCTCCAAGACCTTTAACGTGAGCGACTTATCTCCGTTCTACCCGGACGTGCCTCTTTATGCCGACCACTCGTGGTCGAGTGCTTCTCACGTGGCGGAGAATGATGCGGAATACGGTGCGACCTGCACCGTCAGCGACAAAGCCCACGCCGAACCGGGGATTGCATGGCTCGAGAAGTTCGACCCGCTTTGGATGCCGCGAACCGTCTAAATAAAGAGGCGGCGCTATTTATGTTATGCCCTTTTGTTGTATTTGTTTCTGTAAAACTATTATGTGTGCTATTAGCAGGTGTGTGCTAATAGTTATTTTCTTCCCCCATAGTATAAGAGGGAGGAGAGTGTATTTTCATGAGAGTTTTTTGGTATTATATTGAGAAGCAGTTTGCCCTAGCCGCCTCCCTCTTCTCCGTGCGAGAACTGCCGATCCGGAAGGATCCCGCCGCTCAACGAGTCCTCCGCCCGTGTGGCGCGATTCCGGCCGGAAGGCTCCACCGCTCCCTCCTCCGGAGGTATTTTCTACATCAATCAGCCACGAGTAAATGTATTTAACTACCCCCTTCATACCCATTCCCACTAAATCACCGACAATTACCACCAATAACTGCTCCTATTCAGTAGTTATACTCCAACGTGCACTTCCATTCAAGAGGAAGCGTGAATCCCAGATTTTCTATGGTATGCACTACTCAAATTCCAATAATTATTGTTGTTAGAAATCACGGTGGGGCCCAGTTGAGGGGGACACGTGACATCCAGATCCGTGGCCGACTGCAGTCGTGGCAAGCATCCCCAACCAAATCACCCAGGATGAATTTAACCGGGGTAGGTTGTTGGGAGCCGGGATCGAACCCGGGACCTCCCCTTTATCAAGGTCCTTAGCGGAAGCCTGATACCCAACTGCACTGCAGTGCAGTTGGGTATCAGGCTTCCGCTAAGGACCTTGATAAAGGGGAGGTCCCGGGTTCGATCCCGGCTCCCAACAACCTACCCCTGTTAAATTCATCCTGGGTGATTTGGTTGGGGATGCTTGCCACGACTGCAGTCGGCCACGGATCTGGATGTCACGTGCCCCCCTCAAATGGGCCCCACCGTGGTTTCTAACAAAAGATTGCAGTGCAGTTGGGTATCAGGCTTCCGCTAAGGACCTTGATAAAGGGGAGGTCCCGGGTTCGATCCCGGCTCCCAACAACCTACCCCGGTTAAATTCATCCTGGGTGATTTGGTTGGGGATGCTTGCCACGACTGCAGTCGGCCACGGATCTGGATGTCACGTGCCCCCCTCAAATGGGCCCCACCGTGGTTTCTAACAAAAGATGGTCATCTTTTGTTAGAAACCACGGTGGGGCCCATTTGAGGGGGGCACGTGACATCCAGATCCGTGGCCGACTGCAGTCGTGACAGAGCATCCCCAACCAAATCACCCAGGATGAATTTAACCGGGGTAGGTTGTTGGGAGCCGGGATCGAACCCGGGACCTCCCCTTTATCAGGCAACTATCTCAAGTCCTGATACCCAACTGCACTGCAGTGCAGTTGGGTATCAGGACTTGAGATAGTTGCCTGATAAAGGGGAGGTCCCGGGTTCGATCCCGGCTCCCAACAACCTACCCCGGTTAAATTCATCCTGGGTGATTTGGTTGGGGATGCTCTGCCACGACTGCAGTCGGCCACGGATCTGGATGTCACGTGCCCCCCTCAAATGGGCCCCACCGTGGTTTCTAACAATTGTATTATTGGAATCACAGCCCTTCCAGTCCAAATGAGAACCCCACAACCCCTAATACTTCATCCACCACCCTCCTGCACATTCTAGCCTACCTGCGCCCGTCCACCGACTACAGAGGGCCTCCAACACCCCATTTGAAGTCTACCTTACTCAATGTGTGTATTTGGTGAATAATCATATTATTTTAGGTGTTAATTCATATATGTTTGTCTATGACTTGTCCTATTTACGAGATTTAGTCACTTAGTATTTAATTGAAGCATTGTTAATTTAACTCAACCTAATTAGTCTCTCCAGTGTTCTAATCTTGATTGTGAATGATTGTTGACATCTTTACAAATTTCAACATTTATTGTAAACTATTCTCGGATATTTATTTGTGCATCACAGCATTCTAGATTCCTACAACACCCACTGACACTCATTTCATTAGAGCTCCTGTCGGGCATGTTTACACACTACATTCGTCCCATGTTAGATTTATTTCCCAACTGTAAATCTCTTCTAAATCCATTAGATATATCATTTCTAACCTGATGCTGTTTACAGTTGAGCATTCCTTGACTTGAAGTTTAGATATCTGAAACTGTGATTGAAGATCGCTTTAGGTTGGGACATGGCACTGATGGCTGGTTCGATGCATTAGATCAGCATTTTAGGTGGCTTCTTGAGTATAGAGTCAGTCCATTCTTTTGCCGATGGGGTGATAGTATGCGTGTTTTGGCTTACACTTGTCCATGGACAGGTACTTTGTCACCTCTATTGGGTTAGGCTAATAGATTATGATTGATTATTTTATTTTACTGATAATTAAAGAGAAAATTTTGTTTTATAATCGTTCTTTCCCATTATGGCATTTGTAATTGTTCCTTTCTTTGTTATTTTTTTTTATTAGCGGATCATCCCAAGTCTGATGACTACTATTCCAATCCAAAATTAGGGGTATATGCTGTACCTTATTCTCCCATTCACTCTTGGTATGTTTTTCATTCTGTATGCATATAGCATGCATTGATGAGATATTTGTTCAACTCATTCGCTAATCTGAGTATTTTGACATTTGCAGTACTGACTTGCGGAATGAGATTGAGATATTAAAGAACAAGGCACATTGGGGGAAAGCTTATTTTTACTTATGGGATGAGGTATGAGTTGTCCTGTTATCATACATTGTTGTTGTTAACTCTTAAGTGTTATTATGTAGAGTATTTATATTTGTGTTCATTACTTTAGTTTGTCACTCTTTCTATAGTTATTTTTATATGAGATCTTCTTGTATTAGTAGGGTCTTTTCAACCCCCCCAACCCCTACACACACAAAAATTATGTAACTATTTTTCGAAATCTGCAATGTATCAGATGGGAGGCTAACATCTTGGAGAATCAATTTGGATTCATGACAGGGAGGTCAACCATGGAAGCTATACATCTCTTGAGGAGACTCATTGACAACTACTGAGAAAGAAAACAAGATTTACATATGTTGTTTATTGATGTTCCAAGAGAGATCTTATGGAGAGTCTTAGAAAAGAAAGGTGTAAATGTATCATATATTGACATAATCAAATATATGTATCAAATTCGGTGACAAGGGTGAGGACACCTGGAGGATTAACGCAGGAATTCCCTATCACCGTTGGCTTACATCAAGGTTCAGCTTTAAGCCCTTATCTTAGATGAGCTCACCAGACATATCCAACAAGCAATTCCTTAGTGTTTATTGTTTGCGGATCATATCGTTTTGGTTTATGAGACCGCGAGGTTGTAAACCTAAAACTTGAATCTTGGCGGCACTTTAGAAAAGAAGTGTTTTAGGTTGAGCAGGGCAAATACGGAGTATATGGAGCTTAAATTTAGCAGTACAAGATAGACAGATGACTTCGTTATTAAGTTGGGTGATCAAGATATTTCCCGTAGTGAGTGTTTTAAGTATCTTGGATCTATAGTTCAAAAGGACAGAGGTATTGATAAAGATGTGACACATAGAATCCAAGCGGGTTGGTTTAAATGAAGAGGCGCGTCAGGGATCCTATGTGATCGTAAAGTACCATTAAAACTTAAGGGCAAGTTTTACCATACTGCAATTAGACTAGTGATGCTCTATGGTTCTGAGTGTTGGGCAGTGAATTGTGTACAGGAGCAAAAAATGTGAGTTGCGAGATGAGAATGCTTAGGTGGATGTGTGGACACACGAGACTGGATAAAATTAGAAATGAATGTATCAGGGATATGACAAGAGTAACACCAATTGCAGAGAAGATGCGAGAAGCTCGACTAAGATGGTTTAGACATGTACAAAGGAGACCATTAGAGGCACCTGTTAGGCGTTGTGAGAGTCTAGACACTAGGCATGTTAAACGAGGGAGGATTAGACCAATAAAGACTTGGAATGAAACTATAAGGAAATACATGATGTACTTAGGCATTAGTGAGATTATGACAAAAGATTGGGCACAATGACGACAAAGGATCCATATAGCTGACCCCACTATAGTGGAATAAAGGCCTGAGTTTTGTTGTACAATGTATTAGATCCAAAGGGCCCGTGATCGTCCTGCTTTCATTGTCACTATCAACTCTTGCTCTTGATCCCTTCTATAATCAAGTGCATCTTCTCCGACCATGATATGGTTCTCCTGCGTCTTCATATGAGCCACCTAGCCAAGTGGAGGGCCGAGCCGTCCAAGCCAACCATGGTTGTAGACACCTTGTCGTGCTCCAGCGTATAGTTGAGGTCAAAATATTGCTCCGCTTTGGCGATACAACCCATCAGATCAACTTCGACAAAGGAGGGAATGTCGTGGGAGAGGACGAACCAACCTGAAATGGGCGGAGTAATGGTCCTGGAGGAAATGGGCGGCGGCCCGGTGCCGAGGAAAGAGTCATCGTCCGCAGGCGAGCCGGACCCAGAGGCGGGGGTCGTCGCTTGGAGGGAGTCGATCTTGGAGTGGAGGGAAAGGTGAGAAGCATGCATTGAGGTGACGGGTTGCTCTTGAGCCTCCAAGCGATGGCTAAGGGCTTCAGAGGTGGTATCTGGAGCGGGGTCACTAGAGGTGCGAGTTTTGGGAGCCATAGGGCTGGAAACGTCGGATCAGAGGCGAACGCGGCGTCGCTTTGCGGAAACGAAATGATGTGCGGAATCGGCAGACGTGGCGTTGTCGCTGAGCGGAAACAAGTGCGGGATCGGGCGCGGAACAGCAAAGGCGGAACCACGGATGGATCGGCAGAAGCCGCGACTGTCGGCCTTCCTGCGTTAAATCAGGCTCGAACCAGTGGATAGATGAACGCCTAGACGCGGGAAGCGCGGGAAGAGCCCTAGAGCAAACGCTGGGGTGGATCGGCAACAATAGCAGGGCGGAATCCTGTGGAACAACACGGAATCTGCAGAGAACGGCGAATCCACTCGGGATTGGGCGAAGCAACACTGTAGTGGAGCGGAAACGGGCAAGACGCCCCAGAATCGGCGTATCGGCTCAGGTCCTTCGGATCAGATTAATCTGCTCTGTAGCGGAAATTGCACGGACAATCACGAGCACCGGGGGCGACATGGCGGGTGGTGAGGCAGGTCAGACCAAATTGATACGATCCCAGAGAGGAATTCGGCAAGGGCAAGGGTCGGCGGAGGTGAGGGAGAGGATGGAGGAGAGAACGGGAAGAAGACCAAGGAGCAACCTAAATTTTGTACGTCCAAAACATAATCAGAAAGAGTACAACGCAATCCCTTATAGGCGCGGGGTGTGGATAACGAAAAGCAGTGCAAATAAAATAATGTGTACACATAAATGAAAATAGCATAACAATGCAAATAAAATGATCACGTCGACGATGCATCTTCGGTCTTTCCTCCTCCAGGCAGACCCATATCGCCTCTCTCCGCGTGCGGACTCTCCTCGGTGTCTCGTCGGCATGTCCGTGTCCCATCGGTATGCTCAACCGTAATAGCGAGTGTGCGGTCTTGAGAGGGAGAAGTCATTAAGGGGATCGTCTCCGCCCTTCCTTGACCTAGTCTTCCCAATGACATTAGTTACAATAGGGCCGAGCTTGATCGAGAGACGTGGAGAGAGGGAAGTCTTGCTCAATCCTAACCTTAGCTTAAGAAGGTGAGAGGAGAAGAAGATTCAAAATGATAGAAATTAGGTTTCATTTATCATATCCCACAAAGCTCACCCGCATCACATATAGATAGTGAGAGGGAAATATTTATTACAAAACGGCCCTCACCCAGGCACATGATGCGTGAGTAATTAGAACACAGAAAAGATAACATTGCAAGAATGTAAAGATTCAATTCAAAAGAAGATATACATGTCATCCTAGATGTCGCATCGTGAGCCCATAACAATCTACTCTTTAAAGTATGGATTTGATTTCACTCTGGATTAGTATAAGGCTAGGCTAGTTGCGGGAGGGTATACTCAGACATATGGTATTGATTATCAAGAAACTTTTTCCCATGCATCAACAATTAATATCGTGAGAGTTCTCCTCTCTCTTGTTGCTCAGTTTAACTAGGAACTACATTATTTTGATGTTCACAATGCATTCCTTTATGGAGAGTGTGAGGAAGAGGTCTATTTGGATATTCCTGGATTCAACCCTGACAACAATGAGAATCAAGTGTGCAAAAAGAAAGCTCTATATGGTCCCCCGGGATTTTTCGGAAGATTTTCCAAAACTATGTTGATTCTTGGGTATAAGCAGAGTGAAGCAGACCACACATTCTTCAAGCACTCATTGTGTTGCCTCTGTATATTGATGGTATTATCATCTCAGAGAATGATGTAGTTGAAAGTAAATTACTAAAGGAAATGCTTACAAGTGAATTTGATATAAAACATTTAGGAAGGTCGAAGTACTTCCTGGAAATTGAAGTTGTATACTCTAGAGAAAAATCTTTATTTCTCAGCGGAATTATGTTATTGACCTGCTTAAAGAAATCGGGAAAATGGAATGTAAGACTAGCAAAGTGTTCTAAGAGTAAGCAAGGAAAATGTAATGTAAGATTAGCAAAGAGTTCTATGAGTTTTGAGGATCTCAAGAGAAAACAGAGTGAGCAAGGAAAGGTTCAGCGAGTTGTTGTGAGCTCAAGCATGAACCTAGCGAGACTAGGGGAGACCTATGAGTTTCTAGTGATGCTCAGGGGTCATGTTCCTGCTCTAGTACCATGTGCGAAAACTTTTTAGGAATATTTTATTTTTTCATACCAAACTAATACAAGCACATCTGCAGATGTACACTTATTTATAGCGTTAAGGAGTCATACAAATCACTCCATTTACAATGTGAGACTAATACTGATGGGGAGCAGCCCGCACGACTTGTTCGGGTCTACTCACGATGATCCTGGGCATAGTGACGATCGGGACCGCTCATCTCAAGCAGCTCGCCAATCGTAGTATTTTTGTTTCCCGTCATTTTTTATTTCGAGTTGTATTTTATGCATTTTTTGTGTCGGGATGATCGACCAATCATAGTCGTATGTTGCTCTCTTAGAGTCTATAAGTAGGGGGTGAGAACTCTCATTTAGAGGTATTGAAGGATTGGAGCATGGAAGCCATCCTTTGGTCAATTCGGTGTCGAAGCCATTAATCTGGGTGTGAAGCCTTGGATTCCCCTTCCCCTGCCGCCCATCTCCTTTCCTCTCCCTGTTTCACTACCAAGCAGATGGCCCATTCCATATTCCATTTGGCCAGCCACCTTCCCTCCACCTCCATAGGAGACAGAAGGCCCCCAGGTTCCCCCTCCTCCCCATCCCCTACATAACTAACCACCATCCCTCTTTCCCACACTCCATACCTCACTACCTCCACCCCCCCCCCCCCCCCCCCCCCCCCCCCCCCCCCCCCCCCCCCCACACACACACACACACAGAATTGCTACCAGAAAATCTGCACAGCAGGCAAAGCATCCCTCCTTCAGCACCTCCCTCTACAGTTCATACCCACCACCTCTCCCATTACCTCCCTCTACTATTGGCCGGCTCCTCCCCTCAAACTCCCTCCTATTTCTTAGCCCACTTCCCATTCACAACCGAACCCATCTACCCCACGTGAAAACCCCCACCTCCTCCAAACTGTCTGGCCGGTTTTCCCCTTCTCAGCTCCTCATTTTTATGTGGAGTTCTGGTGGCTGGATCCCCAATTGCTGCCCCCCAACTGCAGCCCCCCCCCCCCCCCATCCAAAAACTTCCCAGGAACTGCTGCCTGAGTGCTGTCCAGCCACGCTACAGAAACCCACAACTCCAGCCGAGCCTCCGATCCTCCCATACAGCCACCCCCAACCTCCAGCTTTCTATCCAGACTTCCAGAGAAGCAAACCTCAGCTGCTTATTTCTGAAAACTACCTCCCAGCACTTTTGTAATTGCTGTCCCTGTTTCTGGACAGCCCTAGTCAGCTCCTGAATGCTGAAATCTACTCCGCATAGCCCTCTTAAAGCGCTTTCAGCCCTCCCCTCATTATAAATGTGGCATTGAAGGTTTGTGTGTTTGTTTCTTTACCGTTGGATCGTGTGTTTGTTCTCTACTTAATTGATAGTGGCTTATAGACTTTGTTTCAATTACTTTGGTTTGTGTAATCTCTCATTCAAATAGTAATTGTTTTTGCGCACTCTCATGCCCATACTCTTCTCTTTGTTTCCTTATTTTAAAATGTTATTTTGCTAGGTTTAATTTGCCTGCCATTGCATTTGCATCTAGCATTAGTTTCATCTAGAGCCTTACCCTACGTCAAACACCTATGCAAGATGGAAAGAATCCTAGTAGACTTTTGATAGTGGGCTTTTTACATTTGGTTTTTTATACATATACTTTCTTTTTCTACACTATATCTACAACCAACAATGTGTAATGTGGAATTCTTTACTAAGCTAGAAATAATGTAACTTGGTTTCATATTTGTTTTGTAAACATTCCCCCTTTGTTTCCATGCTGTTTTTTCCCATTCCATCCAGTAAAGTGTTGTACATATTACATCATCAGTACTCATGATCGTGATGTTTGTAAGCTTAATTCTTATGTTTCAGCCATTGAACATGGAGCAGTATGAGTTGATTCGTAGAATGTCCAGTGAGATAAGAACTTATGCACCAGATGCACGAGTCCTGACAACTTACTACTCAGGTAAGGAGCTAAATGCATTTGTATACAGTAAAGGTTCTTTTTATAATTCTAAATAATACAGTTTCCCCCCGTGATTTCCATCCAAACAAAAAATCTGGTAAACTATGTATCTTAAAGTACTACATAGGCCACAAAAATGTCCGTCTTTAAAAAATAATAATAATCTTGGCATAGGAGCTGATAGCGAAGATCTTCCGGTCCGGCGATCTTCCCGATTGGGAAGGATGGGGGGACGGTGGGAGCCTTCCGGCTCGATGCTTCTTCTCACACGGGAAGAGGGAGGCGATAGTTTAGGGTTTCAAACAAGCTTCATTCATCAATAATGCAAAATAAAACATAGCACCCCTCCTCTTATAACATGAGGGCTAACAGCACACCAACACATAAAAGTCCAAAAACAAACGACTAACCGCACACAGAATAAAATAACAGAAATAAGAGAATAGAAATTAAATAGACTGCGGCCTCCATAGCGGGTCAATTTGCTCCAACCACATGACTCCAAGCTCGTCGGGATCTCCATCCGCCGAGTGGCCGACCGCCGTGTTCGCCGAGTGGCCGTGTCCTTCATCATTCGCCTCGCCTTGAGAGGAACTCGCCCCCGAGTGTGCGGGATAAAGATGCACATCTGGGTAGTAGGGGTACAAGTTGCTCACATTAAACGTCTTGGAGATAGTGAATTCTGGCGGGAGGTCGACGATGTAGGCGTTATCGTTGATCTTGTGTGTGATACGGAACAGACCAAATTTCTTCGGCATGAGCTTGTGATGACGTCCCGCAGGAAACCGTTCCTTGCGGAGGAAAACCATAACCAAATCACCCTCTTCAAATATCTTCTCGCGGCGGTGCTTGTCGGCCGCGGCCTTGTACTTTGCATTGGACTCGAGGAGTTTGTGACGAGTGTCGGTCTGGATGTCGCGGGTGTCTTCTGTCAATTGGGCCGCCGAAGCGGATGCCGCGGGTAGGCGAGCCAGGTCGAGAGCGTGGCGGGAAGCTTTAGTATACACAATGGAGAAGGGGGTGCGACCGGTGGAGCTGTGCACGACATTGTTATAGGCGAATTCCGCTTGAGCCAGCGCATGATCCCATTGCTTCGGGCGATCCTGACATATGCAACGAACGAGGTTGCCCAATGTCTTGTTCACGACCTCGGTTTGGCCGTCCGTTTGAGGGTGGGCAGAGCTACTGAACTTGAGGGAGGTGTCAAACATCTTCCACAACATTTGCCAAAAGTGGCTGAAAAACTTGGGATCCCGGTCGGAAGTGATAGAGGTCGGAACGCCGTGCAAACGGACTATCTCCCGAAAAAAGAGCCACGCAATATGAGAAGCGTCGGACGTCTTGCGGCAAGGGATAAAATGCGACACACCGACATCTTGAAAAAACGATCCACCACGACGAACATCGAATCCGCCCCGCGTTGGGTGCGCGGCAGTCCCAAGACGAAGTCCATGGATAAATCTTCCCAAATGCCTGCGGGAACCTGGAGTGGTGTATAAAGTCTAGTGTTTTGTGCTTGGCCCTTGTATTGTTGGCACACGAAACGCTTCCGAACAAAATTGACGACGTCCTTTTTCAACTGTGGCCAAAAATAGCGCTCCTGCAAAATGGCAAGTGTCTTGTCCCGGCTGAGGTGTCCACCCAAACCGCCCCCGTGCAAATCGCGAGTAAGCTTCTCCCATAGGGAGCTGCGGGGAATGCACGAGTGGTTGTCTTTTAACAAGAACACATCAAGTAGGAGAAAACCATTATGCGAACCGCCTAGCGAACAGGCGCGCCACACCTCCATGAAGTCGACGTCGTCGGCATACAAATCGGCCAGAGTGTCAAAGCCGATGATGTTCTGGTGGGCCGCGGACTCCGGCCAGGTCGCCGCCGACCTGGCCGCCGCCGGCTGGGCCACGGGACCCGGCCTGGCCGTAGGCGCCGGCCAGGCCGCCGACAGCCTAGCCGCAGGCGCCGGCCTAGCCGCCGCCGGCCTGGCCGCAGGCGCCGGCCTCGCCGTGGTCCAGGCCTCCCCTTGGCCGGCCACCGCCGGCGCATGGCCGCCCCACCGCCATGGACGGCCTGCCCACCGTCCTATCACGGTGGGCTTTCCTCGTCGTCCGATCTGGTGGGTAACCACCCACTAGCCCACTACATGGTTGCCAATAAGCAATTGCGCCGACTAAGCGCGTCGGCGACCACATTTCGAGCCCGGGCTTGTGATGAATGATGTAGGGAAATCTCTGGAGGTAAGTGGTCCAACATAGGTGCATGTCATCCATCCGTTTCTGACTGTTAATGTATTTGAGCGCCTGGGGGTCGGTGAATAGGATGAATTGTTTGTGAAGAAGATAGTGCTCCCGATGCTTGAGAGCCCGCACAATGGCATAGAATTCCTGATCATAAGCTGCCCACTTCTGCCTAGCATCGCACAACTTCTCGCTGAAGAAAGAGACCGGTTGTTTGTCCTGGGAGAGGACAGCCCCGATACCGGCGCTGCTGGCATCGCAATGCACCTCGAAGAGCTTGTCGAAACTGGGTAGTGCCAACACCGGCGCGGAACTGAGCTTCCGCTTAATCACATCAAAGGCTTGGTAGGCTTCCTCGATCCACTGGAACCGCCCCTTTTTGAGACAATCAGTCATCAACGTCGTGATGGTACTAAAGTCACGGATGAACCTACGGTAGAACGTCGCCAAGCCGTGGAACGACCGCAACTCCGAGAGAGTGGCATGAGTCGTCCATTCACGGATCGCCTGAATCTTCTCCTCATCCACTTGGATCCCCTCCGCGCCAACAATGAAACCCAAAATTTCAGCCGCGGGGTGAGGAAAGTGCACTTCTTGAGATGAATAAAGAGTTCGTTGTCCACTAGCACCTGCAGCACCGCCCGCAGGTGGGATAGGTGATCCGCCCGGCTCTTGCTGAAAACTAGGATGTCGTCAAAGTAAACCACAACAGACTTCCCCAGGAATGGGCGGAGCACCTGTGTCATGAGACGCATAAAAGTACTTGGCGCGTTAGATAATCCAAAAGACATTACCTTCCACTCAAAAGGTCGTCCGTGATTTTGAAAGCCGTTTTCCACTCATCACCCGACTTGATGCGAATTTGATGGTAGTCGCTGCATAGGTCTATCTTGGAAAAGAACTGTGATCCATCCAACATGTCCAACATGTCATCAAGGCGTGGGATAGGAAAAGAGTATTTGATAGTGATGTGGTTGATGGCGCGGCTGTCCACACACATTCGCCACAAACCGTCCTTCTTGGAAACCAAAAGCGTCGGGACCCCGCAAGGACTAAGGCTCTCCGAGATAAAGCCCTTCTTCAACAGTTCCACGACCTTCTTGCGCAAGATATCATGTTCCCGAGGGTTCATGCGGTAGTGGGGTAAGTTCGGGAGTGCAGCCCCCGGTATGAGATCAATTTGGTGTTGAATATCCCGAAGAGGGGGGGGGGGGGTGATCGGGAAGGTCCTCCGTGGTGATGGCGCAAAAATCGTGCAGCAGCTCCCACACATCCTGGGAGACGTCGTCCGCCTTTTGCTCGCCTGTGGCGTAGAGCCCGTAAGAAACGAGGGCCACCACCTCCTTTGCTTCTGCAATGTCTCGCTCGAACAGAGTTGCATCGCCGTGCATTACTAGCAAGCTGCGCCCCTTATCCGAAGGCGTGCTGGTTTTCGGTTTGGTGCCGACCCGTGCAACAATTTGAATTTTCTTGCCGGCCCAAGTGAAGGAATAGACGTTCTCGCGGCCTTTGTAGGAGACATCCGTGTCATATTGCCCTGGTCGGCCCAGGAGTAGGCGGCTTGCGTCCATCTCCACGATGTCGCACCAAACGTCGGCGCAGTAGTGTTTCCCAATGGCGACCGGGACGCTAGAGCGGTGCGTGACCCAAACTGAGGGACTGCGCTGGATCCACCCAATGGAGTAGGGTTACGGGTGTGGTTCGATCGGTAGTTGTATGTAGGAGACTAGGTGTGATGCGACGAAGTTCTCGCAGCTGCCGTTATTGATCAAAACGTCACAGATTTTCCCCTTGACGTTGCAGTAGATTCGAAAGACGTTGCTGCGTTGAACGTGTTCGTCGAAGCGCGGGGTGAGCAGTAGGCGGTGAACCACGCAAGCGGCCAATTCACCCTCGTCGTCATACCCGTCGATGACTTCGTCGGCCTCCCCCATGTCGTCTGCGTCGTATTCGTCCTGTGTGAATGCTTGGACGGGCTGGCGCAGCAGCGAACAACGGGAGGCGAAATGGCCCGACTGTTGGCATTTAAAACAGTTGCCCGGTGGGACACGGTCGGGCGCCCGACCCTTTGGTGCGGAGGAGGAGGCCGACACCCGGTCGGAAACATCCTTGATCGTAGAATCTCGGGAGCTGGACCCCGCCGTGTCAGTCCACGAACGGCGGGAGAACGTGCGGTTCGTAGGCGTCGCTACTTTCTCCATCTGCTCGGCCTTGAGAGCCATGTTAAAAGCCTCTTCAAAGGTGAGCAGAACATGCAGACCAATTTTCTCACGTAAGGACGGGCGTAAGCCCATGAAGAAACCGTGTGACGCGTTGACCATCCGTCTCGGTTAGGCCGTTGCGGTTGGCGAGGCGACTTATCTCCGCGTGGTACTCGGTCACCGTGCGAGTGCCTTGAGAGCAGCTCTGATAATATTGAAACAAATGTTGATCGTAGTCGGGCTGAAGGAACCTATTCCACAACAATTTCTTCATGTTCGGCCAAGTGCGGACGGCGGCCTTGCCTTGCCGGTTGGGGTTGAGTTGGAGTTGATCCCACCAAATAGAGGCGCCGGATTTGAGGCGGTAAGCAACCATTTTCACTTGGCGATGTTCGTCTATTTCGGCCATTTCGAAGAAACGCTCCACCTCCGAGAGCCAATCAAGGAACTCTTCAATACCTAGATTGCTGTGGAAGTGGGGAATGTCGGCCCGCAGGCGGTATCCCGAATGGTGGTAGGGTTGTTGTTCTCCCCACCGTGGCGGAGCAGCGGCATCGGGTGGTTCTTCCTCCGAGCTCGAGTCCGACTGAAAGAGGACGTTGTGAGGTCGAGGAAACACTGGCGGCGGCACACGTTCCCGACAATACTGCCGGCTAAAGAAACGATCCTGAAGAACGATGGGTGCGGAGGGGGCCGGCTGCAGGTTGCGGCCGGGCTGTAGCTCCCCGATAGCGGTGGTGAGGGTGGCCAACTGGGCCGTGATAGCTTGGATGGCCGCCCAAACATCGTCGTCATGCGGTGGATTGTCTGCCATACACGAATCGGGCTGGAGCGGAGCAGCAACGGGGATCGGCGATCGAGCGTGGGAGTCGAGTGCGAGCCTCTGATACCAACTGGCGTAGGAGCCGATAGCGAAGACCTTCCGGTCTGGCGATCTTCCCGATCGGGAAGGATGGTGGGCGGCGGGAGCCTTCCGGCTCGATGCTTCTTCTCACACGGGAAGAGAGAGGCGATAGTTTAGGGTTTCAAGCAAGCTTCATTCATCAATAATGCAAAATAAAACATAGCGCCCCTCCTCTTATAACATAAGGAGGGCTAATAGCTCACCAACACAGAAAAGTCCAAAAACAAACGACTAACCGCACACCGAATAAAATAACAGAAATAAGAGAACAGAAATTAAATAGACCGCGGCCTCCATAGCGGGTCGATTTGCTCCAGCCACATGACTCCAAGCTCGTCGGGATCTCCATCCGCCAAGTGGCCGACCGCCGGATTCGCCGAGTGGCCGACCGCCGGGTTCGCCGAGTGGCCAACCGCCGGGTTCGCCGAGTGGACGACCGCCGGGTTCGCCGAGTGACCGTGTCCTTCATCAAATCTGCTGGTAGTGGCACGCACCTTTGTATGGAAAATATCAGATATAAACATTGACTGGAAACTGTTGTATGATTTATCTTTCCTTTTTCTCTTGAAAATTACTTTTTGTTGTGCCTTCTATTCAAATCCTGAGCATCTAAGGGAGAAATCATCCCTTGTCATGGGCTTTCCTAATGTTATTTGGCCTTTAAACATACGCTGGACCATATTCATTTTGAGGTTTTTTGGAGCTTCAACACGTGTAAATCGCACTGAAAAGTAGGTTTTACCCGTGATCTTTGATTTATGTAATCTTTAGATAAGAAGTCTTTATTTTCAGAATGAGTTCATCACCATTTTTAATAGAAATTTCTAGTGTAATCTTGGATTGAGTATAAGTTAATTCAGTTAGTCTATGTATCAAAAGTGAACTTTTGTGGAGAAATTCACTAAATAAGAACACAAAGTTGGTCCAAAGGTGAATGAGATGTTGGAAAATATCGAAAAGTGAATTGGTTTTGTTTGGTTCATGATAACTATGAGGATCATGAGAAAACAATTGTGATATTGGATTTTTTTCACATCAAACATCACACAATATCACAATCTGATGGCTTATTTATTTTGAGGAAAAGCCGGATGATGAATTAAAGGCGTATTTAACCAGATCAAGAAACATCTTTTTGATTATAAATAACAATTAGCTCTTGCGAAATAAATTTCTGGAAGTCATTTAAGTGAGTGGCAGATATCCTTATCGTGTGAAATATTTATTTCAAAGTACTTATTAGAATAGAGACGGTGGACCCAGCCAGTTATTAGGTTGGCTCTATTGTGATTTGGAGTTCATGTGTTTTAATCATGGGAATATCTGCATTCTGGGGAATGTACAATATGCTGAAACAAAAAACTAGTGTGAGCTAAGGTTCACTGGATGGGACCATAGGTTGAACGAAGGGGAGCCATGGCCCACCGGTTGAGGTGTTTGTTGCCTTGTGACCTTGAGGTCACGAGTTCGAGTCCTAGAAACAGCCTCTTGCAAAAATGCAGGGTAAGGTTTGCCTACATTTCACCCTTGTGGTGGGACCCTTCCCCGGATCCTCACTGCACGGATGCTTCGTTCGCCGGCCTGCCCCTTTTTTTAATTGCGGTCTAGTTGCTATATTGTTCTTACTATTCCAAATATTTTGATCAAAATTGCATGTTAGAATTGACATGTCTTTTCTCATTTAATGATTTTTGCAGGCCCAAGTGATTCTCATTATGCTCCTAATACCTTTGAGGCATTCATTAAAGTTCCAAACCTCTTACGTCCGCATACTCAAATATTTTGTACTAGGTATGCACTTTCTTTAAAAAAAATTAAGTTCTTACTTTTTAGATCTTGTGATGTAGCCTAGTAATATCCATATACATCAAAAGTGACATGGATGTTTAGCCAAACATAGGAGTGCTCCAGTTCAAATTCTTAATTACTACGAGTCAACCATAAGGATACTAGCTTTCTTGTTTGTGCTATGACATTGTAATTTCAAAATATTAGAAAAGACCGTGTAAAGGCCTATTTATGAGGCTCATTTATTTCTTGTATTTGTCCCACATCTTGGATTGGGATCTTCTCTTCTCCCTCTCTTCCTATATAAATGTATTCATACTTGTAATTATTCATTCAATAAGTATATACAAGGTTGGAGGTTTCTCTATTTCTACATGGTATTAGAGCCACCGGTCTCCCTCTAACCGCCTGTCTGTTTGCAAACCGCCGGTCACCAGGCTAACCGCGCGGCCTGTTCCTTTTTCTCTCCTGCCCAAGCCGCCCTCTTCGGCGACCTGTTCTTCTCTACCCGCTTTTCCCCCATCTTCCCCTCTGTTCTCACCTCCTCCTTCCTCTCTTCCTCTCTCCCTCTTTTATAACCTTCTCTCACGTGGGGTCCACTTTCTCTACCTTTTCTCTCCTGCCCAGTCTTCTTCTCTGACCGTGCGGTCTTCCCGTCTCTTCCCGCTTCTCGCGGTTTCTTTCTTGCCGCTGCGGGTTCTCTCTTAACCATGTGGTTTCTCTCTTTTCCCGCTTCTCGCGGTCTCTTTCTAGCCGCTGCGGGTTTCTCCCCTTGCCGCTGTGGTTTCTCTCTTAACCGTGCGGTCTTCCCGTCTTTGCCTCTCCCTTCTAATCGCAACGCCCTGTCAAGTCGCTCGCGGTCTTTCTTGCCAAGCCGCGCCACTTTCCCTAGCTGCTGCGCCTTCTGCTAGCCGCTGCGCCTTCTCTTAGCCGGTGCGCCTTCTCCTAGCCGCTGCGCCTTCTTCCCCGCGGCATTCCTTGCCAAGCCGTGCCTCTTCTCCGAGCCGCCCGGCCTTCCTTGTCCAGCTGCCCGGCTTCCTTCTTCCGCTAGCCGCGCGGCTTCCCTTCCTTCTACTGCTAGCCGAGCGGCTTCCTTCTTCTCCAAGCCGCCCGGCCTACCTTGTCAAGCTGCCCGACCTCATCTACTCGCCTCATGGCCTCCGACGCCTCTGCTGCTACTTCTGCTCCGCCAGCCCGTGAGGCTACTCCGGCTTCTGACCTTCGCGATGAACTACGAATTACTACCATCTCTCTGACTGACAAACGCAATTTTGTCGAATGGGTTCACTCTGTTCGTCGTGTCCTGCAGACGAAGGGTCTTCTCACCACCTGACTCGGGCTACCCCTGTTGCTCCCTCTGATGATTGGCTTCGTGATGACGGTCGGGTCCAGTCTTGGCTTCTCAACTCTATGGACACCGAACCCTATCGGATGGCCATGTATCATGATACGGCCAAGGCGATGTGGGAGGAGCTCCACTCCTTTTACTTTGGGCAAAACAATCTTCAGCACCTCTATGATATCATCTCCAACCTCCAGAATCTTACTCCAGGTGCTCCCGGCGACATGATTTCCTTTGTTGCTCAGGCCAAGATCCTAGCCGAGACATGGATTCAACATCAGCCTCCTACAACGGATCTTGTTACTCAACGGGCCCAGAAAGAGGCGGTTACCATCACGATGATGATGTCCCGCGTTCCGCCCCACCGGCATAGTGTTCGGGCCCAGATCCTCTCTTCCACGACGACTCTGTCGCTGTCTGACGTCTGCTCTATGCTACTTCGGGTTACGCCTCCTACGGAGGCCCCTTCCAGCTTTGCCCCTGCTCTTCTCCAACAATCTCTCCTTCCCACTCCCCTTCCTGCTCGTGGCTCTTCCACTCGGGGCGGCCGGCCTCCCTCTCGGGGACGCGGACGTGGTGGCCGCTCGTCTCTCAAATGCACATATTGTGGTCGGGGTGGCCATCTTGAGGCCACCTGTTATAGCAAGCATGGGTTCCCTCCCCACCTCGCTGCCACCTCCTCTGTTGCTCCTGCTTCCCCTGGTGCTCCTGCCCAGGATCCGGCCTCCGCTACCCGACACGATATTGATGAGCTCCGCACCCAACTCGATCAGCTACAGGGTGTCCTCAGCCGCTCCTCCGGCTCGGTTGCGACCTTTTCTGCGGAAGGTATAACCTGTCTCTCTCCCAGCCCTCACTGGATCGTTGATTCTGGTGCTACTCACCATATTGCTTCCCAGAAGCCCTCCAAATATCTCCAGATGGCTCACCCCCCGTGTATCACTGTGGCCAATGGTGACACTCTACCGGTCTCTGGTGTTGCTGCCCTCCAACTTACCCCGGCCCTTTCTCTTTCCTCGGTTCTTCACGTTCCGGGGTCTCCTTTCAATTTACTTTCTGTTAGTCGCCTGACAAACGACCTTGATTGTTCAATAATTTTTTCTCCTTCTTCCTTTCTTATGCAGGATCGTCGCAGCCGGAGTATCATTGGTAGGGGGAAGCTGGTGAATGGGCTTTACCTCTTGGATACTCAACCCACTCTTTTATTCGTTGTTTCTTCTGTTGACTGGCATTGTCGCCTTGGACATGCTTCTCTTCCAATTCTCAAGCGGGATCTTCCTGATGTTCCCTTACAGGAGTTCTCTTGTGAATCGTATATCTATGGCAAACACCATCGTTCTGTTTTTCCCCCTGCATGTACCCGGAGTAGTACTCTGTTATCCTTAGTTCATTCTGATGTATGGAGCCCCTATAGGGTGCCTAGTATTTATGGTTTTCGATATTTTGTCACTTTTATCGATGACTACTAGCGTACTACATGGCTATATTTAATGCATGATCGTACTGAGCTTACATCTGTCTTTTGTGCCTTTGTTACTGAGGTCCGTACGCAGTTCGCCACCCCACTCAAAATCCTCCGCACTGATAATGCTCGCGAATATACCGGGCGCACCTTCTCCTCCATCTGTACCGAGTTTGGCATTATCTATCAAACTTCGTGTGCCTATACCCCTCAACAAAATGGGGTGGCCGAACGCAAGAATCGTCATTTACTCGATGTTGCTCGCTCCCTCATGTTTCAAATGCAGGTTCCAATCGAATATTGGAATTTCGCAGTCTCCACAGCCTGTCATCTCATTAACCGCCTCCCTTCTTCTGTTCTTGATTTTGTCATTCCTATCGACCTCATATATCCTACTACCAAACCAACCTCTCTCCCCCCACGGGTCTTTGGGTGCATTTGTTATGTTCATCTTCTTAGACCTCCATCAGACAAACTCGCTCCTCGTGCGGCCAAATATATGTTTGTGGGCTACTCCTGTACTCAAAAGGGGTATGTTTGTTACTCTCCTTCCGATGGCAAGATGGTTGTCTCCGCGGATGTCACCTTTTGCGAAGACCAGCCCTTTCACTTACCTTCCTCCTCCTCGATTTCCTCTCCTGCTCTGCCCCGCCCTGCCGTTCCGACAGCGCCTTCCTTTTTACCCTCTTCCTCCGCCTCTCTGCCTGCTCCCAAAGTTCCCCCGTCCGTTATCCGTGTCTATACTCGTCGCGGCTCCAAGGATGGTACCCTGCCCCAGCTCCGTGCTCCCAGTGACACTCCGGCACCGGCGGATTCTGCTCCTGCCTCTACGGCCCATCCCCTGGCCAACTACGTTTCTATCCACCGGCTTACTCCACCTCTCTACGACTTTGCCACTTCTCTTTCCTCGATTTCTATTCCTAACACTGTGAAGGAGGCGCTTCAACACCCAGGATGGCGGGCGGCCATGGAGGATGAAATGCGGGTTTTTTGGGCTAATCAGACTTGGGATCTGGTTTCCCTTCCTGAAGGCCACCACTGTGTCAGCTGCAAGTGAGTTTTTGTTGTCAAACATACCGCGGATGGGTCTGTTGAGCGTCTGAAGGCCCGCCTCGTGGCACGGGGTTTTACTCAGCAACACGGTCTTGATTATGAGGAAACTTTCTCTCCAGTGGCCAAATTGAACACGGTCTGAGTTCTTCTTTCCTTGGTTGTTCACCGTCATTGGCCTCTGTATCAGCTGGATGTTAAGAACGTCTTTCTCAATGGTGATCTCCAGGAGACTATTTACATGCATCAACCTCCCGGGTTTGAGAACACGGGGGAGTCTCGGGTGTGTCATCTTCGGAAATCAATTTATGGTCTCAAACAGTCCCCGCGCGTCTGGTTTGAAAAATTCAGCAAGGTCGTCCGCGATATTGGCTTTACTCGGAGATCCGCTGACTTCTCTCTCTTCACTCGACACCAGCCGACCGGAACTGTGATTCTACTTGTCTATGTTAACGATATCCTCATCACTGGAGACGATGCTACATGAATACAACATACAAAGCAACAGTTGAACTCCGCCTTTCAGACCAAAGATCTTGGTAACCTATGGTATTTTTTTGGGCTTGAGGTTGCACGATGGCCTGATGGTCTTGTATTATCCCAAAGAAAATATTGTATGGACCTCCTCCATGATGCTGGTTATTCGGGATGCAAACCTACGAATACTCCAATGGACGCTAATCACAGGCTATCGGCTCATAGCTCTGACTCCGATGACCGGCTTACAAATCCGGAATACTACAGACGCCTGGTTGGGAAACTGATCTACCTTACAGTTACTCGACCAGACATCTCCTTTGCCGTAGAAGTCGTGAGTTGATTTATGCATGCCCCTAGGACATCTCATCTTCAAGCTGTCGAGCGCATTCTTCGGTATCTCAAGAACGCTCCAGGACAAGGGCTTGTGTACAAGCCATCCACATCACTATCCCTCATTGCATACTCGGACGCTGACTATGCAGGATCTGTTGATGATAGACGCTCTACATCTGGCTTCTGTACCTACTTCAGTGGTCATCTCATAACCTGGCGCAGCAAGAAACAGAATGTGATTGCTCGCTCTTCTGTTGAAGCTGAGTACCGGGCCATGGCTGCGGTAGTGTCCGAGTTAACATGGCTTGAGAGTCTTCTGGGTGATTTGGGTGTTCGTCTCTCATCACCGGCGACCCTATTTTGTGATAGTCATGCAGCAATACATATTGCCAAGAACCCGGTATTTCACGAACGCACAAAGCATATTGAAGTTGATTGTCACTTTATTCGGGAAAAAGTACAGTCAAAGAAGGTAGATCTGGAGCATGTTTCTGCTACAAATCAAGTTGCTGATATCCTGACCAAAGCTCTCTCCAGGCCATTATACTACCAATTTTTATCCAAGCTTGGCGCCTCCGACTTGTACGCTCCAGCTTGCGGGGGAGTGTTAGAAAAGACCGTGTAAAGGCCCATTTATGAGGCCCATTTATTTCTTGTATTTGTCCCACATCTTGGATTGGGATCTCCTCTTCTCCCTCTCTTCCTATATAAATGTATTCATCCTTGTAATTATTCATTCAAGAAGTATATACAAGGTTGGAGGTTTCTCTATTTCTACACAAACCAATAAATAGTCTTAAATGTAAGGAGATAAATACAAAGTGCATCAAAATTCACTTGACCCAATCGAGCCCGCCATAACATAATATCATTTTTAGCATGTTATAATGAAGGTAAAGAGTAGAGGGTAAGGAAATGGAAGAGATGGGTATGACTTTTCTGGATGCATTTTCCCCTTCATAGTAATATTATCCCCCGGTCTTAGGACCCTGCCAAATGGCACCTTTCATGTACACCTAAAGAAGGAAATATATGTAAGGAAAGAATGTTATGCAGTTCATGAAATGAGTTGAAATGGTTAAGTTAATAGGCTTAGGGACAAGTTAGAAATATTAGAACATTATTGACAATTTGACATAGATTCACAAGCGCAACGCCAAAGTTTACTTTATGCATTTTTTTATGTCAGAATTTTCTTTTATTTCATGCATTTATTTTCCTATATTTTTATGTATTGGAGATGCTATGGTGGTGTATTACTTATAATGCGATTATTTAGGTTGTATGTGTTCTGCTCTAGCCAGAGGCGTAATCTGTTAATTGGGTCAAGTCGAACCATGTTTCCTCTCCTACTCCCATGTTGAGCCCTAGTTTTAATTGCTAAGCCTCTTTTATTTCTATTAAAAGTCATTATTACTATTGCTATTAAAAATATATGCAAAAAAGCAATAAAAAATCATGTTAAAATAGAACAGAGAAATTAAATTTTTAATGATAAAAATCAGGCCTGTATTCAAATAAATTGTTTGGATTGAATAGGTCCCGCCTAGATTTTGTTTTATAGCCAAGAGAATTTCATTCCTTTGATCTCGATTAGGCATATTCAGTTCTGTTGATTGAATTGGATGGGTTCCACCTGGATTGTGTTCTAGAGCCAATATAATTTCTCTCCTTATCTCTTGATTACGTGATTCAGGAGATAATAGCGGGAACCTGTTGCATTAACGTGTCCTTGCGGGTGTATAAAAACCATTTTGACCTACATCCAAGGAAAAAAAGGGGAAAATGGAACCCTACTTTTTCATCTCTCAGCCACATGTGCCTAAGGGAGACCCGTAGTTTCTTTCTTTCTCCTTTCCCTCATTTCTTCTAAAGTGAACTTCTTCCTCTTTCGTCTCTTCACGGATTTCTACATCATGCTACTTTTATCTCATCACTACACCATCTTCCTTGTGAGCCGTCGTTTCCATCTTTACACTGTTTACGCAAAGTGTCATATACCAGACCTTCAACCGACCATCTTACCCTACCTTTTCATAACCGGTGAGATCTTTCATAATCTTTTGATTCGCCTCTGTCTAGTTTAGAGTAAATAACTTGGTTTTCTTCTGAGGGAAATTTAGCTGTGCTTTTTTTCACTTTTTTCTTAAGTGGATTTTCTCTCCACAAATATTTTATTATTTTGGGTCACATTGATTGTTACATGGTTGCCTATCATTGAATGTGTCGCACCGCTAAATGAAAATATATTTCTAATCTTGTGCAGACTACGCTCCAAATTCGATTTTTAAATCTATCGTCGCTTTCTTTAATTTAAATTGCATCTAGAATTACATTTTCACTGCATTAGAATTAGACGGTGGAATAAAGGTAGAGAGCTCTGATTTATCACCTGTTAATGGATGGAATAAAGGTAGAGATCTCTGATTTATCACAGGAGCTAAGGAAGTAATGGATGTGAAATGAGAAAAGGACACGCCTATCATGTGATAAATACCACCAGAGTTTATGAAGAAGCATTAACATTGCTAACAATGAATGCAGTAGGCTGTGAGATACGTATGCAGTGGATGAATGAAAATAAGAGGATAAGGATGCAAATGATTCCTATATTTGGTTAGATGGATCAGAAGACGCATAACTCTGCAAATCCGCTCGGAGGTAGTTCTGGCTATCATCAAAAAACCTGACAGAGTAAACAGCAACTTGACGAATATTCTGAGTGCGTTAATTCAAGATAAAACATTTTTTGATTAGGCGTCCTTGTGGAAAATGGGTTTACTGGGACCTTCTAGTCTAAGAACGGACACAAGGAGAAGAACTTTTGTCATGTCCTTGGTCTTTGTCCTGACCATTTTTAGCAGAAACAACACTCAACAAAATTATGTGGCTCGCTAGGTGGTGTCGACTGCATATTAAAATCAATATGCTTGGTAAAAAGTGATCCAAAAGATGAGCCCGTAACATGGCGCTCCCACTTAGTGTCCAAACACAATGCTGGCTGCCAAGGAGTATAATGGGAGCAATGAAAGACCTAGGTCAAGAGGAAAACTGCTTGGGTACTGACGGTGCGCCACGACCGACTCGCGTGTATTCCCGCAGTAGGCGGTGATCCGCTTCCCGTACGGACGATCGGAGTCCGTGGTCGCGTCCGGATGTTCGATTCGAGTCATTTTTATATTTTGTATTTTTTATTTTGAAATGTATTTAGCCCCGATCGGTCCAGACAATTTGAGCTTCCCGATTCGGGTGGTTTGATTTCAGTTTTGTGGTATTGCGGTTATTAGGTGGTTTTTATTTTAGGGTTATAAAAAGTGGTGGGCTGTTTCTAAGGAGGGTATCGTGGGTTTTTGCAAAAGCTGGAACCACCGATCCTTCCATCTGGTGTGACGCCAGACGACACTTCCGCCCAGGGTGCGACGCTCTGGGAAGCTCTTCTCTATCCCCTCTCTACTCCGCCCAGCCTCCCACCGCCGAAAACTCCTCCCCGCCCGCTCCCCCTGCGTCTAGCCTGTCAGCCCAACCACCGATGTTTTCCAGACCTGCACCCCTGCGGGAGTTTCCCGTCATTTCTTCACTCGGTCCATCTTCGTCGTTTGTTCGTACCTGTAACATCGTTGTAGCCTCTTCTCCTCCTTCCCCATCCAGGCCACCCAACCCTAACCGCAGCCTCCTGCAAGTCTCCCCACTATCAAAGCTTCCTCCTACTACAGTTACTTCCCACCGTACTCCGTCGTCGATCTTCTCCCCAATCTGCCTACTCCTTCCTGTTGAATCCAACCCCCACCATTCCTCAAACCTATGACTTCCCTGTAATCTTTTTCCCTCCTAGTATCCAATTGTCCAAGCACTTCCCTTAATCCTTCAACAAACCTCATTCCCAAAAACCCCTATCTGCATCCCTGTTTGAGTCAACATTATAGCCCAAGTTTCCCAGTTCAATATTTTGATATTGCAGCCACCTTAGAGGCCCTTCGACAACCGTCGTTGCCACCGCCTGCATGGGTGAATTGTGGTAAAGTATTATCCTTTATTGTTGTATATTTTGACACTTGACTTTGTAGTGGATTTTTATTTCATTTTGCTATTAGTTCATGTTGTGTGACTTGTGGGGTAAATTCTGAGTTCGCTTAATTAATTGCGCCTCATTTTGATTTGTGAACGTTGCTAGTTTCACTAAAACAAGTTTTGGCAATGCCTGTGCATTTGTTAAAATATTTATAATAATGAATTACTACTGCAATTTAAAATTCGGACTTGTTCATCTCATTTAGGTTTTCATTTAGTAAACCCCTCACGAGTCGTCCCTGTCGTGCATCAAATTGGTATCAGAGCGCTAGGTTATGGACATTTGCTTGTTACGTTGTGGTAGGGATTATCATCAGTCCATGTCGAGTCACAATCACACCGACGATAAGACCGTCAGTTCACAGACAGACATGACCTCCGCTGAGTTTCAACGACTGGTTCTCGACTGATTTGATCGGATGGGAGCCCAATTCGAAACCCTTAGGGGTGACATTGCGAGGGTTAGCACGAGGATAGATTAGTTAGAGACACCTAGAGGTCGAGCGATTCCTCCCCATGATGAGGAGCCTCGCGAGGGTCCTCGAGATGCTACACCTCCTCCTGAGAGGCGTGGTAGAGATATTCCTCGACGAGACCCCTCTCCATTTGTGAGAGGGAATTATCATCGTGGATACGAGTATTGGCGTGATCCAGGGAGGGATCACCGCCCTCCTGATGAGCCTCGTCCTCCCCCACCTCGCGTAGAGATCGAGCGCAATATGATTATGTTTATGATGATGATTTGGTGATTACCGTGAGCCACGCCATGGGATGAATCTTGAGGAGGATGACATCACTTGGCGTATTCGCATTGATGCGCCCTCCTTCGACGGTTACCTAGACCCGAATGCATTTAGCGATTGGCTCGTGGACATGGACCACTACTTTGATTGGTTCGAGATGAGCGACTAGAGGCGAATGCGATTCGCCAAAATGAAATTGATCGGTCAGACAAAAAATTATTGGTCGAGTCTCGAGAGATCTCTTGAGCGGGATGGATACTACCCCATCACCCTATGAGATGGGATGAAGCAGCACTTACAAGATAAATATCTCCCCGCGTCATATTGAAATTAGCTCTTAGATCAGCTCTATGCATTACGTCAGGGGACTCTCTCCGTTGCAGATTAATGCCCCGATTTGATGAGCTAGTAGTTTGCAGTGATATCATAAAGGTGCACATCGCCACTGCATCCCGCTTTCGTGCTGGATTTAGAGCGGACATCCGGAGAGAACTAATTCCCCATACTATGGAGACAATTGAGCGGGTCTTTCTGCTTGTTCTAGAGTACGAGCAGTATTTGCGTACTGCTATCCCGAGGCAGGTCACCACTCTACCCGATGCCACCACAGCTAGGAGACTCCCTCCTGCCACGACTACTGCTACCCATCGCACCCTCGCAAATGCGGCGGGGAAAGCTATTGTTGCTGGAGGCCCTAATCCTGGGGGCGTCCAATGTTATCGGTGTTCTGGTAGATGGAATTTCGCAGCGCAATGTCATACTAGAAATTTACTGATTGAGGATTCGGGCGAGCCCAGCACTGAGGCTGAGGACGTATCCCTTGAGGAGATTACTGTTGTCGTTGAGGACGGATGGGAGAGTGATGCCGAGAGATCCCTGGAGGTAGGAGTCCTTCGCATCCTCCACACCCCATGTGTTGAGGAGGATTGGCGTTGCACCACTATTTTCATGTATTTCCCAAGCGCATGAGGCCCTTGCAAGCTTGTCATTGATAGCGGTAGCTGCATAAATGTAATTGCTAAGAAAGGGTTTGAGAGGATGCAGCTTACAGCTAAACCACATCCACATTCTTACCGTGTTTTATGGATGGACAAATCCACCATTCATGTCACGTAGCGGTGCCTGGTACCGATCCGCTTAGCGACTACTGAGGACTAGGTTTGGTGCAATGTAATCCCTATGGATGTCGCTCACGTTCTACTTGGGAGACCCTGGCTATATGATCGTGACGCCATCTGTTATGGTCGGTCCAACACGTGCCTATTCTTTGACAAGGGCTGAGAGATTACCCTTACCCCGACCCAGCCCATGTATCCTCCCAAGGGCAAGGTTGACTCGTCAGTTAGTGCAGGGGCGTCAAGACCCCTACATGGCTTGAGGAGAGGTGATTTTCTGAGAGAGAGCCTAGAGACGGAGGTCGTGTTTATCGTAGCGGACACGATGGCGGCCGAGACCCCTCGCGAGATTGAAATTATTGACCCGGATGTTCGGCAGTTGATGGATGATTTTGTATACATTATGCCTGAGGAACTCCCTGGCGAGCTTCCCCCACGGAGGGACATCCTTCATGTAACAGCCTCCCCAACACAACTCGAAAGGACGACTGCCGGCATCCCCAACATCCAACTCGAAAGGGTCCAGCCTCAACAGGTCTGCAGTCTGTACACCTCAACCTCTCTCCATACCCACCGGCGGGAGAAGTGAAAGAACTTTATAGTTAAACGTGTTCGGACTGGAGTAGTCTTAGAATGGGTGGCCTCCTGGGAAGTCTCCATTGGGTCGTTTAACTGGATCACTTCTCATCGAAGGGAGCTTGCGGCCTCCAACAATCCTTCGTTGGACTGGAGACGGGTTGGGGTATACGGTTTGCAGACCTGTTGAGGCTGAACTCTTTCGAGCGTGGTGTTGGAGGTGTCGGCAGTCGTCCTTTCGAGCCGTGTGTTGGGGAGGCCGTTGCGCACTTTTTTGTAACGGCCTCCCCAGCACGCGGCTCGAAAGGACGACTGCCGGCACCCCCGGCACCACGCTCGAAAGAGTTCAGCCTCAACAGGTCTGCAGAACGTACACCCCAACCCGTCTCCGGTCGAAGGCGGGTTGTTGGAGGCTGCAGCCTTCCTTCGATGACAAGTGATCCAGTTAAACGACCCAGCAGGGACTTTCCAGGAGGTCACCCATCCCAAGACTACTCCAGCCCGAGCACGCTTAAATATAAAGTTCTTTCACTTCTTATCAAAGTGCACTTTTTTGTAATGGCCTCCCCACCACACGACTCGAAAGGACGACCGTCGGCACCCCCAGCATCACGCTCGAAAGGCTTCAACCTCAACAGGTCTGCAGACCGTACACCCAACCTCTCTCCAATCGCATTGTCGTACAGTTAAAGAATTTTATAGTTAAGTATGCTCGGGCTGGAGTAGTCTTGGGATAGGTGACCTCCTGGGAAGTCCCTGTAGGGGCGTTTAACTGGATCACTTCTCATCAAAGGGGGGTTGTGTCTTCTAACAACCTGTCGGTGGGCCGGAGACAGGTTGGGGTGTACGGTCTGCAAATTTGTTGAGGTTGAACCCTTTCGAGCGTGGTGCTGGGGGTGTCGGCGGTCTTCCTTTCGAGCTTTGTGTTGGGGAGGCCGTTATAAAAAAGTGCACTTTTTGTAACGGCCTCCCCAGCACACGGCTCGAAAGGACGACCGTCGGCACCCCCAGCACCACCCTCGAAAAGGTTCAGCCTTAAACAGTCTGCAGACCATGCACCTCAACCCCTCTCCATGCTCACCGGCGGATTGTTGGAGGCCGCAGCCTCATTTTGATGAGAAATGATCCAGTTAAGCGTGCTCGGGCTGGAGTAGTACTAGGATGGGTGACCACCTGGAAAGTTCCTGTTGGGGCGCTTATCTGGATCACTTTTCATTAAAGGGAGATTGCGGCCTCCAACAATCCGCCGGTGGGCATGGAGAGGGGTTGGGGTGCATGGTCTGCAGACTGTTTGAGGCTAAACCCTTTCGAGCGTGGTGTTGGGGGTGTCGGCAGTCGTCCTTTCGAGTCGTGTGATGGGGAGGTCGTTACACATCATGCGATTGATCTGATTCCGGGGGCATCTTTGCCCAATCTCCCACATTATCGCTTAAATCTGATTGAGCATGTTTAGCTAGCGGCAAGTTGATGATCTTCTGCGGAAGAAGTTTATGCGAGAGAGTTGGCACATGTGTATTGATAGTCGTGTCATAAATAAGATCATGGTGAAGTATCGTTTTCCGATTTCCCGCCTTGATGATCTCCTGGACTCGATGGTTGGTGCCCAGATCTTCTCGAAGATCGACCTTCGTGGTGGGTAACATCATATTAGAGTTAGAGAGGGGGATGAGTGGAAAAAGGCCTTCAAGACGAAGGACGACTTGTATGAGTGGTTAGTGATGTCGTTCTGGTTATCGAACAATCCCAGTACGTTCATGAGGGTGATGACTCGGGTTCTGCGGCCCTATATGGGCAAATTCTTGGTAGTATAATTTGATGATATTTTGATATACAGTCAGGGTCGTATCGAGCACTTACGTTATACTCTCCTGGTGTTCAAGCTCCTCCTAAAGGAGCATCTTTACATCAACTTGAAGAAGTGCTCATTCTTGTCCACATCCGTTCATTTCTTGGGTTACGTATTATCGGCGTCTGGTATATCCGTTGATCCTGACAAGATCAGGGCGATCCAAGAGTGGCCCATCCTGACGTACATTCATAAGGCCCGTAGTTTTCATGGACTTGCCACCTTATATAGGAAGTTTGTCCGCGCCTTCAGCTCGATCATGGCCCCCATCACGAGCCACCTCCACAATAGTGATTTTGTCTAGACGAAGGTTGTCACTTGAGCTTTTGAGGAGATCAAGGAGAGGCTGTGTACTCCCATTTTTCACTTACCAGATTTCTCCAAACCCTTTTAGGTAGCCTATGATGCGTCGGGAGTTGGTATCAGCGCAGTCCTTAGCCAGGAAGGCCACCCGGTGGCCTACTTTAACAAGAAGTTGAACGAGGACCAACAAAAATATTCAAATTATGATCGGAAGTTCTATGTCATCGTGCAGTCATTGCGTTACTGGCTACATTATCTCTTACACAAGGAGTTTATTTTGTATTCAAACTATCAGGCACTGAGATATCTTGATTCACATAAGAAATTGGGTCACTGACATGCCAAATGGATGTAATATATGCAGCAGTTTCATTATATTCTTAAGCACCGAGCGGGTGTTGAGAACAAACTAGCATACACCTTGAGTCGTCGAGTCAGCATCCTCCACACCATGAGCACCGGAGTTGTGGGATTTGAGTAGCTAGCTTACGCTTTTCCTTAGTGCCCAGATTTCCGCGACATTTATGTTGCACTGTCAAGGGACCATCTAGATCTTCATGAGGGTTATTCGGCCTCTGATGGGTATTTATTTATGGGCTCTCGCCTCTGCATTCCACAGTCGTCCCTCCGAGATTTTCTTATTTGGGAGCTACACGCAGGCGGAGCTGCAGGGCACTTTGGTAGAGATAAGACGATTGCGTTGGTTGAGGATCGTTTCTTCTGGCCTGGACTGAAGAAAGACGACGCTAGGGTTGTCAGACATTGTCGAGTCTGCCAGAATGTAAAGGGGACTCGTCAGCCCACGAGGCTATACACTCCACTACCCGTCCCTGAGAGACCTTGGTTTGATATTAGTATGAACTTCATTCTCGGGCTCCCTCGCAATCTGAGGAAGCTCGATTTGATATTTGTTGTAGTGGATCGTTTTTCTAAGATGACATATTTTATCCCTTGTCGGAAGACCGTTGACTCCTCCCACGTAGCGACATTATTCTTTAGAGAAGTGTTTATGTATCATGGTCTCCTCACTTCCATAGTTTCTGACCGTGACGTGCGTTTCATGAGCTATTTCTGGAAGAGCTTATGGAAGAATACCGGTACCACCCTGAAGTTCTCCTTCGCCTACCACCCGCAGATGGATGGAAAAATTGAGATGGTTAACTGTAGTCTTGGAACACTTCTTCGTTGCCTCGTTGGGTATAGTCCAGCTACTTGAGATTCTGTTCTCCCTATAGCCGAGTTTGCGTATAATAGTTCTGCCAATAAGACCACAGGTTTGAGTCTGTTCCATATCATGTTAGGATACGAGCCTAGGAAACCTATTGACCTAGTGGATATTCCCATAGGGGCCAGGCCCAGTGAGTCAGCAGAGTCCTTCATACAGTATGTGCATTCACTACACGAGTCAGTCCGAAAAAAATTGCAGTTGGTAATGAATATTATAAATATCAAGCAGACCAGCATAGACGAGAACAAATCTTTGAGGCAGGGAACAAGTATTGGTTCGCATTTGATCTGAGAGGGTCCTGCAAGGACTAGTAAAGATATTAAGTGCACGCATAATGTACCCTATACAGTTGTATGGCGGATCGGTACGAACGCATATGAAATAGACATCTCTCATGGTATTTTCATCAGCCGAGTATTCAACGTAGAGGATCTGACTCCTTACTACGAGGAGCGTGTGTATGTGGACCTTTCATCTCTCATAGCCCCTCTGCATGAGCCTTCACCTCTTATTGCCTCCACCAGTCCATCTCTACTACCACCCACAGAGTCGTGCCTTGAGGATCGTTTTGCACCATCGACGGTTCCGCTGACACAGCAGCCATATGGAGATACATCACAGCCAGACGGAGACACATCACTGCATGACGGAGCTACACTATAGCCAGAGCCACCTTCTTCTACAGAAGACATACTTCAGATCATCAGCCACGACTCCTACACTGTGGGTGGGTGAGATAGTGTACGCTATCTTGTCCGTTGGAGCGGTCGCCCCATGCACGATGCTACATGGATTTCTTCAAAGGAGTTTGAGAGACCCGCCTCGCGGCTGCCCAGCGAATACGACCACCTTCACTCACCGGAGTTGAGTGCTTTTAAGCCGGAGGGAGCTGACGGCGCGCCACGACCGACTCGTGTGTATTCCCGCAGGAGGCGATTATCCGCTACCCGTACGGACGATTGGAGTCTGTGGTCGTGTCCGGATGTTCGATTCGAGTCATTTTTATATTTTGCGTTTTTTTATTTTGAAATGTATTTAGCCACGATCGGTCCAGACAGTTTGAGGTGCCCGATTCTGGTGGTTTGATTTCATTTATTAGGCGGTTTCTATTTTAGAGTTATAAAAGGTGGCAGGCGGTTCCTAAGGAGGGTATCGTAGTTTTTTGCAAAAGTTGGAACCGCCGGTCCTTCCATCTTGTGTGACATCGGTCGACACTTCTTCCCGGTGTGTGACGCTCTGGGAAGCTTTCCGTCGTCCCCTCTCTACTCCGCCGAGCCTCCCACCGCCGGAAACTCCTCCCCGTCCCCTCCCCCTGCGTCTAGCCTGTCAGCCCAACCTCCGTTGTTTTCCAGACCCGCACCCCTGCGGGAGTTTCCCGTCATTTCTTCACTTCGGTCCATCTTCTTTGTTTGTTCGTACCCGTAACATCGTTGTACCCCCTCCTTCCCCATCCAGGCCACCCAACCCTAACCGCAACCTCCTGTAAGTCTCCCCACTATCAAAGCTTCCTCCAACTACAGTTACTTCCCACCGTACTCCGCCGTCAATCTTCTCCCCCATCTGCCTACTCCTTCCCATTGACTCCAGCCCCCACCATTTCTCAGTAATCTTTTCCCCTCCCAGTAGCTAATTGTCCAAGCACTTCCCTTAATCCTTCAACCAACCTCATTCCTGAAAACTCCCATCCACATCCCTGTTCGAGTCAACATTATAACCCAGGTTTCCTGGTTCAATATTCTGATATTGCAGCTACCTTAGTGGCCCTTCGACAGCCGCCGCTGCCGCCGCCTACATGGGTGAATTTTGGTAAAATTTTGTCCTTTATGGTTGCTTATTTTGGCACTTGACTTTGCAGTGGATTTTTATTTCATTTTGCCATTAGTTCATACGTTGTGCGATTTACAGGATAAATTCTTAGTTTGCTTAATTAATTGCGCCTCATTTGGATTTGTGAACATTGCTAGCTTCACTAAAACAAAGTTTTGGCAAAGCCCGTGCACCTGTTAAAATATTTATAATAATGAATTACTGCTGCAATTTAAAATTCTGACTTGTTCATCTCATTTAGGTTTGCATTTAGTAAATCCCTCCCGAGTCGTCCCTACCCTGCATCAGGTACATGATCTGTGTTTGAGCTTTTTGATAGCAGGAGAGGAGGATAAATAAAGAAGTATATCGGTTGTGTTTCTCTGTAGTAGGAGAGGAAGGCAGTGGATGAAGGATTTTGTTTCTGCACTGTAGCAATACTAACGATCAGCAAGCTGTTTGTGATCGTGTTTGTATTGCTGTTGTGCTTAAATGTGCATCGATAAGGAATCGTTGTCATCGAAGGATCAAACTCATTTGCAGGATTGAGCAGGACAGTTCTCCACGACTATCGAAAATGATGGAAGACGAACATGATGATAATTGAGTCAACCAAACAAGAAAGAGCGATTTTCGCAGATCAGATGTCGGGATATAGGTGATGATTGGTTATATTTTGGAGAAATCTATTGTGTCAATTCTCCTCGATAGAATCGAGGAAAAACAAGTTGTCGAAGATAGAGCATCAAAGGTGGCCCCAAATCGATAGTTCTAATGATCAAAGGAGAAGTAGGGACAATAAAAAGGTATACGAACCTAATAAAGGGTGGAGTTTGAGGAGAAAATGGGGCTAAGGCGACCTGCTTTGCGACCAAGACAAATTGTATAAATTTCACACATATTCTCCTTCCTTTATATACATGAGAAATAATTTGAAATTACAAGTCCTTCGGGCTTAGAGGATGAAAAATAATAATATACATGAATTAATACTGTACATCTTATGAACAATAAATGCATGATTCGACAATTTCATTGCAAATTCATTTGAATAAAATATCTACAAATTGAGGAGCTTCTTAAATCAGTATGTTACTAGTTGATTTTTCCATGGTAAATTGCATATTGTTTTTTCTTATCCATTTTTACATTGTTTACATTGTTTATTAGATGATTTATATTTACTGAAATTTGTAGCCAGTGGGTTCTTGGAACTCGAGAGGATTTAGTCAAAGATATAACTGCTGAGCTGCAGCCAGATAATGCTGAGGTAACTTTTATTCAGAGATGCACCTTCACAGTTACAGTAAAAATATATTTATATAATTTTTTTGATAATACTTATGTTGCTACGAAGTTTGTCTGCTATTTGCTTCAAGATACTTTGAGATGTCATTTCACTCTGGATTTTATTAGAATTGAGATTTATGGCTCTCGAATATCATCATTACACTATTTTAGTATCTTCCTTTAGAGATAGGATGGGGAACCATCAACAATAATGGCATATGGTAGAAATTACGTGTGATGAGTAAAATCCAAGTGGCGGTTACCGATCATATTGGAAGAGGCACCCAAAGATAAACACAGGGTGTCCTAGGTCCTAGTAAAGGCAGTGCAGCGGATCCAGCAAATGAGATGGCGCGACGTGCTTAAAAGCATGTCTAGAATTTTTGAGAGAGAGAGAGAGAGGGTAGTGGATTATGAGGAAGAAACACCAAGAGGGGTAAGCAGGGAAGGCTGAATGCAAATTTAAAGTATAGTTTTGTTGAAATTTTGATTACTGAGATCTCATTTACTAATTAGTCTGGTGATAAACTGATAATAGCCTATTATGGTCCCAGCCTATTATGGTCCCACGCGACCAATGTCATTAGTTGGTGTCAGTTATTGCACATATTTATATAGTGTCATTGCTTAGCGTCATCATGTGTATATGTTCAGCGTCAGTGTCACGAGTCAGTTTATTATGTGTTTTTGTTAGCCATTTTAATAATTTATAATATTTCTAAATGTCGGGACTTATTATGTTTATGTCACTATGTAATCTTATTTAAAGTTCAAGTATCTTCCTCTCTCTGGTTCTTTTTTCCTTTCCCCCTTCTTGGATAATGGTTGAGCACCACTCCCCCATCTTCCTTCTCCTCACATTCTTTGTAGGTTAAGCTCGGCTCTCTTGTATCTTTGTCACCACCACCACCACCATCGATGAGATATTGACGCGCTACGGGAAGGCCCGTAACATAGTCAAATCTAATTTGAAGACCATGCTCGGAACTCAACTTTCAAGTTCTTGCAAATTCCACAATCATTATTGGCATTGTTCAAGGGTGATTGGTGCGGTACTTTCTTTTGAGTAACTAAAAAAAGTCATGTTTGGTAGTTCTGGAAGCATGCTAGGCGATGGAGGGATACGCAAGTAAGTTTAAAATAACCTAAAAGCTAATCAAATAGCATGAAAATTAGAATGCTATGGTGCATAAATATAAAACTCCAAAATGCATGTAAAAAATTGGAATGCTACAGTGCAAACACAGGCTCCATTAAATGCTCTCTGCATAGGAATGTCCTTTGAATATCGGGCAAAATGAAGGTGGGATGTGAAATTTTGGCAAATTACCCATCAATATACTTGGGAAACGAAAGTTTCAAGACAAAACCAAGGCAAAATGCTACCCAAAATTGTAAGAATTAGAAAGGCAAGACCACATCAACCTTAGTATCCCAAACTCTTTGCAATATTCTCTCAATTCCTCTCTGTTTCAAAGGTGGTCAAAGAAATGGGAGTATTATATCAGAAAACAAGTCACAGAGGAAGCTCTAAAAATTATCTATGTTTATATAAAAGTAGAATACAGAAGAGAAAAAAGAAATTTTTTCTTCTGCGTACTTTAATACAAAGATTTGTGCACAAATATATAGGAAGGAGAAGTGAAAGCTCAACTTCATATCAAAGTGTGGGACTAAACTAAGCATGCAAACATCGAGCCTTTATTGGACTCTTACATGGGCTAAGCCAATTCTTCTGCACCCCCCCCCCTGCAAGCTTGGAACATATAGATTGTAGGTGTCAAGTTTGGAAACGAACTGTCGGTACAGTGGGCATGGTAAGACCTTGGTAAGAACATCAGAAATCTGCTCGGCAACGGGTACATGTCGTAAATCAAATTTGCGTCGTTGGATTTTTTCCTGGATGAAATGACAATCAACTTTGATATGTTTTAGACGTTCATAAAAATGGGATTCTCAGCGATATGGATAGCAGTTTGACTATCGTAGTAGTGAACTGCTGGAAATAGGAGTTTCACGACAAGATCAGTAATAAGACTTTCCAAGAACGTGAGTTCGGTAACGGCAGCTTGACTATCCGAGGAGCATGCATAAACCGGCTAACCACCCCAACAGCTGGGTTGTGTGACAGTTAAATAGATATGTTGGTCAACCAAACGACGATAATACTCTGGATTAGGGAGAAGCAGATCTGAGTCGGATGTATGAGCGCAGAGCTTGTGGTTGATATCGATTGGTATGTTAGCAAGTTTGCAGCTAAAATAGACTGCATTGTGAAGAAGTTCGAGACAGTACTTCCGTTGAGACGAGACGAGTTCATCAGGTCAACATGCTACCCCATTACCCATGAAATATCGAAGATTGTCCCAATAAAGTGCAAGGCCAAGACATAGATATTGTTCAGATCATCTCCCGTGATGAGAATGTCATCAACATACACCACGAATATCATTGTTCTTGCTGGATGACAATAAGTAAACAAGGAGAAGTCCGCCGAGCTCCGAGTGAAGACAAAATCCCGAATAACTTGACTAAATTTATCAAACCAAGACCAAGGAGACTTCTTGAGGCCATAGAGAGATTTCTTGAGGTGGCATACAAGGAACTTCTCTGTGGTTACATAACTAGGAGGATGTTGCATGTCGATAGTTTTAGCGAGATCGCCATTAAGGCATTTTTGATGTTGAGGTTATCCAACGATTAATGACGATGGACGGCCAAGGAGATCAAGACCCGAACAGTGTTCAACTCAGTGGCAAGGGAGAATTTCTCATAGTCGTTGTCATATTGTTGAGTGAACCTGCGAGCCACAAAGCGAGCTTTAAGGCGCTCAATGGTCAGGACGATGCTTCACAGTGAAGCCCATTTATATCCCACATGGGATTGTGCAGGAAGACGGGAAACTAGGTCCAAAGCCTGATTAGCCTAGAGGTCATCCAACATCCATCGTGGCCCGCACTCCGGATGTTGAAGAGCCTCGTGCACAAAAAAGGGGGGAATAGAATACTAAGAAGTCACAAACCTGCGATGGTCAGGAGACAAACGGTGTAAGGAGACATGGTGAGAGATTGGGCGAGCAGTAGACTTTATAGGTGGATTAGCTAGACGTGGAGCGTCATCAGTAGGGGAAACTGTCTCAAAGAATCAGATGGGGGACGATGACGAGTGTAGACACGAAGAGGAGGAGGAGGTGTTTGGAGCAAGGGAGGTAGTGTTAGAATCAGAGGTGGTGTGTTATTGTTGATAGGTACATTTGGGTGTGGGATAGTGGGTAAGAATGTATCACTAAAAATTGAGGAGTATAAGGGTTGATCCTCAAGAAAGATAACATCCGTTGATTTAATGATTTTTTGAGCAGTGGGAGAGTAACACGCATAGTCATTGTGTGTGTAAGGGTACCTAACAAACATATATTTGGTAGCGCTTTGGGCCAATTTGTTCATGACAGGGCCAAGATAATGGACAAAGCAAACACGAAGACACGAGGAGTCAAAGGGAAGAGGGGTTGCGAAGGAAAGAGGATGGAGAACGACATCGCAAAGTTGAGAATGGAAGTGGGCATGCGATTAATTAGATAACATGCGGTGGAAACTGCGAAGTGTGAATAGATCTTGGAGACCTGTATTTGAAACATATGGGAGCGCTCAACCTCAAGGAGGTGGTGGTTCTTTTGCTTGGACAACCATTTTGTTGTGGTGTATAAAGGCAGGATGTTTAGTGGATAATGCCAAAAGTAGTGCAAGTTTCTTAAAAGTTGTGACTTGTATATTCGCACACATTATCGGTTTGAAGGATTTTAATGGACCACGAGAATTGAATACGAGTCTCAACGATAAAGGAGTGAAACATAAATAGTAGTTTTGAGCGATCACGCAATAAATACAACTATGTCATGCGAGAATGATTATATCAATGAACGTAAGAAAATAATGATATTCAATTAAACTAGTAATTTTATACGGATCTCAATTATCTGAGTGCACTAAATCAAAAGAGCAGAGCTCCGAGTACAGTGTGGGGGAAATGGTAGATCAATGTTTTCCCTTAGATATTGGATTCTCATGTAAAGCAAAATAAAGAAAAATTAAAAGAGCTTTCTGCAGAATAGAAAGAGGAGCGTGTTAAGATACCGATTTCAATTTACGGAGCTGAAAGAAGAGATAATTGGGGTGGGAAGGTCCAGAGTGTAGAACATATTTGACAATCGTTCTCCTCCAATGATACTTTGCGTTCGTCGATCATGCACCACAAAGGAAGAAGAGAAAAGGTGATGGAACAGTAATGATCATTGATAAGATGACTAATGGAGAGGAAATTGAATTGAGAGTCAAGAACATGAAGCACAAAGCGGAGTGAGAGACAAATCTCCAGAGATGTTGACCGGGGTGATGTCGTCATTGGACACCATGATAAACTTAGGACAAACATAGTTCATATACCGAGAAGGCTTCTGCGGGGTAATATGATTTGTCTTCCCAGAGTCCACTATCCAAGAGGGACTATAGGAAAATCACGATATACCTTCATTGGAGATAGAGACGACGAAGCCAAAAGTTCCAGTAATCTGCCCCCGAAGATGTTTTAGTTCTTCTCATAAGGTTTCAATGTCTAAGTAAGCGGTGGTAGGAACATTCACCGCAGGAGAAGCGTGGTGTTGAGAGGTGGAGGGATACGACGGGAACCCTTGTTTTTTATAACAAGTGGCCCTTTATGATTGATCCGACCACAATGGGTACACAAGCGAGTGTTTTGTCCCTTAGAGCGATTGCAGCCATCGCGCCCACCGCCCCGAGATTCATGGCAACCTCCATGGTGCTCAGGATGTTGAATAAGAGCATTTGTAGAGTGTTGGTGCAAGGCAGGAGAGGGAGTCATCAGGACATCAACAGGCAGAGTCACCTTCAAGATCATGGAGCAAACATCTGAGAGAGATGATGGAGAGGATAAGATGGTCGCACTGACACTGTGGAGATGAGTTGAGAGTCGTGCCATCATTAGAGTTATGTCGACAGCCTCCTTTTGAGCTTGTTAGGTAGCAAGAACCAACACCAGAGGCTTAGTGTTGATTTCAGGCCTCAATGATTGTTTTGTATTGGGCCACAAAGGATGTTAGGTCGTCGTCTGAACTAGGTTCAACGATCTGATGATCCTGAAAGATATCGAACAGATGATGATGTCCTACCCAGAGTATTGTATCTTCAGTTTATTCCACGTAGCTTTTTTGGTCTCGTGGTGCATAGTCATGCGATATGGCTCATTGTCTATGGAGTTGAGGATCCATGATTGTACACATCCATCATCCCAGAGTCATTGTTCGGTTGGCTCAACAGGGGTATCGCAAGTGACATGATAAAGAAGGCATTCTGTCTTGAGGACTCGGCGCACGAAGTGTACCCACTCAATAATGTTTTCCTTCCCGATGAGGGGGATAGTTGTAATGCGGAGTTCGTCCCGTACGTCAGGGAGAGGGGTCAGAGCAAGTGCAGGAAGGGTGGAGGGAGCGGTCACAACATTCATTCCCGCGTGATGATACATTGTTGGGAGGTTTTGTGAGCTCTAGAGGAAGTAGCCTGGAAGGGTGATGTCACAAGATTCGGAGGAAACATGAGAGAAGGTTGCGGAGCTCAGAAGGAGCTACTGCGAGTTCTTGCAGGCAATGTTTTAAATATCGGATTGAGTTTTTAAATGTTGGATGTCAAAAGTCGGAGAGATGTCAGAGATATTTTAAAATATCGAATTTTCATGTCTTATAAATAAATTTTTTACTTTTATGTATGCTAACTATAATTATATGGTATAAAAACATGAAAATAATATAACAAATACATAAAAATGAGTTATTTATATTACAAAATAAAATTGAATTATATCTAAGATAAAATATTATTAACAAATAAAAATGATACATTGTATAATATATTTAATAGTATACAATAATTTTATTTTGATAACAATAAATTTATTGCAAATAAAGAAGATTTAAAAGTTAAAAATCTTTGATTGATTATAAGTCTTTTCAAACTTAAAAATTTATATTAAAAACATGTAAACAATCAACTAATAAATGTATTAAATATTTTCATATTTTTTGTAATATGAAATTAAAATATAGTGAAACAATTATACAAAATTGGTTGTAATAATAAAACGTTAAAAAATTTGAAATAATAAGTCTAATCAATTTAAATATGCATAATATAATATATAGGTGATTTAAACATATGATGCTAGTATACTAATATAACATAAAATAAAATAGCGGACGATATATTTAAAAATCATGTCGGCCGATAAATCGGAAACAAACGGACATGTCGACCTATATTTTACAAAAGGACATAATATATTTTTTTAGAAAAATATATCGTTTTGCCTTAAAAAATGACATGTCGGAGACAGGGAGACAAGTCGGACACATCGGAGGACATTTTAAACAATGCTTGCAAGGAGAGGAGCAGCGGGCCAGTGACAGGCGTGCTTCTACGGCCGGCGGAGCCGATGCAAGCTCTAGGTCACAGGAAGAAGTCGTCGAATGATGCTAGCTCCAGGTCGCAGAAAAAAATCATCAAACGATGCGAGATCCAGGAAGCAAGAAGAAGCAGCGGGCTCCTGGCGTGAGCGTTTGCGAGTTCAATGGATGCAGGGAGAAATCGCGTCTGCGAGTTCTGGGCATATGCGTCGGATCCAGTGGCAAGCGAGCTCAAGTCGTCGATGCGAGCTCGACGGGGAGAAATCGCGTCGGCGAGCTCCGGGCGTATGCGTCAGGTCCAATGGCAAGCGAGCTCAAGCCATCACTGCGAGCTCCAGGTTCCAGGAGGAAGTTGCGAGTGCCAGGTCCGAGCGTTCGGTATGCAGAGGCAGCAAGTAGCTGGGAACGTCAATGAGTGGTTGAGTAGTTGCGAGTCCCATATGCAGAGACAGCGAGAAATCTGTGGTCCGACGTGCCTATGAAAGGGAGGGATGGACGGCTTATCCATGTAAATAGGAAATGGGCGAGTACCCAAGAAACTGTGGTGAGTGCGTGGATAAGAAAAAATAGGAGGACTCAATCGACGCGAGGAGAATTCAATCGTCGAAAGTCCACAAATTTGAATCGCACAACGTTATACCATGTAGAAAAGCAAAATACAAAAGTGAAAAAAAATTATTTCTTACTTCTGCATACTTTAATACAAGGATTTGTACACAAATATATAGAAAAGAGAAGTGAAAGCTCAACTCCAATCTAAAGTGTGAAACTAAACTAAACATGTTAACAACGGGCCTTTACATGGGATAAATCAATTCTCCTGCAATGTTACATTTGTTTGTTTCTTTTAAGTAGGTCTCTATATGAGCATACCTAAGGGTATGTTCATTTAGATGGAATTGGGGCCTTGGAATTAGAATTGAATGTCCATTTTCATTGAAATTGTTTCATTGGACTCTAATTTCAACTCCAAAGCCTCAAATCCTTTCAATCGAAGGGAGCCTAACGGTATTTTATGTATCAAACCAAAACTTAATGAAACGTTCGTGGTAGGAACTTCTTGAAATAGGACCATTTATACCTCAGGGATCTGCATTTAATTTAGCTGAAAAATAAATAGTTCAAAGCTAGATGCATACTTGATTATATCATAATAGTTCTGACTTCCTGGATTCTATTTCTCTGAGTAACTTTAGTACCATGATTGTTAGTAGATTTGCTCCTTTAAGTATGAAAGGAATAGGCTGAATGATGTAGACTTTTTAAAAATTTACCTGATTTTGATTGTTTCCACTGAATTTCATTAACCCCCTAAATCAATATGGCCTGTTGCTAGGAAGAAACTAGGAAACAGTCTGCTTAATTTGATGAGAGGCTATATACTCTTGTACTTTTCATAACCAATTTCCTATATAGTTCCATTTACTCAATTTTCTCCTTGTTGTCTATGAAGGAATGGTGGACATATGTCTGCATGGGCCCTTCTGAGCCCCACCCAAATTGGCACCTTGGGATGCGTGGCACACAGCACCGTGCAGTGATGTGGAGAGTCTGGAAAGAGGGTGCCACGGGTTTTCTCTACTGGGGTGCAAATTGTTACGAGAAGGCAACAGTGCCCAGTGCCGAGGTACTTTCCATTATTAAACTTTCAAAAATCAATTTTTTGCTAGTTGCATCACCAATATAGTCATCATCAATCGGTAACCTTATGCCAACTATATGGGTACTTTTATCTTAAAAAATTATGGAAGACCCTTCAAAAAGTCATAGATGCTTGTATGCCTTAAAATAATGTAAAGGGTCATTTACTGGGACCTCTCTTCTAACATTGTATAATTATAAGGACCTCCCATCTATCCTTCAAAATTACTAAAACCTCCCTATAAGTAAGCAATATACATATATTAAAATAAAACCTTGGAAGGGTCTTCCATGACTTTTCTTTTTGGTACATGTTAGTATGCTAACAATATAAACTTAGCGGGAAGGCTTTGTAATTTTAAAAATAGAGTGGAGATCCATGTGATTTGTAGAAGAGTGGTGTAAAGTTTGTATATACTTCTTGAATTTCAAATTACAAGTATGAGTACAAATATATAAGATGTGGGACTATTACATGAGAAAGAAGACCTATAATGGGCCTCTAAATGGGCCTTCACAAGATATTTTCTAACTATTTTCTAACACTCCTCCGCAAGCTGGAGCGTACAAGTCATAGGCGCCAAGCTTGGATAAGAACTGATAGTATAACGGTCGTGAGGACTTTTGTAGGATGTCAGTCACTTGTCTTGTAGTGGGAACATGCTTCAATTTTATTTTCTTTGATTGAACTTTTTCTTGAATGAAGTGATCGTCAACTTCAATATGTTTTGTTCTTTCATGGAAGACTGGATTCTTGACAATATGTATCGCAGCTTGACTGTCACAGAATAAGGTTGTCGGAGATGAGAGCTTGAGTCCTAAATCATTAAGATGATTTTCAAGCCAAGTTAACTCAGATACAATAGCAGCCATATGGCGGTACTCGGCCTCAACAGAAGGTCGAGCAACAACGGTCTGCTTCTTGCTACGCCAGGTAATAAGGTGTCCACTGAAGTATGTGCAAAAGCCAGTTGTGGAACGTCTATCATCAAGAGAACAGAGTATCACTCTGGGTACATGTAGGAGGGAAAGAAGTGACAAAATATCGATATCCAAAAACACTGAAGACTTTATAACATCCCCAGACATCTGAATGAACTAAAGAGAACAGAGTATCACTCTGGGTACATGTAGGAGGAAAGAAGTACGATGTTGTTTTTCGTAGATACTTGACTCATAAGTAAACTCCTGCAATGAGACATCAGGAAGAGCCTTCTTGAGAATCGGGAGGGGAGCATGCCCAAGGCGGCGATGTCAATCGACAGTGGAGACAGCAGAGAGAATGGTGGGTGGAACATCCAAGAGATACAGCTCATTCGACAGCCACCCTTTACCAATGATACTCTCCGTGCGACGATCCTGCACAACAAAAAAGGAAAGATAAAATGTTATACAATTGTCAAGCTCCTAAGTAAGACGACTAACTGATAGCAGATTAAAGGAGGATCCCGGAACATGAAGAACCGAGGATAGAGGGAGAGTGAGACTAAGGCGAAGGTCAGCCGCGTCAGAGACCGAAAGGGTGTCGCCATTGACAACAATGATGAACTTGGGATAGGCAGACTGTATATACTGCGAGGGTCTCTGGGATGTTATTTGGTGAGTAGCACCCGAGTCCACAATCCAGTTGGGGCTATGGGAGAGACAGGATATACCTTCACTGGAGAAAGACACTACCGAGCAAAACAAGCGGCGGATAATTCCTTGGAGCTGTTGAAGCTGGGTGCGGAGAGCGTTGATACCTTCCCGGGTAGAAAAAGCAGAATCTTGTGGAGCACCAGTGGGAGTAAGAGCAGCGGTAGTAGAGGCAGCAAGGTGTGGAGGCAGACCATGTTTGCGGTAGCATGTAACTTCAAGATAACCCTCTCGAACACAGTAAGTACATTTGAAAGCAGAACGCCCAACACGTCCTCGTCCCCGAGACGTGTGGCGGCCTCCACTAGTTGAAGAGCCACAAGCGGGAGCAGGAGTGGGTAGGAATGGCTGCTGAAGGAGAGCTGGTGAAAAGCTTGTTGGGTCCTTAGATGGAGGTGTAACTTTGAGCAACATAGAGCAGACATCAGACAGTGAGGGCATTGTAGAGGAGGAACTCGGGTCATCATCATCGCAATCCCAACAGCTTCCTTTTGCGCCCGTTGTGTAGCAAGATCCGTGGAGGGAGGCTGATGTTATATCCAGGCCTCCACCAGAGTTTTGGGCTTGACAACAAAAGAGGTCAAATCGTCTGTTGTCCCGGGATCCAGAGTTTGAAGCGCAGAGATGATATCAAACAGATGTAGCAAGCTGTATTTTCCAGAGTAGAGAGAGCGAAACTCCTCCCACATCGCCTTAGCAGTCTCATGATACATGGTCGTGCGATATGGCTCGGTATCCATAGAATTGAGGATCCAAGATTGGACTCGACCGTCATCACGAAGCCACTCGTCAATGGGAACAGTAGGAGAATCCCGAGTAAGATGATGAAGGAGACCCTTGGTCTGGAAAACGCGTCGAACAGAATGCACCTATTCCACAAAATTTTGTTTGTCGTTGAGCGAGATAGTGGTGATGCGAAGTTTATCACAAACTTCAGGAGAGGGAACAACGGCACGAGCGGGAAGAGAAGAGGCAATCGTTGAATCCATGGCGGCAAGAGAGAAGGTTGTCGGGCTAATAGACTCGGGTGGACTTGCGGAGAGCAGCAAAGGAGAGAGGCTGCAAGAGGTATACGACTAGAGAATCCGCAACGAGTAGTAAAGACGGGTCGGCAACGGCTAGAGGAGAGGCTGGCAACGGCTTAAGCAGGAGTCTGGAGACTGCAAAGTTAGGTCGGCAGCGGCTAAAGAAGAAGCCAGCAACAGATTAAGCAGGAGACGCAGAGGGCAACAGTCCGCGGCGAATAGAAAATAACAAGTCTGCGGCGAACAGGAGACCGCGACTAACAACAGAGAGAATCATTCTGCATCGATTAGAGAGGGGCAGGAAGAGTTTCTAGTCGCGGAGAAGCTCGCAGCGGGTAGATAGGAGATCACAGTGGACTGAAGCAGTGACCAAAAACAGAGGTCAAGAGGCAGTACGCGAGTAGAAAAGGGAAGCCACAGTAACCGCGCGGATAGCAAGGTCAGTCCGCTCACGCAGTAGTGCAGACAGAGATGAGAAGATAGACAGCTAAGCAAAGAAGCAGCGGTTTGAGGAGAGAAGAGAGAAACGGGCATAGAAGAGAGCAGCGGGCAGAGAAGTCCGCTGGAAGCACTTGGCGGATAGAAGAGTCCCGCGACAATCACAGTTGTTACAAATAGAAGCTGACAGCAAGAGGAGCCTGTCGAACTGGGCAAAACCGTTGCGGGCAAAAGAAAGGGCAGACCGCGCGACCAGACTGCGCGAGTAGGAAAGAAAACGACGAGCCGGGCAGACCGTAGCGGGGAAGGCAGACTGCGGGAGTAGTTGCGGTGGGACCCAGTCGCCAAAGCTTTAAAAGCAGGAGGAAAGCCAACCGAGACGGAGGGAAGCAGTGTGCCACAAATCCTGCGGACTAAAGAGAACAGGCCGCCTGAAGAGACTAGAAGGCCGCAGAAGACAGACCGCAAGAGAAGAGGGTACCCAACAAATAGACCGCAGAATGCAGGAGACCGCAGAAGGGCGGGCGGTTAAAAAAAGACAGACCGCCTAGTCGGATCGGGTAGCTCTGATACCAATATACCATGTAGAAGAGTGGTGGAAACCTTGTATATACTTTTTGAATTCCATTGCAGAGTTCAGGCCTAAACATTAATGGAGAAGCTATTGGAACGGTGGAACCTATGATTACATAGGATTTTTTTTTTGAAAACGAATTAATCCTAATTATTAACTGGGTAGGATGGCGAAATTAACCAAGAAATAAATGAAGGAGGAAAGAGTCAATATTCGCCCGCGAACACTTTATTTATTTTTATGAAATTTAACAATTTCATTTATATTTCATATAGCAAATTAGCAAATAACTTTTGGCATGATTCAATATAGGTAAAGTTAAATACTTTTTCAAATTTTATACTGATAAAAGAAAGAAACATCATATATAAACAAACATGCCCCAGTTATCTACTTATATATATACAAGATTGAGACTATTACATGAGAAAGAAGACCTATAATGGGCCTCTAAATGGGCCTTTAAAAGATATTTTCTAACTATTTTCTAACATGATTATGCAAAATTAAAGGGGAGTTTTCTTAAATATATTACCTACCCCTCCTATTGGAATGGGGAAAAAGACTGATATATGCCAGTTTTACTTCTTTATTTTATGTGTAAAACTATATTGATTGGCCTTTAAATTTTCAGTTTTTTTAATAGACTTATGAACCAATCACTCTCGAAAGCAATCATATCACAGAATGTTAAATCCAATATATTTGAATTTTGTGTTGCTGATCAAGTAGTTGATTGTGTACCAACCAATTCACTTACTTCCTACTGGAACACAGACCAGAGGAAAATACTCTAATGCCCTTCTTTAAATGCATTTTCTTACCCTCATACAGATAAGATTTCGACGCGGTCTTCCTCCAGGTGATGGAGTCTTGTTTTATCCTGGTGAAGTATTTTCCTCTTCCCATGAACCAGTTGCTTCTGCTAGGCTTGAGAGGTTGCTTAGCGGTCTGCAGGTAATAACAAAGTTATTGGATGATTTTTTTAGCTATTATATAGTTTTATATTGAGATGGAGCATGCTTTATATCAAAAAAAATCAATGTTAAAAATCATTTTTGTCTTGTTTGTAATGTTTAGGTTTTCAACGTTATTTAGGGTTAGATTGTATCATTTGCTTTCATGAATGGATACCCTAAGATGAACTTCAATGTTTTTATCCGAGCAGAAAACTCGTGATACTTACAAACTAGGGCAGGGGATCGAGAGAAGAAGTCAAGTATTAAGAGAGGAGTCCTTTCAGTATTAATCCAGAATAAGTTGCCTCAATTAGAAGTCATAAAACCATCATTCATGAACGTCCGACCTCACCTAACTTTTCATCTACTTTTATTTTCAAAACTAGTTTTCTTTTCTTGGTGGCACTCATAACCATTGTCATGTCAAACATGCATTCTATGATGGTTCCTTTTTTTGTCCAAACTCACGGGAGCAAAAACATCACGCCAAACAGAGCCTTAATCTCATCACAAAGTTAACCTTTAAAATTGCAGTTCTCCAAAAGTATAACTACATATTCAAATAAACTTTCAAGCTCGCAATTATTATTTAAATCAAAAATTAGAAATGTTAATTTTTTCTCATGTGGGATCAAGGCTTGAGTGTTGTTGGTGGTGTTGCGTCGACTTGTCATGACAATTCTAACCGTGAAGTAAGCGCTCTGAATTGATAGTTTTTACGCAACAGTTTCTCTATTTTTTCCATGCTGGCTTGTACTATTTTTTCTTCATTTAATTTTGTAGAACTAGTTTTTCTTTGTTTTACATCTAAATTTTCCAAACTGTCTCCCTCTTGAGATGCATATTCTGGTGGATGCTGATCATAGTCAGTGTGTTGCTGATCAGGTTCACCAGTTCTTAGTTGTTCCCGTCTTCCCAAAAAAACTTCAAAATAATTTCCAAGCAATTCACAAAACTTAAATAGATACATGCTTGTAGGCAATATTACAGTTTCTCTCCTGCTAATATATGTGGACTTTGGTAGTAGGAAAAGATTCTGTGAATGCAGTTATGAAGAACAGTGGAAGCGTTTGGACTTCTGCAATCTCAAACTCCGCCACTGTCCCAAACAGAATCTCAAGTTGTTTGAATTTTGAGTTGTTGAAAAAAAAGTCTTTTTTTTTTCACATTGAGCCTCCTGTTTCACTCAGCCAGTTAATAATATGTTATTTCCAGGACATTGAATACCTGGAGCTCTACTCATCGAGATATGGCAGGGAAGAAAGTGTAGCTCTTCTTGAAAGAACCGGCGCCTATGTCAGCCCCGAGCGCTACGCGGTCGATCACGCTCCGGTGGACGCGATGCGCACTGAGGTCTACCGCACTTGCCGGTCTTGAGCGAGGCTATGGTTCACGAGGGCGTATTTACTCCCTCTTTTTACATGGCAAGGATATACTGAATTCTAGCCTGTTACTTTAATAATAGGCTCTTAGAATGGTTCCAGTGAGTTATAATTTTTGTTAAACAGCTCTTTTGGCATCTAATATATTTGGATGAGGGAGCTGCCTTTTGTATTTTTTCCCTATATTTGCTAATTGCTTCTTTGAATCTTGCTTTGTGTTATTCTCGCCGCCTCCTATTTTGCCGTCCTTTTCGGGAGCGGTGGTACGAGTGGACCGGCGGAAACCCTGTGGCTTTTTTAAAAAGTTGGGTAATTTATAACCTTCTGATTGAGAACAAGAAAAGTTAACATATAGGGGTTAATAGATTCAAGGGAATGCAAGTGCATAGGAAAAGGGTTCACAAAAGTAGGAGAGGTCAAGTCAACAAAAACGAAGAAAAACTCGAGAGTGCGCTGGCGATTATAGCATGTCGACATGGAAGCCAATTCAAAAAAACGCCCGACCACCATCGTGGTCGTGCGCCCATGATCACCAAAACTGCGAACCTGCCGATTCACGCCTACCGTTCCACATAATGCCCAACCGTGGTGACCAAAAAATGATGTCCTTATGGTGATGATATAAACAAATTTGCACATCTTCGTAATATTTTGGCCTTCATACCCCCTTCGAGTTATCGAAGAAATATCAGCCATTTCTCGCTCTTGAACTTTACCCGACCATGATTACGCTCCGTTTAGCATGGTGGTGGCGGTCATGAATGCGGTGGTTATGAATGTCCGACCTCACCCAAAGAATCCCATCCACTTTTATGTTCAAAACTTAAATTTTTTTTACTTGGTTGCAGTAGTAACCGTTCTCATGCCAAACAAGCATTTTATGACAACGGTGTTTTTATCCAAATTCATTGGACCAAAATTGTTGCTCGTCAAACGGGGCCTAAGTAGGGATTTATCTAGCTTCAACAATAAGGGATGGAAAACATAAATTATAAAGGTTGGATGAATAAGAGAAATCTTTAAGTAGGAATCAAGCATTACAAAAATTATAAAGGTTGGATGTGCATGATATTATGATAAGTAATATGGTAATTATTTGAAGAATTGTATTATTGGCAAATATATTTATGCTAATGGTAGCTCATTGTTAATAATAGATAGTGAAAATACAAGTATAGATTAACATATTAATGGCAGACTAAGAAAAAAAATAAAATAAAAATTAAAACTTGATAAGTTATATAAAGCTTTGCAATATTTAGATCTTTCAAAATTGCCCAAACTTTTTTGGAAAGCTATATATAATATAATTAGTACACTAACAATAATTAGTCAAAACTAGTAGCACCATATGTACATGTTCTTATGAACAAGATCTTGTGTCAATGTTTTTTCGAGTACTAATAATAAAAAGGTATATTTATAACTTATAGGATGAAGAATGGAATCGGGCTGTCAATACGTGTTTTTTAAGTTTTACGAAAATGTGACTTTTTAGGATTTTGGTGGTCTGCCAATATCCAAAGTAAGTATACCCTTAAAATTCTTCTTATTTGAACTCATACATGTCTTAAAGTTAATTGGTGTGCAGGGTGGAGAAATCTAATAACTTTTTTTATTATTTCATAAGGGGAAATATATCTTGACGAAACATTTATCCTTACATTTTTATTCTTATTTATTACATTTTTACAAATTGAGTTTATTTCACCTTGTACTAATATATAAAGAAAGGTTTGAGTTGAACAGTAATCATCCATTACGCTTTATATATTAATAATAATATATAATATTATCTATCTATACTAATATACCGGCATGTTCGCACGGGCTACGCTCGTGCTCGATGCACTCGGGCGGCCTTCGGCCGCAATAGGCGGGCTGCACTCCGGGGGCCGCGAGTGGCGGGTGCGATGCTGAGCTGGTGCATTGCGTCGAATCGGGCGACTATGCGGCCGAAGGCCTCCCAGAGCATCAAGTGCGGGCGAAGCCTGTGCGCAGGCGGGCGAAGCCCGCCTGTTGCGGCCGAAGGCCGCCCGAGAGCATCGAGCACGGGCGTACCCCGTGCCAAGATGCTCGTATTTTAAAAATATATATTCTCTCTTCAATTTTTATTACGACGGAGAACTCTACTATCACACTCGAGCACGACGGAATCACGTTCTTAATGTTTGTGTTATAAAGTGTAAGGCTCATTTTGCTGCGACCTTTTCTCTCCCGTGAGCTTGAACAAAAATCCCACCCTCATAAAATGTGTGTTTGACAGACCAATGATTTTAGGCTCTGTTTGGCACGGTGGTGGCGATCATAAATGCATGAGTTAAACCGTCATTTGTTAAGAATCACCTAACAAACATCATTCTTTTGAACATAAAAGTGAATGAAATTCCTTAAGTTGGAATGACAATTTAACTCTCATGTCCATGACCATCACGGCCAACAGTTCAGTAATTCAGGCCAGCAGTTCAGTAATTCATGATCGACAGTGATTTAACAATTCTGTAATTCAATGCGAGCCGTTCTGTAATCGGAGCCTTAATTTTAAGCATAAAAATGGATATAGTTTTTTTTAGGTGCAGGCCGCGACAGCCATCCCTTGCCTAAACCAAGCCTAAGGCTCGGTATTTATTGGGACACGTGTATTCCCAATTTGTGGGATTTGAAATGAAAAGAAAAAAGTCAAGCCAATATCAAAATCTTTTTGGCTGTTGTTGCTAGATTTGTGATTCTCTATACGCGACGTCCTTTCATTTCTTTCATCCGTGATTTTCTAATTTGATTGACAATGGGATCTCTCTTGTTTCTTTAGGCTCCATTATTACTATAAATTAATTTTTGTACTGTAAATTACAACTGTAATTTTGTCGGAAATTACAATTATAATTTTAGATGTGAAGTAATTTTACATATTTTTTTTCAAAACATAAGTATATGAGATTTTAAAATGATCATAAAATGCATATATTAATATTCTATGATTTATTTTTTTAAAATGACTGTATAATTGTCTAAAAATACAGTCTACGCATGTATCTTTATGTAAGTTACATGTACAGAAAATTCTCCCCCGTTTGGTACATTAGATGATGTTTGTTAGGTGATGTTTAACAAATGATAGTTCAACTCATGTGTTTACGACCACCACCACCGTGTCAAACGAAGCCTTAGGCTTTCTTAATTTGGTGTTGTGGGGAGGGGGTCTCTGTAAATGCAGTGATTATGAACTATCATTAGCTAGTGAGCGTCTGATCTCACATAAGAAACTTCATCCACTTATATCACATGTCCAAACTTACAGAACAAATAAGTAGTGCCAAACCGGGCCTTAATGATTTTATAAAAATTGAAATATGCATTATGCCTCAATTGAAAAAAACTTAATTTTCATAACAAATTATGTACATGTAATAATGAGTCTATAAGGTTGTTGTGACACTATTAGAACACTGTTTGATGCCCCCGGTAAGCATCGTGGTGCCAACCGAACTTATTTTGCTCGTCGTGCCCAACGAAATATTTTGCTTTATCAAATGTACAAATGGAGGGGCCGAGGGGGTGCGGATGAAGATGAACTACGGTTGCGACTAGGCGTGCACATAAGGCCTGTAAGGCCCAGATCAAGCCTGGGCTTGCTAGGCCCGGGCTTTTATCAGTCCAGGCCCAGGCCCAGGCCTGACTTTTGCCAGACCCAGGCCGGTCCCAGACTCTCCTCCAAAAAGAGGGTCTGGTAAGGCCTATCGGGCAAGCCCAGGCCGGGCCAGGCCCAAGCCCAGGCCTAGTTCACTGTTTAGCGGTACTCTAGTGCGGACGTACGGGCAAGGGTCAACGAGGCTTCAAATCGAAAAGTGATCAACATGAAAGTTGTAGATCTCGGTGAGACGAACAACTTTTATGTTGATCACTTTTTCATTTGGATCCGTCTTGGACCTCGATTTGGGCCCCGAAAACTGGGGCGGCGGAAATGCTACAGTAAAGCGTACCGCGCCCCATATTTCTGGACCCAAATCGAGGTCCAAGACGGCTCCAAATCAAAAGGTCATCAACATGAAAGTGGTTCGTCTCGCCGAGATCTACAACTTTCATGTTGATCACCTTTTCATTTGGAGCCGTCTTGGAGCTCGATTTGGGCCCCGAAAACTGTGGCGGCAGAACTGCTACAGTAAAGCGTACCGCGCCCCAGATTTCGGGACCCAAATCGAGGTCCAAGACGGCTCCAAATTAAAAAGTGATCAACATGAAAGTTGTTCGTCTCGCCGAGATCTACAACTTTCATGTTAATCACTTTTCGATTTGAAAGCATCTTGATGCCGAAAACGGGTTACCCGTACGTCCGCATTTTAGCCTGCCCGCATTTTAGACTGTCATCTCTAGGATACCGTTTCTCTAGAGAGACGTTGGCCCAGGCCCAGGCAAGGCCTGGGCCCAGACCCAGGCAAAGCCTAGGACCGGGCCTAGCCTGGGTCTGGCCCGGGCCGGGCCCCAGGCCAGATAAATCATTATATTTAAGGCCTGTTTAGGCCCTCCAGGACTGGCCTGGGCCTGGACCAGGCCTACACGGGCCCAGACCTAACCAGGCTTTTTCAAGGCCGGGCCCAGATAGGCTTTCCAGGCCCAGTCTTTATGTGCACGTCTAGTTGCGACACTGAGAGGCACACTTCTTATGAAAAACGGCAAATGGTCGAGTGGCGGTACTATTATATTGTCGTCAAAAATACTCTTTGCATGTCTATTTTTCATCCCTAATTAGGCTATCTATAAATTTTGGTTTCTTTACATTAGAACATGCCTCATTTAATGAATCAATCTTTGTTCAAGTTTTACTTCAAACTATGTGTGTCCAGCTTTCGTGAATCTTTGTTCTTCGTTGCATTCTTGGAAAAACATTAAAGCGATGTATAAATGGCTTATACACGGTTTAATTTTAGGGTTACTTTTGTGAAGTATGTCATTTAATATCTATCTAAGCAACCCTAAAACCCTAAACACGCATACGTTGAGTGCGCCACGTGGAAAGGACGTTGATGTCCGAGCGACTCATTAAAAGGGATGTTTTAGTCCCACAACGCCAAGCGTTCTCCTTGATCCTGGGTGTATAAGCGGTGTGACCACTCCTCCCCTAACAGAATGACGACACAATACTTTACAGCACATGCACATACACGCACACACGCACACACGCACACACGCACATGCACACGCACCAACTATATTAAGGCAACAAGATCAGCTTCAAATCACGTTCTTGGCGCCTTATTATCGCAAGATGCCATCAAAGATTCCCAAACCCCACTGGAATGAAATAAATATAATACATAATATAATATAACAGAATCATGTAATTAAAAATAATAATATATATATCGCTTATGTATATATATATAACTCCGTTAATTTTCATCCCTTCAACTCCGGCACCAGCTTCTCAGCCATGCACCTTCTCCTCCTCCTCCTCGCCACCGTTGCCGCCTTCCTCCTCCATCTCAGCCACCTCGTCCTGTGGCTCCCACGCCGCACCCAGCTCCACTTCCGGCGGCAGGGGATCGGCGGTCCCCAATACCGCCCTTTCGTCGGGAACGCCGGGGAGATACGGGAGCTGGCGGCGGCGGCGGTGGCGCGGCCGATGGCGAAGCTGAGCCACGACATCGTGGGAAGAGTGGACCCCAGGTACGGGCTGTGGTCGGCGGCGCACGGGAAGACGTTCCTCTTTTGGTTTGGGACGACGGCGAGGCTGGCCATCGCCGAGCCGGAGATGGTGAAGGAGGTGCTGCTGAGCACCAGCTCCGGCGGCGGTGGTGGCGGGGCGTTTGAGAGGATCGAGGAGACGCCGCTGGTGAAGTGTTTGCTGGGGGACGGGCTGTTCCGGCTGAGGGGGGTCAAGTGGGCCCGCCACCGGAGGATTATTAGCCCCGCATTCAATATGGAGCGTGTTAAGGTACCCAATTGCTTGCTTACTTTCGTCAAAATATTTTTAATTAATTCGTGGAGGTGCATATAGCCATATAATTTAATTTTGTTGAATTTTATGAAATAACAGAATAATATTTCAATTTTAGTTGAATTTTATGAAATATCAGAATAATATTCTTGCATAGTGTATAATATTCATTTAACTATTCAATTCGTAAGTTCATAAAATGTAGAGAAATACTTATAAAATGATGAATGCCGGCCCAGGCATATTTGTTATTATGTGTGTGTATATCAGTATATATATAAGCATATTTAATTTTTTTCCCCTCAATTTATATTTATAGATATATAGATTTAATTTTATATATGTATTTTAGTTTAGTTTATCTTCTTTTAATGTTAGGAGTTGTGAGAGTTTAGATACTAAGGAAGTAAGGATGTTAAATGGGAGAGGATAGATAAAAAAAATGGCTTGAAATGAAACTATAAGGAAAGACATGATATACTTAGGCCTAAGGGCAGACTTATATAGGGCTGAGCGTGGATATATATGGCCACAAATATATTTCAATAATATAAAGCTTTTTATATTTGTTAAGATGAGAATATATAGGAGTATAACTAAGGTTCCGTTTGGTGTGGCTTATCGCGGCTTATTTGTTCCGGTGAGGTTGGACAAAAATGTCATTGTCATACCAAAATCTTATACCACAAACTTGTTTCTTTTTTGGTAACGGTAGTAACATTTGTCATACAAAACATACAATGACGTTTTTGTCCAACCTCGGCGGAGTAAATAAGCTGCGATAAGCTGCATCAAACGCAGCCTAAAGTCGTGTAAATAATTATTTTAGCTTAAGTTGGTTGAGTATGCTACATTCAAATATGTGGTCATGTGTTCAAGTCTTTTGACACATTTATTTATTTATTTTGTAGATATAATTCAAAATATTTATATGGATTAATTAAAATAATTTTTATAGGAATTAATTAAAATAATTTTTGAATGTATGAGAGTTTTCAACTATTGTAAATAATTACATGAGATTATGGTAGAGATATATTTTTATATTTCGTATTTTATTTTTTGAATAATTTTATACACCGCTAATGTAAAAAAAAAAATTCATACGCCCACAACTGTTTAGGCATTAGCGACAAATGATTCATATAACCGGTCTCATTATAATGGGATAAAAGCATAGTGTTGTTGTTCATTTAATTACAAAAAATATATATAATATATACTATATTAAAAAAAATTGTGACCTATCAATAATAATGAAATAAAAATTCATGAAATTAATCTGGATCGTCATATATGATTCACTAATTGGGAATCGTAGGATCATGGGCTACAAATAGAAATTCCCCCCAAAATCTACCTCCCTCAATCCGACAGATTCCCAATGCAGCCCTTTCACCACCGCTCTTCTTCTTCATGACGCCACTCTCCACTGAAATCCCTGGAAATCACTGGAGTGCTCTTCACTCGATATTTCTCATTCGTTCCTCTCCACACCGGAAATCTCTTTGTCTGGGACTACTGCAACCTCCGCTCCTCGCGAGACCCCCTTGTCACCGGGGCTTCGAGCCGATCGACTGTCTTCGGCGAAGCAATCCACAGCTGCATCATTCGCCGCTTTTTCTCTGCATTGAAACTAGGAGCTGTCCGTCAAAAATTGCATCGCCATTTAAAAAAACAACACTTCGCTGAAGAAGGTGAAGGCGGCGCTGGGTGGAGAAAATGGGCTTCCGCCATAAACCTTGATGGGGTTCCCCTAGAATTTTTCCAGTCGAACCGGAAAGGGTTTCGGCCAAATACATAGGGGCAAGCAAACCCGACAAAATGAGCTGCGTGCAAAAAGTCACGCTCACCCAAAGGGCCCAAAACACCCGAGAAGGGGACAAAACCACACGCACCCCCGCCAGAGCGCCGGGACACTGCGCGCGGAGAAGCGCCTCGCGCGGCCTGCGTGCGCGAGAGGCCTGCAGTCGTCTGCACGCGCGTGGTCGCTTAAGGCCGCGCGGCTGCACAAGGCCATGCAAAAAACCTCCACCTCCGGACACCTTGCCCGGGCCGCCCGAACTATCTGGGAGGGTACTCTTGTCATTTCGGCGAAATTGGTGATCCAAGTGACCGAAACGGAGCGACGTCTTCGTCGACACAAATCACTCACCGGCACAATTATCATCATAACCCTCCAGAAAATTATAAATATGGCATCAGGCTTTCATTTGAACACAAGTATCTCCAGAGGCAAGAGAGCTCTGGGATTTTCCATAGAGATCATAGAGTTAGGTTGATTCTTCATTCAAGAATTCTCTCTGTTTCTCTCTTTGTGCTAAGGTTTCAAGAAATTTTGGGCCACGCCAATTGCCTCCGCGAGAGCGCTCCCATCAAAACTCTGCTTCAACAAGGTCGCTCCCTCCAACATCTCTGTGTACTTAGAGAATTCCCAGCCGGAACGCTCCCCTTAAGATTCCACGAGTGCATCAACATTTCAGGGCCAGAGCGCTTCCATCGAGCCTCTGGGGACTGTCATTTCCCTCATTTTCTGTATATTGCACTTGTAACGGAGTAGCGGTCAGTTGCTTTCCAAAATCAAATCAATCTTTATAAAACTCTGAGAAACTAGTAGATTTTGGCTCGGCATTAATCCAATCAGGTGGGTTTTCACCATTTCCAGGTTTTTCACGTCAAAATATGTCTTTTGCCATTTGTTAAAGTTACTTTTACTATTTTGCGCTCGCGGTCCCATTCCGAGCTAAGCTGATCCGATTTCTCTGGACCGGGAAAAAAATGGGCGACCCGCAACAACCCTCAAACCTATGCCGAGATTATTTCTGTCCTCACTCAACCTTCCTTCTCGATGACATGCCCAAGAGTGTCGTGTGATAAGCATCTCCTCCATCGCCATTGATGTCGACGAGAAGGTTTGCCATGGACGCCGACGAGAAGTTCTGTCATGAACGCCAAAGACATGATCTGTCCCCCCTGCCATGGATTATTACTATTATTATGATTTAATTATTATTATCATTATGATTTTATTATTATTATCATTATTATTTTTGTTCGTGTGAAGCCTGCTTCAATGCGGTCGAAGGCCGCCCAGTGCATCAAGCAAAACTCATTACAACATTTTTGGTCTTTAGCAACACCTGACTTGACAATAGTTATAAAAATGTTACCTAAACTTTGTTAGAGAATAGTTTATAAGTGTTGCAATAGGTTTACATCTTTAGGCAACACTTTCTGTGCAACATTCAAAACCTATTCTCTAATCCCTTATATGGAACATTTTTGAAATGTTGTCATTGAGGATTCACTTTATACAACAATTATGATATGTTGTTTTCTAACTAGGAGCTGTCCGTCAAAAATTGCATCGCCATTTAAAAAAACAACACATCGTTGAAGAAGGTGAAGGCGGCGCTGGGTGGAGAAAATGGGCTTCCGCCATAAACCTTGATGGGGTTCCCCTAGAATTTTTCCAGTCGAACCGGAAAGGGTTTCGGCCAAATACATAGGGGCAAGCAAACCCGACCAAACGAGCTGCATGCAAAAAGTCACGCTCACCCAAAGGGCCCAAAACACCCAAGAAGGGGACAAAACCACACGCACCCCCGCCAGAGCGCCAGGACAGTGCGTGCGTAGAAGCGCCTCGCGCGGCCTGTGTGCGCGAGCGGCCTGCAGCCGTCTGCGCGCGCGTGGTCGCTTAAGGCCGCGCAGTTGCGCAAGGCCACACAAAAAACCGCCACCTCCGAACACCTTGCCCGGGCCGCCCGAACTATTCGGGAGGGCACTCTTGTCATTTCGGCGAAATTGGTGATCCAGGTGACCGAAATGGAGAGACGTCTTCGTCGACACAAATCACTCACCGGCACAATTATCACCATAACCCTCCAGAAAACTATAAATATGTCCTCAGGCTTTCATTTGAACACTAGTAACTCCAGAGGCAAGAGAGAGCTCTGGGATTTTCCATAGAGATCATAGAGTTAGGTTGATTCTTCGTTCAAGAATTCTCTCGGTTTCTCTCTTTGTGCTAAGGTTTCAAGAAATTTTGGGCCACGTCAATTACCTCCGCGAGAGCGCTCCCATCAAGACTCTGCTAACAAGAGCACTCCCTCCAACATCTCTGTGTACTTAGAGAATTCCCAGCCGGAATGCTCCCTCTAAGATTCCACGAGTGCATCAACATTGTACAACCCCGTGTCTGGCGAGTGATGTCGCCAAGAACCATATCGGGCAGTTCAGATCGACCAAGCAACAGACAAGCCCAGCAAAGGATTCTGAGGATCGTGGGCGAGCTCGGCAAGGACAAGCCGAACCCGAGCTCTGCATTCATCGACTGCGAGCTCGGTATTCGCCGAGCTAAGCCAGGATTCGTCGAGCTGAGGTCGGCTAATGGAAGCTCACTGATGGGCGAGCTCGCCATCCCGAATCGCGCTCGCGCAAAGGAGCTCGGCAACAGCAGGCGAGCAGGATCTGCCGAGGTGGCCAGGCTCCCCAGCTCGCCCAGATACAAGAGGTACTTTTTACTGTTTTGGCGCCGCTGATCTGCCTATAGCCCTTCAAAACAACGGAGTTTGGCTGTTGGCAGACCCGACCGAGGGGTTTTTGGTAATTTCAGGTCAGTTCAGTTTGGTTATTGTCAGTTCAGATTCAAAAAACTATAAATATGACCCAAGTGGTACCCCAGAAGGCAGGCTTCCTGTACTTTCATGCTCTAATTTTCAAGTGCTTTCTGAGGGTACCTTAGCTCGTCCTCTGGCTAAGGAGGGGAAGCGCTCTCAGATCTTCCGGGTGTATGGTGGGTCCTCCCCGCCGAGCCCTTGGGTCGGTTCCCCTTGCTTCTTTTGTTGTTTTGCTTGTAGGAGTGAAGTAGGCGCGCGACCACCCCTTCCCCGAGGGTGAACTCCACAAGAGACCGTTTTTCGGTTTCAACAAACATTTCAGGGCCAGAGCGCTTCCATGGAGCCTCCGGGGACTGTCATTTCCCTCATTTTCTGTATATTGCACTTGTAACGGAGTAGCGGTCGGTCGCCCTCCAAAATCAAAACAATCTTTATAAAACTCTGAGAAGCTAGTAGATTTTGGCTCGGCATTGATCCAACCACGTGGGTTTTCACAATTTTCAGGTTTTTTACGTCAAAAAATGTCTTTTGTCATTTGTTACGGTTACTTTGACTAGTTGCGCTCGCGGTCCGATTCCAAGCTAAGCTGAACCGATTTCTCTGGACCGAGAAAAATCTGGGGGACCCGCGACAACCCTCAAACCTATGCCGAGATTATTTCTGTCCTCACTCAACCTTCCTTCTCGATGACATGCCCAAGAGTGGCGTATGATAAGCGTCTCCTCCATCGCCATTGACGTCGTCGAGAAGGTTTGCCATGGACGCCGACGAGAAGCTCTGTCATGCACGCCGACGACAAGATCTGTCCCCCCTCCCTTTGCCATGGATTATTACTATTATTATGATTTAATTATTATTATCATTATGATTTTATTATTATTATCAATATTATTTTTGTTCGTGTGAAGCCTGCTTCAATGCGGTCGAAGGCCGCCCAGAGCATCAGGCAAGACCGTACCCCGAAAATATTGAGCACGGGCATTGCAAGCACGAGGCCCATGTGTACTCATAATGGTGTTTGTATTCATGAAAAATAAGATACGGTCAAAATTATCTATTTGTAGATTTTACTATGAGAAATCCTAAAAAGAAGATAAATTATGGAGAAAATAAAAATAAATAAAAATAGAAACACATTCATTCATAGAATAACAAATACATGTGCCTGAACTTTCGGATTAATTAATAAATCAGTGCGCCTTTAAAGCCAACATATGATAATCCTCCAACTGCTCTCCACTTGCTTTTAATAATACAAGCAGTCGTGTACGGGAGACCCCGTGCGGGGCCACGACATTGGTCTGGGGCGGAGACATTTGTCGGGGGCGGCGACATTTATCGGGGGCGGTGACATTGGTCGGGGGCGGCGACAATGGTCGGGGGCGGCGACATTGGACGGGGGCGGCGACATTGGCGCGGGCGGCGTCATTGGCGGGGCAGCGAGTAGGGGAAGAAGAAAAAAAACTATGCAAATGAGTTGCAGAATAAGAAAATTTATGATCAAATGACAAAAAAAAACCATGCAAATGAGTAAAGAAATAAGAAAAATGAGGGGTATTTTGGCATTAAAAAGTTACATCATGGATGGGGGGGTATTTTGGGAAGACGAATGTTACACCATGGCTCTTTGAAGTTTGCTTATAGTATAAAGATAAGTCTACACCACATCTATCTTTTCTTTGATGATTAGGGCTTCGTTTGGTGGGGCGAATACGCTCCGGTCCTGCGGATCTCACCGCCCTGTCGCTTTCGCTGTTTCCTAGAATGCCCGCAGCTGGGCAGTGTGGGTCCGCACCGCCACACATTTCTGTGGAATTTTCGTGGAAATCAGCCGCACCGCAGGAACCGCGGTGGCAGTTGGGCGGTGCGTTGATTTCTACGGAAACCCCACCGCCCCATAAAATTAAGCCCGTCTTATGTGCATACACAAAAATTTAAGGGCGAATCATATTGTTATGTGTAAATCAACTGAAAATTATTATGGATCTACTAATAAAAATTACACAAAATTAATCAAACTCAAGCATGTGCTAATCAAAATTATAATGAATCTTCTCTTTTTACAAATTAATCAAAAATGATTTGGATTCTTGATGGGATATCCAAAAATAATCAAAGCGGTAAGAACGGACCAATGAAACCACGACCTCGAATGGCTCGTCGAGACGGGCTCAATTTCGCACAATTCCGAGACGATTAATTTGGTCTCCGAAATGGACGTCGGAGGGGTTTGAGGTTCACGGAGAGAACCGGCCAGGTCCAGGCCCTGCCCCAGCCGGTCAACCCTGCTGAGCGCTAGGGCTCGGACGCGGACTCGCATTATAGGTGGCGGGAGAGGGCACTGTCCTTCATTTAGGAGGCGGTTCGACCGTCGAAATGGCACGGGAGTGGCGCCATGCATGGGGCGCATGTGCCTATAGGCCTCTCTCTGTTAGATTGTGACACCTCTTCGCGCCCGGATCGTTAGGATTGTGTCATGTCACCAATCCGTGGGAATCCCATTTTCCTAATCAAGGCCAAATCCTTTTTAGGAAGTTCATCAAAGGAGATTATTCTCCTTTACCCCTTTGTGCTCGCCAAATATGGAATGTTCGGCCCTCTCTTGTGCTATAAAATGGAGGGGAGGCTATGATTCAAATCAATCCCAACACCAACAGCGATCCGAAGGAGTTCTTAGCCACCCACCGTTCTCATTCCAGCGGCATCAGGCGGCGACGGCGGCAGCAGATGCGCAAGGGGGCGACTCCAGGCGGACGACTTCAGGCGGAGCTATCAGAGCGGCATCCGGTCGAATCCAGTCGGATCGACATCAGGTCGGTCTCCCGCGGTGGTTCCAGGCAGTGGAGGTGATCCCAGGCGGCGCGGCGACATCAGGCGGCCGAATCCAGGCGAGGTCGGCTTCAGGCGTGCAGTCCAGGCGGCGATTCCGCAAAGGAGGTGAACAGTACCACTGTCGCCCGGCGACATCACTATCGCAGGCGACAGTCCGGTTTCACCTTTTCGGTTTTTTCTTCATTGCTCGACCTTACGGTCTCTATTGTAATCTGTACCTCCATACCTTATAGTGGATCTTCTCCGGCGCGCTCTCCTCGTGGATGTAGGAGCTTCTCTCCGAACCACGTAAATTTTCTGTGTCGTCTGTGTGCTTGGATATCTCGTTCTGTGGTTTTTTATTTTGCGCGATTGTTTTGCTCGATTTAATTATGTTGCGCTACCGCGGTACTCGGTCCGATTGCATAACAATTGGTATCAGAGCCAGGTTCCGCGGGGGTGATCGTCTGGGCGTTCTGGTTCCAGATCCGGGTCAACGGTAGGTGACGACAAGGTCCACTCCCTACCTTCTCAATATCTGATCCGAGAACATTTTTCTGATCACTCAGTAGCATTGCGAGCAAATCAATGGCGGCAAAATTCGAGATTTCCAAGTACGACGGCAAGATCGATTTCGGCTTATGGCAGAAGCGGATCAAGGCGGTTCTCGTTCAGCAAGGACTCCACAAGGCGCTACTCGGCAAGGAGAAGTCCGGCGTGAAGAAAGACGAGGAATGGGAGGAACTGGATCTGAAGGCCATCAGCACAATCCAGTTGAGTCTCGTCGACGAGGTCATGTACAACGTGGTCGACGCTGACACCACCGTAGACCTATGGAAGAAATTGGAGGAGCTGTATATGTCGAAATCTCTCACAAATAGGCTCTATGTGAAGAGACAGTTATACAGCTTAAGAATGTCCGAGAACAACAAGCTGCTAGAACACATGAATGCGTTCAACAAGTTGATCTCCCAGCTGCGGAGCATGGACGTAAAAGTCGAAGAGGAAGACCAGGCGCTTCTACTACTTTCTTCTCTACCGAAGTCTTATGACCATCTGGTCACCACGATCCTCTACGGGAAGGATACGCTCAAAATGGAGGAGGTGATGACGACGCTGCTATCGAACGAAACGCGGAGCAAACCCGGCCCCAGCACCAGCGAAGGTTTGTTCGTGAAGACCAAAGAACCGGTCAGAGGGAGATCGAGAGACAGAGGGAAGAAATTCAATCGGGCTAGGTCTAAGTCTCGGGACAAGAAGAACCAGTGCCACTACTGCAAGGAAGAAGGGCACTGGAAAAACAACTGTCCGAAGAAAAAGGCGAAAGAAAGGAATCAGGAACAGGCGGCTGTGGCATCTGACCCCGGGAGCGATGCTGACGTACTCCATGTACACTCCACCCTCAATACCACCGATACGTGGATCATGGATACGGGATGCTCGTATCACATGTGCCCGAACATAGAATGGTTCACTAGCTTCAGGCAATGTGACGGCGGTCGCGTTCTGATGGGAAACGACTCGGAGTGCAAGACGCTCGGGATCGGCAGTATTAGAATTAAGATGTTCGACGGAACAATCAGGACCCTTACTGATGTAAGATACGTGCCCGATCTGAGGAAGAGTCTAATTTCTTTAGGCACTCTAGAGGCGGCTGGGTGCTCATACACCGACGAGGGAGGATATCTGAAGGTCAAGAAAGGCGCTCTGGTGGTCATGAAAGGAGAGTGCTCTGGTACTCTCTACAAACTGATCGGCACTACCATCGCCGGCGACGCGGCGGTTTCTGAGACGACAGATGAGGACTCCTCTCTGCTGTGGCATGCTAGACTTGGCCACATGAGCGAGAGAGGACTGCTGGAGCTTCACAAGAAGGGCCTACTGAAAGGAGTCAAGACATGCAAGTTAGACTTCTGCGAGACCTGCGTTCTCGGGAAGCAGCACAGAGTGAAGTTCGTGACATCTATGCAGCGGAGCAAGCAGGCACTGGAATATATACACTCAGATGTTTGGGGGCCTGCCCCAGAGCCGTCTCTTGGTGGGGTCAGATACTTTGTGACTTTCATCGACAACTTTTCGAGAAAAGTCTGGATCTACTTTCTGAAGCACAAGTCCGAAGTATTCGAGAAATTCAAAGTCTGGAAGACGACAGTGGAAAAGCAGACCGGAAAAAGAGTCAAATATCTGAGATCTGATAACGGTGGCGAGTACACCTCAGCGGAGTTCCAGGAATACTGCAATCAGGAGGGCATCACTCGACACCTTAATATTCCGGGTACACCGCAGCAGAACGGCGTGGCAGAAAGAATGAACCGAACGTTGCTAGAGAGAGCTCGGTGCATGCGGTTATTTGCAGACCTACCAAGGTCCTTCTGGGCCGAGGCCATTAATACGGCATGCTATCTAGTGAATCGATCCCCATCGATGTCACTGAATCTGAAATCGCCACAGGAAGTTTGGTTAGGCAGGCCGGTTGACTACTCTGACATCCACATCTTTGGTTGTCCTGTGTACACCCTTGTACAGGACTCTGAGAAGACGAAGCTGGATGCTAAGTCCAAACGGTGCATCTATCTGGGACGAAAGACCGGCACGAAGGGGTTCAAACTGTGGAACCCGGACACAAAGAAGGTGGAGGTCAGACGCGATGTGATCTTCGATGAGGCCTCTATGCTCAAGAAATCTGAGGCTCAGTCTAAAGAGGTGGAGGAGACTCCAGTCACACCCCTAGAGGTGGAGCTGGAAGGGAGCGACCAAGCTGATGACCACGGTGATTCCTCTGACCCAGAAAATGCTGATGCTGTGCAACCTACGGAAGCAGAGTCGTACTCTATTGCTAGAGAAAGGGCAAGAAGAGAGGTCAGACTGCCTCTCAGGCTACAGGACACGGTAGCGTCGCTTTCCAGGTGATCTCCACAGATCCTGGATCTTATAAAGAAGCTGTAGAGAGTAGAGAGAGTTCTCAGTGGAAAGCAGCTATGGAAGAAGAGATGGAGTCCCTTCGTAAAAACCAGACTTGGGACTTGGTTCGTCTGCCCAAAGGGGCGAAGGCAATCAGTTCCAAATGGATATTCAGGAAGAAGGAATCTACATCCGGCAAAGACCAGTGGAGATACAAGGCCAGATTCGTTGCCAAGGGGTTCGTGCAGAAGAAGGGTGTCGATTTTGATGAAATATTCTCACCCGTGGTAAAACACTGCTCCATACGAGTGCTTCTTGCGATGGTGGCAATGAACGACATGGAGCTAGAGCAGATGGACGTGAAAACGGCGTTTCTTCATGGCAACTTGGAAGAGAAGATCTACATCTTGCAGCCTGAAGGGTTTGTACAACCCGGTGACGAGAAGAAGGTGTGTAAACTAAGAAGGTCCCTCTACGGTCTGAAGCAGGCTCCAAGAATGTGGAATAAGAGATTTGATACATTCATGGTTTTACAAGGATTCAGCAGGAGCCAGTACGACAGCTACACCTATTACATGTTTCTGGCAAACGACGACGTTCTGATTCTGATGCTATACGTCGACGACATGCTGATTGCGTGTAAGTCAGCTCAAGAGATCCAGTCTTTGAAGCAGAAACTACAAGCTGAGTTTGAAATGAAGAACCTGAGTCAAGCACAGAAGATCCTTGGCCTGTAAATCAAGCGAGATAGGAAGCGGGGCATGCTTTGGCTTTCTCAGACAGGGTACATTCAGAAGGTTCTGGAGAAGTTCAATATGACTGAATCTAAGCCCGTTTCAACCCCTCTCGGGCAACAGTTTAGATTATCGTCACAGCAGTGTCCAGACACAGAGGGAGAACGACAAAAGATGCTCGGGGTGTCGTACGCTAGTGCGGTAGGATGCTTGATGTACGCCATGATCTGTACCAGACCAGATATCGCTCAGGCTGTGAGCGTAGTCAGCAGATATATGGGGAATCTGGGGCGACAACACTGGGAAGCAGTCAAGTGGATTCTAAGATATCTGAACGGAATGAAAAACGTCGGTTTGTTGTTTAAGAAGAGCGGAGGTTCTAAAGTCCTAGAGGGCTACGTTGATTCCGACTATGCGGGCGACCTCGACCGAAGAAGATCTACCTCCGGGTACATCTTCCTTTGTGGTGAGGGCCCCATCAGTTGGAAAGCCACTCTGCAGGACATTGTGGCTTTATCTACGACAGAGGCTGAGTACATTGCTGCAGTGGAAGCTGCGAAGGAAGCTATCTGGCTCAAAGGTCTCGCCAAAGAACTCAGGATTTCTCAGGAAGCGGTGAAGCTGTACTGTGACAGTCAGAGTGCGATTTGTCTAGCCAAAGACCCGGTCTATCATGCCAGGACAAAACACATTGATGTGCGGTACCATAAGTTGAGAGAGTTCGTTGCTAGCGGAGATATTCAGTTACTAAAGGTGCACACTGAGGATAACATTGCAGACATGTTGACCAAGCCGTTGACCGGAGTCAAGTTCAAGCACTGCCTTGACTTGGCTCATATCTGTGCGTGCTGATCGTGGAACCCCAGGGAGAGGGGGTAGTTTGCCGGAGGGAGGAGATCCAAGTTTCAGGTGGAGTCTGTCGCGTGAGGCGTCAAGGTGGAGATTGTTAGATTGTGACACCTCTTCGCGCCCGGATCGTTAGGATTGTGTCATGTCACCAATCCGTGGGAATCTCATTTTCCTAATCAAGGCCAAATCCTTTTTAGGAAGTTCATCAAGGAGATTATTCTCCTTTCCCCCTTTGTGCTCGCCAAACATGGAATGTCCGGCCCTCTCTTGTGCTATAAAATGGAGGGGAGGCTATGATTCAAATCAATCCCAACACCAACAGCGATCCGAAGGAGTTCTTAGCCACCCACCGTTCTCATTCCAGCGGCATCAGGCGGCGACGGCGGCAGCAGGTGCGCAAGGGGGCGACTCCAGGTGGACGACTTCAGGCGGAGCTATCGGAGCGGCATCCGGTCGAATCCAGTCGGATCGACATCAGGCCGGTCTCCCGCGGTGGTTCCAGGCAGCGGAGGTGATCCCAGGCGGCGCGGCGACATCAGGCGGCCGAATCCAGGCGATGTCGGCTTCAGGCGTGCAGTCCAGGCGGCGATTCCGCAAAGGAGGTGAACAGTACCACTGTCGCCCGGACGACATCACTATCGCAGGCGACAGTCGGTTTCACCTTTTCGGTTTTTTTCTTCATTGCTCGAACCTTAAATCGGTCTCTATTGTAATCTGTCCATCCATACCTTATAGTGGATCTTCTCTCTCGCTGCTCGCTCTCCCCGTGGATGTAGGAGCTTCCTCTCTGAACCACGTAAATTTTCTGTGTCATCTGTGTGCCTGGATATCTCGTTCTGGGTTTTTTATTTTGCGCGATTGTTTTGCTCGATTTAATTCCGTTGCGCTACCGCGGGTACTCGGTCCGATTGCCATAACATCTCTCCTCCTTCCTCCATGCATCTCCAAATCGGCATAAATGGGGATTGAGATCAAAAGTGTTGGGTACTCATAACTTCTCAATCGTTCAACAAAATTTCAATCTAAAAGTGAAATCAAATTGTTCTAAAAAAATGTTACAATATGATAGGCTATTCAATCAAAGAATTTGGTTGAGTTTTAGTGTAGAGGTAGTTTAGTGGTCATTTCACCCATTTCGCTGGCGATTGTTAGAGCTCTAGACCTCCGATTGAGAAATCGTCGGTGGATTCTCAGCGATGGTATAAAGCTGACCTAAAATTTTTAACAAGTTCCGAGCATTTTTTTTCGATGAAAAACAGCCGCCACTATTCGACAAGCCTAGCCTGGCTGCCCTGATCTACCCAGGGGAATAAAGTTGTCTGACCATTAAAGTTAGTGATGATCTGAATGATATAATCTGTTGGGTGTGGTCCGTCATTCAGGTGTTGGATGTGGTGCCTCCCGGGTGCACCCGGGTTGGCTCTTGGCATGGGTGCATGGAACTCCATGGTACGGTTCAGTGCAAGGGAGTCGGGTTGACTCCGGACATGAGTATATGAGAGTTCCGGGCACGTTTTAAGTTCGAGGGAGTCATGCGAACAGTTTGACCGGTCTTGCTAAAATAATAAAAAGGAATTGGTAGCGCCCTTCCTAAAACTCCGGGATTTTGGGAGAGTTGGTAGGCTCCATTTCTAACAATGGTGTCAGAGGCGAGGGGGAGGTCATGGGTTCGATCCCCCTGTATGGCGTTCCAGGGGGAGTTTGTTGGGTGTGGCCCGCCATCCAGGTGTTGGATGGGGTGCCTCCCGGGCGCACCCGGGTTGGCTCCTGGCATGGGTGCATGGAACTCCATGGTACGGTTCAGTGCAAGGGAGTCGGGTTGACTACGGGCATGAGTATATGAGAGTTCCGGGCACGTTTTAAGTGTGAGGGAGTCATGTGAACAGTTTGACCGGTCCTGCTAAAATAATAAAAAAGGAATTGGTAGCGCCCTTCCTAACACTCTGGGGTTTTGGGAGAGTTGGCCCAGGAGAGCTTTATGGAGACCTTGTTGGATGAGTACCACTTTGCCCGTTTCTGCCACAGACTAAAGTCAATTTTGCCGTCGTACTTGAGGACTTCAAATTTTGTTGTTATTATTGCTCACCGGGGTCCGAAGGGTCGAATCTCGCTTTGATACCAATTGTTATGCAATCGGCACCGTATCCGCGACTACGGTGGTTCGCCGCGGATGTGCAACGGAAGATAATTATTTGAGCAATAAGGCAAACTTGAATCCAAAAGTACAAACTCAGACGACAAAATTTTTACGTGATTCGGAGATGGGCTCCTACATACACGGGGAGAGCGCGCCGGTAAAATCCACTGTAAATCACGAGAGTTACAAAATACACCGAGACCGTAATGGTCGTACAAGAAAAAAAACAGAAAACAGTACCTCGAGCTGTCGCAGGTGATAGCGCTGTCGTCGGGCGACAGCGCTCTGTCGTCTTCCTGGTTCTGCCGTCGCCGAGTCTGCACTCCTGAGGCCGATCCCGTCTGGATCAACAGCCTGCTGTCGCCGTCGTCCCTTTAGAACTGCCTGCTGTCGTCGGCCGCCGACATGAGGCCCGGCCGGCGTTGCTCCGGCGAATACCTCCGTTGTAGAGCTTGTCCCGAAAAGCTCCCGATCACGTCTGGATCGAAGCTGGATGTCGCCTCTGCTGCGCGCCTGCTGCTGCTGCCGCCGGGATGGAAGCTCCCACTAATGCACTGCTACCGCCGCCTGAGGAGGAGAAATCCTCCACTGTTTTTCTCTATGTTCCTCTCTCTCTTTGATGATGTGTTGGTAGTCCGAATGGTAGGTTGTAATGGACTGTAGCAGCCCCTATATATAGGTGGATATCACAAATCAAGGAGGAGAAGGGCTGCCAAATTAAAAGGGAAAAACAATGCTCCTAAGTAGGAGATAAATCTCCTATTAATTTAATTGTCAAAGAGAATGGCCGGCAACCATATAAAACATCCCAAAATAAATAATATTTCTATAATAGGATTTCCCTAAAATAGGATATAATAGCTAATAGGAAACACCCAATTAATTTGACCGGGCCAAATTAAATCTCCCCTATAAAGACATTCCATAATTTGGATTAGCCCAATTTGAAATCCTATAGGCACACGGATCGCTGAGGTGGCACAATTTTAACAATAATCCTAGCATTTCAATTCTTCCACCGAATAATCAAAATAAGAAAATCTATAAAAGAGGGCTTTTCACTTGAAGCAGCCAGTTATTTGGAGGAATTGTCCGAGTGGGAGCGATTTTGGGAGAGCGGAAGCTGGGGCTCGACAGATTTTTGGATAGAGGCTAAAACGCTATATTTTCAACCGTGATTTTCAAAGAACTATCCCCTCAAACAGCTATTTATCAGCTCTGGCGACTGGAATAGAGTTTTTCCAGCCGCCAGAGCTGTCCAAAACAGAGCCGAAGTGTTTGGATTTTGCACCTTGTGCGTTGTGACTCTCGAGAGACCCGACTCAACTGATTCGTGAGAATGTTGAGCATAGTGGCGGATCCAAAAAAAATTTAATAATGAGGGTGCATATAATTTTTTTGAATGCGTTGTTGTGTTCTTAAAATTTTAAAATGGGGGGTCAGACATTAACTTGCTTCAAAAAAAATTGAACGTTTACATCTTATCGGTGATGTTTCTCCCTCATCTGATCACCGTTTTTAACGTATAAATAGCCAAAATTCATTGCTTTGACGAGAGAAATCCAAATACACTAACAATTTTGAAAAATAGTGAAAGATTGTCAGTATCCCTCTGGCCCTCCTCTGAATCTGCTTGCTGAGCGGCCCGCAACAAATCTTGATTCATGTGGGACCTAAATATCCCCAGCCTCCTTCACAACAAGACAGAATCTTCCATTACTGCCCACTAATCCCGATTTTTTTTGCCCGAACCTTGTAGATGCTTTCATTAATTTCCTTGCAATGGAGAGTTTTTTTTTACGACTGTTATTAGCACTATACTTTTGGATATTCGCACAATTTTTACTATTAATTTTCTGTGTGTTTTGAAAATACTCCTTGTACATGCATTTTTAGGAAAAGTGTTCAACACGAAAGTTGTATATCTCGTCGAGATATACAACTTTAGTGTTGAACACTTTTCCTAAAAATGCATGTACAAGACGTACATTAGGAAATACGCTCAGATTTCACGCCTTTTAGAAATACGTCATATACATGCATTCTTAGGAAATGTGTTCACCACTAAAGTTGTAGATCTCGACTAGATCTACAACTTTCGTGTTGAGCACTTTTCCTAAAAATACATGTACAAGTAGTATTTTCAAAAGACGCGAAAAATTAGGAGTAAAAGTTGTGCGAATATCCAGAAGTGTAGTGCTAATAACAATCGTTTTTTTTTCTTTCAAAAATTAAGTAATATATATAATCAGAATTAGCGTAAAAATATTTATCCTCTTGAAAAAAGAAAGGAAGAAGCTTGGCACAAAACTCTAGTCAATTTGAGATCGAAGTGGGTGGAGCCCCGACGTGGGAGTTCGCTGGAGGCGTGGTGGTGGCGGGGGGCGTCGTTAACATCGAAAATTTAATACTTGTTGCGGTCAAATTCGACGTCCCGCCGGACCAGATTAACTTAGACCGTCTTCGCCAACGGAGCGGTCAAGCGCGCAAACTAGCGCTATAACGGTTCGTTTTGGTTTAGTTTGTAAGCAAAACCGCAAACCGAACCCCCCATATGTGGTTCCAAAAAATTTGGAACCGAACCGAACCGCTCAAACATTGAAACCGAACCGAACCAAACCGAATGTTTCAGTTTGGTTCGGTTCGGTTTTGGTGGTTTAAATAATGTGATAAAAGGCTAAAGATTTATAGAGAGAGATCAGGGATAGTGTAATGAATGAGGCTCAACCACCAAACATGAAAATGCTGCCTAAACACAATTCCTATCACCTAACCATTTCAGAACTCCAAAATCAAATGAATGGAAAATAAAATATTCGTCAGCATTTTTTGTTTGGAGAAAGATCTAGATTAGTTAAATATCTAGGTGATGCCCTTGTGAAATCGCACCTCCCAAGAGAAAGAAATGATGCCCTTGATTTAGGTACCCAAGATTGAAGGCTCCTGCAAGACATCGGCATAGGAGATGAACGGCAAAGAATGTCCTAGTATCCATGATGAGTTGAGGAGATGCACAGCGGAGTCGGCATGTAATGACCTAGATGAGAAGAAATCAACACTAGGGAAGAGGAAGAGGAAGAAAGAGGAGAAATCAACACCAGGGAAGAGGAAGAGATGGAAGAAGAAGAGAGAAGAGGGCTCACCTGTGGTGACAGGCGAGAGCGGCGGCCGGCGCCCCGCGGGATGAGGAGCGGCGACTCGGCGGGATGAGGAGAAATCAAGAGTCATAACTCGCAAAAAACACGGGTCCAGGAAATAGCCGAGAGAGTTAGGTTAAACTTTCTCAACCTAAAAATAAAATATAATGTAATAACATATGATTTAATCATTAATTAAATGTAATTGACTGTTTGTCGCAAAAGTCAAAACCATGAAGCGTATGGTTTAACATATAGTTTAATGAAAATATGAAATGTAATTAACTGTTGTATGATTAATCATATGCTTTAATGAAATTTAATTAATAAACTAAATGTTTTATACACAATGATTCGGTTCGGTTCGGTTTGCCACGTAAAACCATAAACCGAACTGAACTGCATGGTTTTCTAAAATCAAAACCGTAACCGAACCGCGGCCTACTGAAACCGAACCAAACCGTATAGTTTGGCTTGGTTCAGTTCGGTTTTGTGGTTCGGTTGGTTTTGGTTTGCAGGCCTAGCGCAAACAGTCATAAGAAAGAAAAACTAACAAGATAATTTTTGACGTGAAAAGTCAGTCAACTGGGTGAAAAATCACATGGTCGGATCTGTACCGACCAAACCTCCACTAGATCTGAGCGTTGTTACAAGGCTTTTTCAATAACTCGAGCGTGACAGGCCGTCTCTCATTACAATTATTAGAGAGAGAGAGCTCGGAGGGTGACAGATCATCGTTCATAAGGCTAATTATTTCTTTGTGCGCTGCAGGGAGCGATGCGTGTAATGCCCCCCCCCCCCAACCTTCGCCCGGTTCGGGACGGAGGGGTACTATTGGCCCAAGACGTCCACCCAGTTCTTTTAGGGAAACGATCCACCCTCTCCAAGCACTAGATGGCCGTCATGCTCGGCTCGAATCATAACATTCACAACTCATCAAAGTATAGCGGAAGCATTAACAGGAAACCATTGCAGATATAATGTATCAAATCACAGAGGTTCTAGGGTCGAAGCCTAAGCGTTTAAATAAGCTCGTGTGATATACATGTGCTACATATATCACTCATACTCTCTCTCTCTACGCTGCTCGACAGTACTCACGTCTATAAACTTTGGGGATGGCGGGGGTGCATCTGCTCGAGTAGACCTAGCTGTTGGCGTAATCTCCGGTGTCAGTGGGTCACTACGGTGCTCCACCTCCTATGAATGGTTTATCAAATAACCGTTAGCCACAGAGCTAAGTGGAAACAATTCTCCTCCCCGGATCCACATCCTGGGGACAAGCACGCACTCACCCAACAAAAGTAAATAGTCGAAGCAATAGAGAGTTAACACAACATTTCATATATGAACAGTTAGGAGCAACTATAAAAGAGTGCAGTATAACCGAAAAAGCAGCAATAATATAAATCGGTTATAACAAGGCTCTACTAGCTCATCAGCACATCAGGTTTTCATATCCTGAACACTATCGCAGGCAATCACATCCGCGCACACACCGCAGGCATTCATAGCCGCGCGCACACCGCAGGCATTCATTATCGCGCACACAAACCTTATGTCAACATAGTTTGGACCGCTTCTATTCCAGCAGGGTAGCGAGCCCCACGGGCCTCACCGATGTGGCTGTCGGTGACAGTGGCCAGTCCTGCCACTTCTGGGGTGATCGTACCGCACAACCCCAGGCTCTAACGTACAATCTTGTGTATTCTTGGATGTGAGCGACATCCGGCGAAATGTTTTGGCTGACCAGCGGAGGAAAACCCGACGGGGAAAATAACGGTCGGTCACATGTGGTACTCATCTCCCTATCGCCTTGAGTCGTCGACCTTCCCGTACCGATACGAACGGTCTGCGGAAGGGACAGACCCGTCACTATTTCACCGCAAGCAATTTACATACAATCAAACAAAGGCAAACAATATATACATCGGGTCTACGTCGGCCTGCCCTACTAGGCTTTAGACTTCGGGCGTCGGCACTCAGCTCTACGTTCGACAAGAAGCGTGAGAGCGCATTATTGGGGCTAGACTTGAAGGACTACTTCGACTCCGGTTATCCCCAATCAAGGCTCGACGATTGCTCGTCAGAGCAGGACCCGGGACTAAAACAGTAAATTGCAAGAGAACAAGTGCGGTGCTTATGCTGCTTATTTAAAGTGCTGGAATGAAATGTGACCAGTACGAGACTGGAGTAGTACTGAATTGAAAGTAATAAGCTTGACCAGTACGAGACTGGAGTAGTACTGAATTGAAAGTACTAAAATAAGCTTGACCAGTACGAGACTGGAGTAGTACTGAATAGAAAGTACTAAAACAAGTCTGACCAGTACGCAACTGGAGTAGTACTGAATAGAAAGTACTGAAATAAGTCTGACCATTACGCAACTGGAGTAGTACTGAATAGAAAGTACTGAAACAAGCTTGACCAGTACGAGACTGAGTAGTACTGAATTGAAAGTACTAAAATAAGCTTGACCAGTACGAGACTGGAGAAAACACAAAGAAAAAGGTTAGTAGTCCAATCACTCCTATTCAGGAGGCTTCAATTCCATCGAGATTTAATGGAGATTTCATTGGGTTACATCAATTATTAGGATCCAATTAATTTGGTTGTGGCATTTTTTTACGGCTTAATTAGATCAAGGGTTGGCTAGGAGTTACATTCTTATTAGCCGTCAGGGACAATCTCCAAGCCATTACTCGTACTCTCATCTTCCGAGCGTGCCCAATTCTCCCGAGAGTCGAGGCGCTCGACAGTTTAACGAAATCTTGGAAAAACCCGGAGCTTAGTCACTGGCCTCGGCCGCTCTCGTCGATATAATAGTTTAATGTACTTATTTAAATAAAAGGAGTGGTCGCGCGCTTCAATTTTCACCTTCGAGGGAAAATGAGAGGAAACAACGTTCCGAGCGCGACCCTAGGCTCCCAAATTTTAGGAAAAATATCAAAACATATCCTCATGACCCAAATTTTGTTACAACCCTTCGGAGGGCCTAAAATGAGCCTAGTGATTTTTTTTACAATTTTCCGAGGTGTTTTGGGTATTTAATTTAGCCAAATAAATTTTATTTTAGCTTTTAAAAATAATAAATTAAATCCAAAAATTCTCAAAAAATTTGAGGAGGTAGCCCTCATCATGGGGAAAATTTTTCATGTTGGTTATTTTTCTCCTAGGGGCCTAGGATTGACCCAGAAATTTCCAGAATTTTTTGTCCTTTTGATTTGGCCTGCTAATAACAGATCTAACTGATCCTGCGGCTAAAAATAAGCCGCGGGGTGCTTTTCATCCTCCTGCCCCCACAGCGGATCGGCAGCGGATCCGTTATGGGGGGCGTTGATGCTGAGGCGGGGGCGGTAATTAAGATAACGCCAGCCGCCCTATCTTCATCACCAGATCGGGCGGCTGCTGCTTCTCGCCGGCGGTGCAGAGGTTGAGCCGCCTCCACCACCGACGGCAGGTTGCCGCAGATGCTGGCGCTGGCCCCGATCGGCTCGTCGGGGGCCGGCGGTTCTATGGGCGGGGGTCCGGCAGCCTGGCGTCGCCGACCGCCGTGAGAATAATCTATCCCGAGAGCTTGAGGGTGGCAGTGGCCCTACTCCCGGCGCCACCGCTCCACCCCCGCTCATCGGGCAGTGTGCCGCCTAACAGTCCACCCTCGGCCGATGCGTCGTGGGTCGGGCTTCACACCGACGGTGGTCCGGCGGCCATGCGTCGCCGGCCGCCGCCGCCAACCATAAATAGAGAAAATCCTCTATTTGCGGGTGCCGCCGGAACCACGTTTTCCAGCGGCAACGCCGCACTCCGCCGTGGGGGCCACTGCCCCCAGTGGTATAACACTCCCCCAGCGCCACCACCGACGCTGGGGAAGGATCCTTCCTCCTTGGGCGCCACCCGGCCTGGAACTAGGCTTGGGTGGCGTCGGCGGAGCTTCAGCCGCCGGGAAGGCCATGCTCCACGTCCAGAATGGGGAGGGGGAGGGAGAAAAGGTTTCACCTGGGTCTGGTGGGCTCGAGAGGGACCGGCTTGATCAGCCATTGTTTGGTGTTGGTGGTGGAGGGGGAGGAACTCCTCGGGTTGCCTTTTTCCGGCCACCAGGGCTCCGGCAGGGGGTTGGGCAGTGGGAGGGAGATTGCTCTGGAGCTTGGGGGAAAAAGAGAGGGTGTGGGGTGGCTTTATAGGGTTCGGGAGGGGGAGCTCCCCTCCCTTTGGGTGGTGTGGGACTAATCCCTCCTTAGGGAGGGATTAATCCCCACCCTCCAGCTGTTTAAAGACAGCTGGAGGTCCCTCATTTTCCCCCATGTGGGTAAAAAGGGAAGAAGCTCTTATGGTCTTGGCCTTGAGGTGGGAGAGAGAGAGAGAGAAGTGGGTGGGCCTCCACTTGACCTAGGAAGGCTTGCTGGTTGGGGGCCCAAGGAAAGTGTGGGGGGAATGAGCCATCCTCTTTTGGAGAGGGGGGGTGGGCCCCTACTTGGAGAAAAATCCAAAAGATGGATTTTTAGGTGGGTTTGATCAAGTCAACCCTAGGGTGGGTCCCCCTTGCTGGTCAAAGTCAAAGTGGGTCCAAGTCATCGGGGTTGGGTCAAAGTTCGGGTGTCGTGTCATAATTGGTGTGCGCATGCTTTTCGGTGCACGACTACGCTTGATTTGACTACTGGTTGACCAATTATCGTCGAAATTGACTAGGATGACTTCCGTTGACTTTGTATTGACCACACGAGTCCAACGCCACTGACTGGGGTTGAATCGGAGTCCATTTGGCGAAAGTCCAAAATTTGCGCGTCGCAACGCGCTAAAAAAGTCGAAGTGTGTAAAATTGCCGTTAGACCTCGGATTGTGACGTGAAGGGCTCCGATGCTCCTATTTAGGTTATATGAGGTCACAGGAATCGACAGAACTTAATTCGAAGTTCTCTAGGTTGATATCCAAAATCTGATCTCGTTGCGTTTTACGAGGAATGGTCACATTCACTATATGGCCTCGGGGTTCAACTAAACGAGTTCCGATGCACTCGTATTGACTACACGAGGTCACAGGAACTGACAAAACTCAATTCGGAGTTCTCTAGCTCTATTTCCCGCATATAGTTATTTCCCACCGGGTCAGGGGTAAGGTTCAGGCCACTTTTATTGGGCCCACTAGGGTTCCGGTGGCCTAATAAAAGTTGGGATGTTACAATGCGCTCGTTGTATTTCGGAGTCCTCCGATAGTTTTTGAAGGCGGGAGCAGCTTGATGCACTCGTTCTCATGTCTGAGGCTTCAAGAACGAGGGTGCGCTCAGTGCGCCTTATCCTCTGTGTTTTGTCTCTGACTGTCTCGTGGAGAAGCGTGGTGTGATTGTCTTATCATTGGATTGAGCGCTTGCTATTGAGCGCGTGGAGCGCTTGCGCGTAGGGCGCTTGCTGGAGGAGAGCGCACAGAGCGCTGGATGGTAGAGAACATGCGCGGAGGGGGGTGGGCTTGTTGGAGGAGAGCGCACTGGACACTTGTTGGAGGAAAGCGCGCGGAGCGCTTGCTGGTAGAGAGCGCGCGAGACACTTGTTGGAGGAGAGCGCGATGAGCGATTGCTGGTACAGAGCGCACAACCACTTGTTGGAGGAGAGCACGTGGAGCATTTACTGGTAGAGAGCGCGTAGGGCTCTTATTGGAGAAAAGCGCGCAGAGCGCTTGTTGGATGAGAGCGCGAATAGCGCTTGTTAGCGGAGAGCGCGCGGGGCGCTTTGCCAGAGGAGAGCGTACGGGGCGCTTGTTGGAGGAGAGTGTGCGGGGCGCTTGTTGGAGGAGAGTGTGTGGGGCGCTTGCAGGATGAGTGCACGCGGGAGAGTGCAGGGAAGAGACGCGCGCAAGAAAGAGGCGCACACGAGAGCGTGCAAGGAAGCGAAGCACGTGAGAGCGCACTGGGTGGCGGAGCACGCAAGGAAGAGGCGTGTGAGAGAGAGAGCGCCTAAGAACGAAGCACGCACGCGAGCGCGCAAGGAAGCGATGAGCTCAAGAGAGCGTAAGGAGGCGGTGCGTGCGGGAGCGCACAAGAAAGAGAAGTGGAGGAGAGAGAAATCTCGTAGGAGGAGAGAGAAATTCCTTAGGAGTAAGAGAAATTCGTATGAGTATTTCCCGGGTGGAGAAGATGAAGATTTTCAAAGGAGGTTTCGAAGACGAAGGAGATCTTCAAGGAGTGCTTGAAGATCTTCGAAGGAGGAGAAGGAAATGAAAAAGATGAAGGATGAAGAAGAAAGAAAATCCGTAGGAGGGTTTTTCGGTTCTGGAGAGAATGAGAAATGAAGGAGGATTTGATGCCTTATTTATAAACTTCATGGGTGGTTATAGCGGTTATGCGGCTATCCACGGTTCATAACCCCCATGATCGCTACTTATAGGCCGATTTTATGACGCATTATGCACATTATTTTATAATTTTACGAGACGCAGCCCAATTCGATTTTTAGATGCGCATTTCCTCACTACGGGAGATCATGTGGGAGGTTTCGCGGGTGGTTACCCACGTAACCGACGGTGGCGATCGCGGGAGCGCGATCCAATGGTGGAGAATTAGCGGCGGCCAAGAATTCAGCCGGCTGGGGCCGGTCGGCGACGAACTTGTTAAATTTTTTGGATCATGAATGAGCATGACCTAAAATTAGATCGAGCAGCAAACAAAGTGGAGCGAGGTCGGCGACGATGGCAAAACAAACAGGCCGACGACGATGGGCCTGGCAGTCTGCGAGACCGCTACAGACCGCGTTCGTCAGTCTGGAGACCAGCGGCCATCTGCAACTTCAGAACCAGGCCGCTTCAGGACTGCTCCACAGATTGCTAGTTGCCTTGAAGAAGAGCTGTTTGGATCTGTTCGCCAACTGTTCGTTGTCAACGAGTGTTCTATTTATAGGTGGGGAGAGAGATGTGATCGCCGCCCTATTTGAAGGAATGCTACCCCCATGCCTTCAAACCTAGCCCAGTCATGGACATGGTCATTCCACAAGGAATAAGGGACCAGTTACGGGACATTGTAGGAGTAGGGAAGGTCAATAGTCCGTATTGTGGTTGGCATGTAGTACTAGGGATATAAGAAACACGACCAGTCCACCCCAAAGTCCACGATACACCCGGAAACTTGCTCGAGTGTGTCTGAACGTGAATCCACCCTTGTCACAGATTGTGACTAAGTCAGGCAACCCATTTCATATGCGAGTGTATACTTCAAATGTGAGCTATATGATGTGCGGGCACAGGCACACATGTCCGACACCTTGGCGTCACACAGTCCGCAAGGGAGGACCCGCGAGCATGGCGTCACATCCGCGTGCTTTATCAAGCCCCGCGGGCCATACACCCGAACCCGTCTCCGGTCCCACAACAGGAGCGCGGCGGGTGATAAGCATTCGCGGGAGAATGCTTTATCAAGGAGGTGCAGGGTTTGATCCCGGCCTCATCAACCCGTCGTGCTCCTGTTGTGGGACCGGAGAGGGGTTGGGGTGTATGGCCCACGGGGCTTGATAAAGCCGCCATGGTATGACGCCATGGTGGGCCCTTGGTGTGACGCCAAGGTGGCGGGCAGGTGTGACGTCTGTGCCGCATCAATATACATCCACAACTTTAGTGCATTTAGATGTGAGTGCATTCACTCGTATACGACACAATTTCATACATTTAGCACATTCACCTAAGTTTTAAAAATCGGATCGGACCGGCCGGTTTAATCGGTCACAGTTTACCCAAAACCAGGCAGGTTCTTAGGCACCAAAGGGGTTTTTTTGCACAACGTGTGTATGCACAAAAACCTTCCCTATAAGTTTATATTTCACAACATGTGTATGCACAAAAATATCCCCTTGAAGGCACCAAAAGGATTTTTTTGTGATGCATGTTATGAAATGTAAACTTATAGGAGAATTTCGGGTAATGTTAAAAGATATAGTGGTGCAAGGTTCCTATAATTATGGTGATTTGGAAGGAAGATTTGGGTAATTAATAGTATATATATGTTATGAAATTGGGACCGAATCTGCGACTACGGTGGTTCACCGCGGATCTTGCAACGGAAGATTATTTGAGCAATAAAATGACAAACAATAATTGAATCCAAAACAATCACAATCAGACGACAAAATAATATACGTGGTTCGGAGATGAGTTCCTACATCCACGAGGAGAGCGCGGCAAAAAGATCCATTATAAAACTGATGAGGTTAAAAGATACAAACTGAGAGAGAAACAAAAAATAGAAAAACTGAATAAACGCTGTCGCCGGGCGATAGCGATGTCGCCGGGCGACAGTGGCACGGATTATCTTCCCCGCTGGAATCACAACCTGCTTCCGCCGCCTGATGTCGATCCCGCCTGGATCAGCCGCCTGAAGCCGCCGAACGCCGGGAGTCAACTTCTGGAGGCCGGCCGGATGTCGCCTCGCCTGAGGTGACCAGATGCGCCGTCTCCGTTAACTTCGCCTGTATCGCCGCCTCTGCGCCTGCTGCCGCCGGCGCCGCGCCTGATTCCGCCAAACCTCTGGGGCCTACTGCAGGTGGCCGCCCGGATGTCGCCTCGCCTGAGGTGACCAGATGCGCCGCAACCTTGCGCGCCAGATGCCGCCGCTTGCTGCTGTCGTTCGCCGGAAGAACCGCCTGAAATGCTCAAAGCTCTCCCCCTCTTAATTCTCACTAATGCTGAATGATCTTCTGTATTCTCTCTCTGATTGCTTGAATGAAACGGCTAGGGCGGGCTCCTATTTATAGGATCAAGATCAAATATCAAATTAGGAAGATGATCTCTTATTTAGGAGATTTTCTTATTTCTCCTCATAAAGATATTCCAAATATAGGACTCCTCCAAAATTAGGAATTATGGAGGCACACGGATTGATGAGGTGTCATAATCCAATAATTATATATCCTCCTATTAATGATCTTACTAAATAATATTCCTAAATAGATTTAGCCCGGATTAGAAATTGCGATCTCCCACGGATCGATGACATGGCGCGATCCTGACGGTCTGAGATTGACGATGAGGTGTCATAATCTCAACATATATATACTACTAATAATATATATACATGTACTCCTCATTTTATTATTATAGAGACCAAAACATCACATTTTACTTTTTTAGTTAATTAAAGGACGTTACATTTTGAGAATCATCTTGCAACAATTATGAGAAAAAAATTTGAATTTGGCTTTTATTGGCAAAAATTTTGATCACTAGATATTATAGATTTGTCACTAAAGACATTAAATGGCAGAATTTAGTTTGTCACAAGATAACTGTAAAAATCACATCACTAAATACGTCACTAAATGTATATTTCTAATGACGAAATCAATCTTCGCTCCTAATTATTTTTAGTTATCAAACAGTTATCACTAAAAACACTTTTATTACCAAATTATTGACTTCACATTTTGATTCAATCATTAATCATTGACTTCACATTTTTATTTCAAATCCCACGTGCAACATACAGAGAAATAGATCAATAATTTTGTTTTATTATTATTATTTGCAGCTTTACTTTGTAGAATCTTGAAATATATGTAATTAAATTCAATCACCTTTTGATTATCATTCAGGCCACCGTTAAAAAAATCAAATTTATAAGAACATAAAGCATTTGTCTTCAGAATTAATGAAAATAAAGCTATAATAATGATATAAGATTAATACAAAATGTAATACAGATTTGACCATAGAAAAAATAGGCTCAGACTAATTAGGCTCCGTTCGGAGGGACTTATTTTCACCGGTCAAGCGGTTACGACCGCATGAATCAGAACATAATTTTAACGTATGATCAATTTGTGTCGACGGATATAGCGTATGATCAATTTAAATGTATGGATGGAGATTTCGTCACAGGAATGGGTTCCCGTGATGGCGGGAAGCGCACAGAGGATGCTGGACCAATGGGAAGAAGAAAACGAAGGCAGGAGGATATTCGAAATAGATGTGCACAAACAACTGCACAATTTCACGGCAGATATCATCTCGAGGGTTGCCTTCGGCAGCAGCTACGACGAGTGCAAGCGCATCTTTCAGCTTCAGGAAGAGCAAATGCATCATGTTTCTCGCGCTATACGGCAGATTTATATTCATGGATTCAGGTACGAATTATGGTTACAATTACTAATATTTTCGTAAAATCATGTGCATTCTATAAATATAAACAATATTAGCCTTCTTCGAGCCACTGACAAGCCATCTTCGAGTTTACATCTTTTGAAATGTAAACATACATGACAGGGTTTTGTAATTTCAAAAGATAAAGTTGTGCTTTTTCAAAACACATTGAATTTTGCTTTTCAAATTGTTTGTTTTATGTCACCATTTTTGTTGTTTGCTGGTTGCAGATTCTTGCCAACAGAGTCAAACAAAAGAATGTGGAGAATAGAGAAGGAGATACATGATTTAATACAGAAACTAGTACAATCAAACCAAGACACTGATAAAAATTCGAGAGACATGCTTAATCTCATGACATGCGCGAAAAAACATCAAAAGCACGAAGAGAGAATCGAGACACGTGAAATCGTAGAGGAGTGCAAGGCATTCTATTTTGCCGGAAAAGAAACGGGCGCTAACTTCCTGACTTGGGTTCTAATACTGCTAGCATCGCGTGCAGATTGGCAGGAAAAAGCGCGCGAAGAAGTCATCCGGATTTGCGGGCAGCAGCATGTTCCTGATGCTGAGGATTTGGGCAAACTTAATCTTGTGAGTTTCAGGTTTTCTTCCCCTCATTTTATTCATTGTAATGTTTGGGAAAGTTTATAATATTACAGTGAGCATAATTACATGATGCATCCTTCTATCTTTTGAAATTGCGAAAACCGCCAATGTGCATGTTATGAAATGTAAATTTATAGGGGAAGCTTTTGTAATTTCAAAAGATAGAGGACTAAATAAAAGAAAATTTTATGCACTTCATTCTTAATCCAGACAGCCTCTGCCCAAGACAGTCTGTGCCTTCAAAAGAGAAGTAGTTTGTTGCACTTTGTTGTTATAATCTCTAGCTTTAACACTTTATTCTCTATAGTTGCCTACTGAATGCGAGACTAAGGCTTCGTTTGAAAGGACTTATTTTCACCGGTCAAGCGGTTACGACCGCATGAACTGGACCTTAATTATGATTCGGTTCATGTGATCGTAACCGCTTGACCGGTGCAAAATAAGTCCCCCCAAACGCAGCCTAAGTTATCAACAATATAAACTTGACAAGCTCATATTACATAGATGACATACATGCAAAAAATAAGTGTGCATCCAACTCAAAATCATCGATTAGGCTGCAAAGACCTATAAAGCACAAGAGGCAATTCAAGATAGACGATAAGAAACCCAAGCTTCGTCGGTTTGTGTTTTTCTTCATTGAGTTTTTTCAAAAATGCGAACACTATTTTTTCGCCTAAATAGCTAGCCTCCATTTTTTCGTCTAAACACTGTTTTTTATGGATGATTCAATCCGCATGGAGGGAGCTTCATTCAAGAACATTGTTTTATCTTCACTTTCATTAATCTCTCTATCTCCAACCGGCACCACCCATCTAAACAAACCCTCAATACCAACAAATGCAATCCACACCATGTATAATCCAAACAACACATGGTCTCGCACCACCCATAGTCGCACATACCTAATTGAAATACTCAAAATACGCCCTCACACAGTCACACGTCATGAATATCTTCGTTGAAACCCAAATTCAATGCCACCATCCGGCTTAAAACCAAATTGTTATTCAACATATTCCTATGTTCTAGCTTTACAATTTATGCAATCATTAATGTTTATACCATAACACACATAAGTAATGTTTGTGGCATCATCCCTTGCATTGATCTGGTCTATCCTTGAATGCCGCCTTACATGACTAATTAACAACAGGTGAACATGATATTATACGAAACTCTGCGCTTATATCCGCCGGTTGTGTCGCTAACAAGGCAAACATGCAAGAACATAAAGCTGGGATCGATCAGCATTCCCGCAGGAACGCAGCTCTACATCCCAATCTTGGCCATCCATCACGACGTAAAAATATGGGGAGAAGATGCAAATGAGTTCAATCCGCTCAGGTTTTCAGACGCGAAGAAGCATATGGCTTCATTTGTTCCATTCGGGTTGGGCGCCAGAATCTGTATTGGGCGGAACTTGATTATGATGGAGGCGAAGTTAGCGCTCACTTGTATTCTGCGGCGATATGTATTTGTAACCCCTTCTTCTTATGTTCATGCTCCCATGCAGTTGCTCACACTGCAGCCCCAGTATGGAGCCAACATTCAGTTTCAGAGAATATATAGTGAAGACAAAGTTTCATGATGCAGGATATATGATGTGAGATGGCTTCTCTCTTACATTTTTCATTTTAACATATAAATTGAATGTTTTTCTTTTAACATACAAAGTAAATGAAACAATGTTAAGATAGTTGAGGTGTTGACGTGTGACTTTGAGGTCACGAGTTCGAATCCTGGAAGCAATCTTGCAAAAATACAAGGTAAAGTTTGCCTACACTTCACCCTTACGGTGTAACCCTTTCCGGAACCCTCGCTCTGCGGGGATGACTTGTGCACCGGGCTGCCATTTTTTATTGTGTTTTGAAACTAGTCTTTGAAGAGATTGAAGATTTACACTTGAGAGGAGATGACTATAGTATGCACTAATTAAAGGGCAACAAATCTCTTTGGAAGGTCTAGCTATATTTTTCTATTTATTTTATTGTGTACTTATGTATATATAATTATTAAAGGAGACTATTAAACAATCTATAATTACAATTTGGTCAATATGTAACAGTGTTTTTCTTTATTAAATGTGTTAAAGATAAAATAAATTAGGCCATTAGAAGAGGCTCATGTGTATTGGCCCATGTATAGTTTATTTAGTCCCACATTGTACATGTAGAAGTCTCTCCCTCTTTCTCCCTCTATATAAGGCTCTATTTGGTTCGGCGTTTTGCCGCTCCGTTTGGGGCAAACACCGCCGGAAGGCGGGTAAACAAATGAACCTCCGGCGGCATTTGCTCCGTTTCCACCCGCCCGCCTTGAGAAACACCCCAAAAAGCTCCGTTTGGAGAAGCCACCTCCCCCCTCCGATTCGAACACTCTGTTTCCACCCGCCGGATCGATCCGCCACCTCCAAACCAAATGAAGCAAGTGTATGTACTCTTATTTTTTGAGATATATAAAATTCTGGGTGATTTTCTTTCTCCTGCGTCTCTCTTTCTACAAAATGTAATTAATAATGGATAGACTAGCAGCACAGGAAGCCAATGCTTCATTTGGTAGAGCGGCTGCGGTTGTAAAAGTAGCTGTTGTAAATGCAGGTTTGTAAATGGAAGCTGTTGGAAACTGATTTTTGAAAACAGAGATCTGTTTGGATAGTCTGTGTTTGCAGAGCTGTTCCAAACAGAGAATCGTTTGACAAAACTGCGGTGGCATTTTGGATATATATTTTTTAAAAAATATATATATAAATTTTTAAAATATATGTTTGAAATATATGTATATATATTTATAAATGATGAAAATGAGAAGAAGGCACGGCACGCACGCAAGTGTACACACGCACACAATCACATAACCGCACAAAAAGAGACACACATACAAGTGCACATACACGCATAAATAAGCACAAACAAACACAAGTGCCTCAACACTACTGATAATATCCTAAAAAAACACTACCGATAATATCCAGAATAGCCAAAAACACTACTAATAATATCCAAATAGAGAAAAACACGACAGATAAATTCCGAAATAGGTCATCACTAACTACTGTTAAGACATGAATTTAAAACCATTAAAATCTGGAACATAAAGCCCTTAAAAAATCTGAAACATAAGCCGACAGCAACACATGCTTAAATAGATGAGTAACATCAGATCTCTTCAAAGAAATTATAGGCGGCGAGAAGGAGGCGGAAAGAAATTACCGGGGACGAGAAGCTGTCGGGCTGGAGTTCCCGAGCGAGCAAGTGCGGAAGATGGGAGCGAGGGACAGAACTGCGCGTCTGTGAGAGAGGAAAATTGAGCAGGGAGCATCTGAGGAGCGGCGGAATCGTGAAACTTCTAAAAACGTGATGAAATGGAGGCTCGACACCGGTTTTCGACGCGCAGGTTTTTGACGCCGCGCGTTTGTTCGTGCGGATGGAAACGAAAGCGCAAAAACAAATGATCAAGAACCGGTCCAAGCGTTTTAATCAAACAGAACCATGCCTAAACGCTAAACCAAATGGGCCCTAAAGATGCAGCTGCTGGCTAACATTGTTAATCTACACTTAGAAGGAAGACAAAGGGAAAGCCATCACCGTGTGTTATGTAATCAACCAACATCTGGAATATAAATGTAACACATGGCAGTTCATTTGGACCTTTGAATGTACCTATAAATAAGCCTCATACCTGCAAGATATGTATCGGAGGGATGGTCAAAGCTCTCCCGCGCAATGTCGCCGGAGTTGTTGAGCATTAGGTTGCTGAAATTGGAGAGCTCCACAATGAATTTGCTAAACGGGTGGGTGGTGTTCGATGACCACAGGACTCGCAGGCGGATGTCGAGGATGGCAAGATTGTCGGTGCCGGGAATAATGAGAGAACCGAAGCAGTTTGGGATGAGATTTTCACAAAACTCAGCTCGTCAACTCAACACTAACTCGGCTCATCGTCCGAACTGAGAGAGGAAATCAGGACCATGAACTGGATACTCGCCGATTCATTTGAATTGGAGAGAATCTCGGTCCATGCATGACATGTATGGATTAAGAAGAGAGTGGTGAGAGAGATGTGAATGAAAGAGATGGGGGAGGCGGCAGAGTGAGGGACTCTGATTTTTTTTCCTAATATTTGCGTATGTATATAATTATTTTAATTTTTTTCTGATATGTATATAATAATGAATTATATATAGTGAAAGTTTATTAACTTATAATAATGCCCTATTATAGATGATAATCATATATAATGAGTGGTGTTATTAGCTAACCTATTTCGGCTTCTTGTAAACCATTACTACTAGCAAACTATGAAATTCAAAAATGGCTATTTCAAAATCAATTTGTTACTAGCAATCCACAAAATTATTTTAATTTTAAAAAAATAATAATTTAGAATGTCATTGACAGGGAATTGTTAAATTGATATGCTTGTCTAGAAGTTGTAATAGTTAGTTTTTTCTATTTTGCCAACTTTTGGTGTTGAGATTATATTAGCACCTGTACATTTATTGGTTGGGTACCCCGGTTTATATGGATGTGGTTGGGGTTAATCATACTTCTCCCCTTTGTGTTCACCTTCATCTCAACACCTGTAAATAAGTAGTATTGAAGAGGAGGTTGTCATGCTGCGGGGGTGTGTTGAATTATATTAGTTTTATTTTGTCTTTCTCTTTTGACCCCGTGGGCCCCCTTGTGTGGCGGAGGATGTGGTTGGGGTTATACATTTGTTTAAGCAAAGGAAACACATTATAAGTGTAAATAAGTAGTATTGAAGCAAAATTTTATTTTGACTTTCTCTTTTGACAGGAACACATAGAACTTCAAGAGATAGAACGCTAATTAGTATTTGTTTCCTTCCGGCGGGTGGAACAAAGGAGGGGGGGAGGTGGTTGCTCCGGGCGGGTGGAAACGGAGCAAACGCCGCCGGAGGTTCATTTGGGGGGCGTTTGCCCACTTATTTTCACCGGTCAAGCGGTTACGACCGCATGAACCCGACCGGTGAATATAAGTCGGGTTCATGTGGTCGTATAACCGCTTGACCGGTGAATATAAGTCCCACCAACCGGAGTCAAAGAATACAGATATAAATTAAACTGGAGTTCTAGATTATCAATGATCTTCTCCTGCTCATAATATTGTGTCTCCCGTCACCGTTGGTAATGTTGAAGCCAGTAACCCGACTTCGTCTAGAGTTCGGACCTAAGCTGCAGCTCATACCTACTATTATCAAACTGTCCTCTCGACGTGAGTCTCAGAACCAGAAACAGACCGAAGGTCTCAGCTCGGTGGTCTCACCTCTTACCCGGAAGAATCAGAAGTTCTCCCCCTCTGTAGTCAGTGATGAGCTAGGTGTCGTAGAGGAAGAAGATAGAAAGGGTTCAACAACCTTTTAAAGGCACCTTAGCGGTCTATTTATAGGCCTCTGAGTTTGTCTTGCCAATAACCAAACTGAACCGACCTGAAATTACCAAAATATCATGGGATGGGTCTGCCAACAGCCAAACTTCGCAGTTCTGAAGGGCTATACGCAGACCACCAAGGGCAAAAGGGTAAAATTACCTGGGGTAAAAGAGTAAAATCCCCCCTTGGGCGCAAGAAGGTAAAAACACATTTTTCCTCATACGACGAGTGAGAAATTGGCCAGCGGGCGAGACGAGCCTACCTGCTCGTCTCGCGAGTCTCCTGCCTTGCGAGAGTCATCCTGCCACCAAGGATGACCCTCGCAAGGCAGGAGACTCGCGAGACGAGCAGGTAGGCTCGTCTCGCCCGCTGGCCAATTTCTCACTCGTCGTATGAGGAAAAAAGGTGTTTTTACCTTCTTACCCCCAAGGGGGGATTTTACTCTTTTACCCTAAGTAATTTTACTCTTTTGCCCTTGGTGGTCTGCGTATAGCCCTTCAGAACAGCAGAGTTTGGCTGTTGGCAGACCCAGCCCAGGGTATTTTGGTAATTTCAGGTCGGTTGAGTTTGGTTATTGGCAGGACAAACTCAGAGGCCTATAAATAGACATATAAGGTGTCTTGAAAAGGTTGTTGAATCATTTCTATCTTCTTCCTCTAAGGCACCTAGCTCAGCACTGGCTAGGAAGGGGGAGAACTTCTGATTCTTCTGGGTAAGAGGTGGGACCTCCGAGCTGAGACCCTCAGTCTATTTCTTGTTCTGATACTTACGTCGAGAGAACGATTTGAGAACAGTAGGTGTGATCTGCAACTTAGGTCCGAATTCGAGGCGAAGTCGGGTTACTAGCTTCAATATTTTTGGTGTGGTGAGCGTGGACCGCAGCCTATGCTAAAGAATCTTGGACTACCTCATGGCGGGAGGTCACAGAGAAGGAGACAGGGACGGGTCAGAGAACCCGGGAGGATTCATAGTAAGGGAGGAATTCATGGCGTCCATCAAAGGCATTATGGACATGTTAGAGGGGATCTCGCGGCAGGGCAACTGCTCGACCCTGTTACCTCAGGCGCCCGCTCTCGCGCAGCAGGATGAGCTCGTCTCGGCAAGAGTTGAAGAGGACGCTCCCGGGAGGGGATCTGGAAAGGAAGTGATGGTAGAGGGAGGCGGGCGAGACCTGGCGGGAAGGGAGTTATTCCCAAGCCCTGCGAGTGTCGTCTCGTCGGGACACGTCGTCATGCGCGTGGGAGCGGCAAGACCCGTGGCGAGGGGGTCCCCATTCTACGAGTTGATCCTATCAGCTCCAGTCCCAGAAGAGTTCAGGAAGCCCGAGATGAACTACTATGTGGGGAAAGATGACACTCTACAGCACCTGCAATGGTTCGATGATGCGGTCTCCATCAGGCCGATGACGGACGCATTCAAGTGTCATCTTTTCGCCATTACCTTAAACGATAAAGCTAGGGATTGGTTTCATCAGCTCCCGACAGGCTCAATATACAGCTTTGAGGATCTAAGTAGAAGTTTTCAGTTACGTTTCTCAACTTCAAAGAAAAGGAAGAAGAATCTGGAGTCCATTTTTCTGATTCGGCAGAGGGCGGATGAGTCCTTGGCCCGGTATGTAGACAGGTTCCAGGAAGAGATCTTGAATATTCAGGAGGTGTCTGGATTTTCCCTCCAGATGGCCTTCACCGTTGGACTACGGGAGGGTTTCTTCAAGATGAGCCTCACTCGGAAGGCGCCGCTGTCATTTGAAGGATTGATGGAGAAGGCTGCGAAGGAGATAGCAATGGAGGCGGCAAATCCGGCCTTTGCTAGAAAGCTGGCAAGGCTGACGGAGGTTGAATCAAGAGAACTAGGAAGAGGGAGACAACAAGAAGGGAGAAGAAGGGAAGAGCCGAGGGTGTCGGCGTACCAAGAGTTAGGATGGAGGCAGCAAGGAGGCCCTGCCCAAGGGAAAGGAAGAGGTTTTCTCCATGGGGGAAGGAACCAACAAGCGGCTACGACCGCATTAATCAGACCTTAATTTTAACGTATGATCAATTTGTGTCGACGGATATAACGTATGATCAATTTAAATGTATGGATCAAGAATTCATCATGGGAATGGGTTCCCGTGATGGCGGGAAGTGCACAGAGGATGTTGGAACAATGGAAAGAAGAAAATGAAGGCAGGAGGGTATTCGAAATAGATGTGCACAAACAGCTGCACAATTTCACGGCAGATATCATCTCGAGGGTTGCCTTCGGCAACAGCTACGATGAGTGCAAGCGCATCTTTCAGCTTCAGGACGAGCAAATGCATCATGTTTCTCGCGCTATATGGCATATTTATATTCCTGGATTCAGGTACGAATTATGGCTACAATTACTAATATTTTCGTAAAATCATGGGCATCCTATAAATATAAACAATATGAGCCTTCTTCGAGCCACTGGCATGCCATCTTCAAGTTTACATCTTTTGAAATGTAAATATACATGACAGGGTTTTGTAATTTCAAAAGATAAAGTGGTGCAACCTATAATTATGCTAACTTACAGGAAAATTCTAATTTCATATTTCAAAACACATTGAATTTTGCTTTTTCAAATTGTTTTGTTTTATGTCACCATTTTTGTTGTTTGTTGGATGCAGATTCCTGCCAACAGAGTCAAACAAAAGAATGTGGAGAATAGAGAAGGAGATACAAGATTTAATACAGAAACTAGTACAATCAAACCAAGACACTGATAAAAATTCAAGAGACATGCTTAATGTCATGACATGCGCGAAAAAACATCAAAAGCACGAAGAGAGAATCGAGACACGTGAAATCGTAGAGGAGTGCAAGGCGTTCTATTTTGTCGGGAAAGAAACGGGCGCCAACTTCCTGACTTGGGTTCTAATACTGCTAGCATCGCATGCAGATTGGCAGGAAAAAGCGCGCGAAGAAGTCATCCAGATTTGCGGACAGCAGCATGTTCCTGATGCTGAGGATTTGGGCAAACTTAATCTTGTGAGTTTCAGGTTTTCTTCCCCTCATTTTATATAATGTATTGTTAGTTTGCGAAAGTTTTGTTAGGGTTAATCCGCTCAAAGTATTCTACCATACCCCATCTAAGTATGAAATAGAGTATAAATAGTATTTTCAGCATAGGGCCAAACCCTAGTATGACACGAACTCATTAACCTATTCCGAGTCGACCTCAACACGCGCGGACATATTATTATATAAATCTAACAATCTCCTTATATGTCCGCCGTGAACCCAGACTTCAGATAGAGGGTGCTTTATGCAAAGTTCAACCAACTATTAATCATACACAACCGTGTCCAGCACCTGTTTTAAACAAAATTAGACTTGAGCACAGAAAAGTATGCACGCATAAGTAAAATGAAACTCAGCTGCAACACTGAATAGTCTCAGGTACAACAAGACACAGGCCCAATATGTCGGGTGTCCTAAACAAACAGAGAGCTAAAATTCCAATCAAACGGTGCGTAAAAGAAGTGCTAAAACAATGCTCTGAACAGAAGTAGCAAAAGATAAACTAATAACACTCTAAAACTCATCATCCAAAAGATCATCCTGATCTGGATTCCAGTCAACCAGTACTCCTCCTATCCTAGCAACCCATGCAATTTCAACAGAGAATTTCATTTCAGAATGAATTCTATCATTTGCAAATTTGCAAATATCTAGTTCTACAAAAAAGAACTTAGTATTGATCATTTTAATTTGGCTGAAAGGACACGTTCACAGAGTATTATAGTTTTACCTCAGAACCTGATATCTGTTTCAACTGAAATGATTCCAGACTTCTGCACACCGCAGCTATATTTGTGATCCTATAGGAATGTCATGGTTACTGCCGTTCTAAAGTTAATTAGAACTCCTCAAGTTTGAAATGTAACCAATCTCCATAAGAAGAGACAAGACCAAGTCAGATTATGTTATCAAGTTTGGAATAACACTCCTCCAAGGCAAAAGCCGAATCCAGGTGAAGTTGTTAACATCAAGTTTAGAATGAAACACCTTACCAGATCCGAGCTCAGCAACCAAGATCATTAATGGAGCACAACATGCTTGCTTTGACAAAGGAAATCAGAATAATCAAAACATTTTGGACAAAGGCTGAACTAAATCGCCTATTACTGAACTAAGGCCGAACTAAATCGTCTTTAGGCTTATTTCCCCCACTGTTTTGATTATACGGTCTTTTGACATTCCTTTTCTCAATGGATCAGTCAGGTTATCCTTTGAACGTACATCGATCAAAGTGATAATTCTTTGTTCTTTCAGATAATTCAACAAGGCATGTCTCAGTCGTACATGTCTCCTCTTAGTATTATAGAGGGTATTCTTAACGACTTGAACTGCTGCTTGATTATCACAATACAAGCTCAACGTTGAGTTGTAACTTAAACAAGGGAATGTCTAAAATCAAGTTCCTGATCCAATCTGCCTCTTCACCGGCCAAGGCTAAGACAAACAACTCGGCTTCCATAGACGACTATGTTATACAAGTCTGTCTTTTAGATTTTCAAGTGATAGCAGCTCCACCCAAAGTGAATATATATCCACTGGTGGACTTGTTGTTCCCGATTTTTGAACACCATGACGCATCAGAATGTCCCTCCACAGAAGGGGGTAGCCAGTGTAGCACAAAGCATGATCTTTGGTACCTTTCAAGTACCTCAATGTTATAGGGTTCTCTAGCTTTTATCTATCAGGCTACTCAAATAGATGATTCTGGCCTTGGGCTCAATGCTCTTTGCCTGGATTACTAGTAAAACGACTCATCATACTAACCGAAAAAATCAATGCCTGGTTTAGTACAACTTATGGCATACGTGAGACTACCAATTATCTTGGAATACCTAATTTGATCAATGTTGGTCTCTACATTAGGACTCAACTTAACATTATGATCAAATGACGTCTTAATCAGCCTACAATTATCATATCCCCAGGTAGAAAGAAGTTTCTCACTATAATGAGTCTGTCTAAGAGTAACTCGGCCCTGGTCAACTCTCACCTTCATACCTAATAGGGTATCTACAGGATCAAGGTCCTTCATGTCAAAAGTTTCTGTCAGAGTGGATTTAATATCCCTAACTACAGCAAGATTAGACCTCAAAATCAACATGTCATCCACATATAGACATATGATGACTGTCTGATTTGATAATGAGCGGTGATAAAGGCTTTTGTCTGAGAGACTGGACTGAAATAAGGTTTACCTCCTGGTCAAACTTCATGTGTCACATTAGGCACTTGTTTAGCCTATAGATGATTTATCCAGTTTGCACACTTTATCTTTTTGATCTTTCTGCACATAACCTTCAGGTTGTGCCATGTAGATCTCTTCATCAAGCACTTCATTTAAGAAGGTTATTTTTACATCCATCTGATGAACTATAAAGGTCTTGATAGACGCTAGGGCCAGAAGAATCCTGATAGTCGATAGGTGACATACAGGTGAATAAAAATCAAAATAGTCTATTCCCCCCTGTTGTTTATAACATTTAGCTACGTGCTGCGCTTTATACCTAGCTATAGACACATCACTATGTAGTTTCTTCTTCAACACCCACTTGCATCCAAGGACTTTAGCGTCTTTCGGCAAGTCAACTAGATGTCAAGTATTGTTATGTAACAACGAGTCCATCTCATCATTAATGACTTCTGTCCACATCAACGAATCTCTAGATCTCATTACCTCCTTTTAGGAGAATAAATCATCCTCTAAGTGGTAGGTGACAAAATTCTCACCAAAGTTCTTAGGGATTCTCTCGCTTGTAGATGCTCTAAGTGGAATAGTTTCCACCTCTAGAGGTTGGGGAGCAGTGGCCGAAGGGATAGATTCAGGTTCTATGATAGATTCTGAAATCATATCATTAGACCCGGAGACAGACAAACCATGATCCTTGACGAATTTATCTTCAAAGAATATGACATCTCTAGACTCTATCACGATATTCGTGGATAGATTGAAAAATCTTTCGGCTGCACTATCTTCTACACTACCTAGATAGACGCATGTTGTTGTCCTAGGTCCCACCTTAGGCCTTATAAGGTCTTGTATACGCACATAGGCAATACAACCCTAAGTTTTTAGAGTATCAAATCTACAAGGATGACCGTGTCACAGCTCATACGGGGTAGCAGTGAGCTGAGAATGAGGCACTCTATTCAGAATGTGATTTACAGCACGAACTACTTCTCCCCAAAAGGAATTAGGCATGCCAGTTGTTAGGAGCATAGAGTTCATCATTTCTGTTAAAGTTCTATTCTTACGTTCGGCAACATCATTTGACTGGGGTGAGTAAGGAGCTATGGTTTCAAGAATTATTCCCTCAGAGGCACAGAATTTCTTGAACCTAGTAACAGTATATTCTCCTCCTCGATCACTTCTAAATCTTTTAATTTTCATGTTTAACTGATTTTCTACACGAGATTTAAAGGTCTTAAATGTCTCAAAGGCTTTGTCTTTCGATTTTAACAGATACACATGACAATATCTTGAAAAATCGTTTATGAATGTAATCAAATATTTCCTTCCCCCTCTAGTGACGTGACAACGAAAATCACAGAGGCCTGAATGTATCAACTCAATAAGTTTTGTGCTCCTAGGAATCAATTTGAATGGCTTTCTAGTGATTTTGTTTTGAGCACACACCTCGCACTTGTCAAATCGAATCGACAGATCTAAGGGAATGTTATGGCTCTTCACTAGATCTAGCATTTTCCTATAGTTCACGTGTCCAAGTCTGTTATGTAACAACTTAGAATCAATAAGGTTCGAACTTATTTGGTTAATGCTATTACATTCGTTGATCAGGTACGCACACCCAAAATAATGTGAATTTACTGTTAAGGTCATTCTACCATTTTGAGTTGCGAAGGACATCCCAACATTATCTAACAGACTCATTAAAATCAGATTTTTAGTTAAAGACGACACTACTTTAACATTATTCAGAAAAAGAGTTTTACCTGATGAAAGGACCAGCTCGGCTGACCCAGCATGGGTCACCTCGGTCTCTCCTCCATTGCAGTTTCTCATCTTCTCATGGATCGTCTTGGCACCAGCTAGTAAACCTATGTCATTCTTCACATGATAGGTAGCACCGCTATCTAGCCAAAACTCAGAGGACGAACTGCGGTGACTGCTCCCGATCATAGCCATGAAGGACTTGGGATCTGAGGCATCAACCAGCATGTTCGCCATATTTTGTGGGGCATTCTCCTTTTTCTTCTTAGGAGCCTTGCAATTAGCTGCCCAGTGACCCCACTTGCCGCAGTTGTGGCACTTGCCCCTCTTCTTTTTAAAAGAGGGCTTTTTAGGAGCCAACTGTGCAGAGGCTTCACCTTTGGGTGCTGGTGACTTCCATCGAGACTTTCTGGGTCGAGAAACGAAGTTAGCAGCCTGTGAGGACTGACCAACTTGTTCCAAGCTCTTACTAGTGATATTTTGATCCTCGTTATGAATGAACCTTTTGAGTTCATCCAATGCGATCTTTTCCTTCAGTCTGTGCATTTCAGTCTTGAAGGTCAACCACTCAGGAGCTAGCTTGCTAAGAATTAGACACACAAAGAGATTATCCGAGATGTCAGACTTATCGTCCGCCAACTTGAGACACAGACTCTCCAGTTCAATTATTTGAGAGGTGATTGACGAGTTTAAATTAAATTTTGAAGTGAAGAGTCTCTCCCCCAAGGAGAGTCCTCGACAACCCCTCTTCCTTCTGGAAGTGCGCATTCAAGCGATCCCAAATCTCCTTTGCAGTCTTATGACTGCTGTAGGTCAGGGCGAGCCTAGGGTTCAGTGAATTTAGGAGGTAGTCCCTGCAGAAGTCTTCGTCCTTTCTCCACTGTAATTCGTTCACGTCCTATTCGGTAGTAGCAAAGTCACTCAGGACCGTGTAGAAAATCTCACATTCCTTCATACCAAGTTGGATGTGCAGCTTCCAAGCGTGGAAGTCGGAGAGGTCGAATGATTGTAGCTTGACGATGTTGTAGGAGGAAACCTTTGACATCTCACTAAAGCTAAAACAGTAACAACTAGAAAGAAGTCACCTGATTCGCGCGAAAATGAGGCATGAGTCTTCAGATCCAATCCAGAAAAAAAGATTTGCACCTTTCCAATGATCTGAATTTATGCTCTCAATAGCAGGATGGAATCAACTAGATCTTGATCAAATAGGTCTTTCTTACTTTTGCTGCAAGAGACCAGGAGAGTCCAAGAGAAACAGTAACTTCACAAAAAATTAATCATTGGCTGCTGCTCCTCTTGGAAGAAAATTCACCTTGATATGACTACAGCAGCGACAAATAGCTACTACAACGGATTTGGATAGGATCACAACAGATCTGTAGGCGGCGAAATCCAGACTGAGATCAGCGGATCTGGATTTGCAGCCCTTTCTCCTTCTTGATCGCAATCGGAGGATCGCAGAAATAATCCAGATCCGGATCCACCGACATAAACAGGAACTAGATCCGGCGAAGTCAAAACGAGATCTGGGGATCTGCGATTCACGACGGTGACCTAAATCTGCACCGGAACGATTTTGAATTCCTTCCAGTGATCTTCCCTCTTCCCGATCGGCGGAAACAGAACAACGCAATAAACAAACAGAGCACGACAGGCTCTATCTCAATCCACCGCAAGCGAGGCGCAAGCGATAGAAAGAAAAAAATCCTTTCTATCACGATTTCTTGATGGCAACGGAAGAACTCGGGAGAACGAGCAAGCGAACGGGACTGGACGAGAGTGCCGAACTAAGCCGAGATCCGTGATTTTCCACAAGCAACAACTTCTTCCCGGTCAGACCTGTGACGTAAGTGAAGCTTTCCTTCGCGATATGTTGTGACAGTGAGCGATTCGCGAAAAAACAACGACGGGATGAAGCAGCGATCGGTGGATTCGGAAAATCGGAGAGCGGACGAGCGGCGGAATCGCTCGGGAGCGGCGGATTCGTGAAATCACAGAACGAAGGGAGCGGTGGATTCGCGAAATCGCAGAACGACGGGAGCGGCGGATTCGCGAAATCGCAGAATGGGAGCGGAAACCCTAGAGGCTTTACTTTGAGAATGTTAGGGTTGATCCGCTCAAAGTATTCTACCATACCTCATCTAAGTATGAAATAGGGTATAAATAGTACTTCCAGCATAGGGCCAAACACTAGTATGACACAAACCCGTTAACTATTCCGAGTCGGTCTCAACACGTGCGGACATATTATTATATAAATCTACCAGTTTATAATATTACAGTTAGCATAATTACATAATGCATCCTTCTATCTTTTGAAATTGCGAAAACCTGTGAAAACCGCCAATGTGCATGTTATGAAATGTAAATTTATAGGGGAAGCTTTTGTAATTTCAAAAGATAGAGGACTAAATAAAAGAAAATTTTATGCACTTCATTCTTAATCCAGACAGCCTTTGCCCAAGACAGTCTGAGCCTTCAAAAGAGAAGTAGTTTGTTGCACTTTGTTGTTATAATCTCTAGTTTTAACACATTATTCTCTATAGTTACCTACTGAATGCGAGACTAAGGCTCCGTTTGAGAGGACTTGTTTTCACCGGTCAAGCGGTTATGACCGCATGAACCGTACCTTAATTATGATCTGATTCATGCGATCGTAACCGCTTGACTGGTGAAAATAAGTCCCCCCAAACGCAACCTAAGTTAACAACAATATAAACTTGACAAGCTCATATTACATAGATGACATACATGCAAAAAATAAGTGTGCATCCAACTCAAAATCATCGATTAGGCTGCAGAGACCTATAAAGCACAAGAGGCAATTCAATATAAACGATAAGAAACCCAAGCTTCGTCGGTTTGTGTTTTTCTTCGTTGAATTCGTTCAAAAATGCGAACACTTTTTTTCGTCTGAATAGCTAGCCTCCATTTTTTTCGTCTAAACACTATTTTTTGGATGATTCAGCCCGCATGAAGGAAGCTTCATTCAAGAACATTATTTCATCTTCACTTTCATTAACCTCTCTATCTCCAACCGACACCACCCATCTAAACAAACCCTCAATACCAACAAATGCAATCCACACCATGTATAATCCAAACAACACATGGTCTCGCACCGCCCATACTCACATGTCATGAATATCTTCATTGAAACCCAAATTCAATGCCACCATCCGGCTTAAAACCAAATTGTTATTCAACATATTCCTATGTTCTAGCTTTACAATTTATGCTATCATTAATGTTTATACCATAACACACATAAGTAATGTTTGTGGCATCATCCCTTGCATTGATCTGGTCTTTCCTTGAATGCCGCCTTACACGACTAATTAACAGCAGGTGAACATGATATTATACGAAACTCTGCGCTTATATCCGTCGGTGATGTCCCTAACAAGGCAAACATGCAAGAACATAAAGCTGGGATTGATCAACATTCCCGCAGGAACGCAGCACTACATCCCAATCTTGGCCATCCATCACGACGTAAAAATTTGGGGAGAAGAAGCAAATGAGTTCAATACCGCTCAGGATTTTCAGACGCAAAGAAGCATATGGCTTCATTTGTTCCATTCGGGTTGGGTGCTAGAATCTGTATTGGGCGGAACTTGATTATGATGGAGGCAAAGTTAGCGCTCACTTGTATTCTGCGGCGATATGTATTTTTAATCCCTTCTTCTTATGTTCATGCTCCCATGCAGTTGCTCACACTGCAGCCCCAGTATGGAGCCAACATTCAGTTTCAGAGAATATATAGTGAAGACAAAGTTTCATGATGCAGGATATATGATGTGAGATGGATTCTCTCTTACAATTTTCATTTTAACATATAAATTGAATGTTTTTCTTTTTAACATACAAAGTAAATGAAACAATGTTAAGATAGTTGAGGTGTTGACGTGTGACCTTGAAGTCACGAGTTCGAATCCTGGAAGCAGTCTCTTGCAAAAATACAAGGTAAAGTTTGCCTACATTTCACCCTTGCGGTGGAACCCTTTCCGGGACCCTCGCTCTGCAGGGATGACTTGTGCACCTGGATGCCATTTTTTATTGTGTTTTGAAACTAGTCTTTGAAGAGATTGAAGATTTACACTTGAGGGAGATGACTATAGTATGCACTAATTAAAGGGCAACAAATCTCTTTGGAAGGCTTAGCTATATTTTTCTATTTATTTTATTGTGTACTTATGTATATATAATTATTAAAGGAGACTATTAAACAATATATAATTACAATAACGTCAATATGTAACAATGCTTTTCTTTATTAATTGTGTTAAAGATAAAATAAATTAGCCCATTATAAGAGGCCCATGTGTATTGGCCCATGTATAGTTTTAGTCCCACATTGTACATGTAGAAGTCTCTCCCTCTTTCTACCTCTATATAAGTGTATGTACTCTTATTTTTTTTTTGAAATATATAAAATTCTGGGTGATTTTCTTTCTCTTGCGTCTCTCTTTCTACAAAATGTAATTAATAATGGATAGATTAGCAGCACAGCAAGCTAAAGATGCAGTTGCTGGCTAACATTGTTAATCTACACCTAGAAGGAAGACAAAGGGAAAAGCTGCAGTGAAAGAAAAAAGTTGTATGTAAGGTTTAAAGAAGATGGACGATTAGAGATATCCATCACCGTGTGTTATGTAATCAACCAACATCGGGAATATAAATGTAATACATGCAAGGTATTTATGGGAGGGATGGTCAAAGCTCTCCCGCGCAATGTCGACGGAGTTGTTAAGCATTAGGTTGCTAAAATTGGAGAGCTCCACGATGGATTTGCTAAACGGGAGGGTGGTGTTCGATGACCACAGGACTCGCAGGCGGATGTCAAGGATGGCAAGATTGTCGGTGCCAGGAATAATGAGAGAACCGAAGCGGTTTGGGATGAGATTTTCACAAAACTCAGCTCGTCAACTCAGCACTAACTCGGCTCGCCGTCTCGTGCTCATCGTCCGAACTGAGAGAGGAAATCAGGATCATGAACTAGATACTCGCCAGTTCATTTGAACTGGAGAGAATCCTGGTTCATCAATGACATGGATGGAAAAAGAAGAGAGTGGTGAGAGAGATGTGAATGAAGGAGATGGGGAGGCGGCTGAGTGAGGGACTCAGATTTGTTTTACTAATATTTGCGTATGTATATAATAATTTTAATTTTTTTCTGATTTGTATATAATAATGAATTATATATAGTGAAAGTTTATCAACCTATAATAATGCCTTATTATAGATGATAATCATATATAATGAGTGGTGTTATTAGCTAATCTATTTCGGCTTCTAATAAACCATTACTACTAGCAAACTATGAAATTCAAAAATGACTATTTGAAAACCAATTTGTTACTAGCAACCCACAAAATTATTTTAATATTTTTAAAAAAAATCATTTAGAATGTCACTGACGGGGAATTGTTAAATTAATATGTTTCTCTAGAAGTTGTAATAGTTAGTTTTTCTGTTTTGCCACCTGTACATTTATTGGCTGGGTATTTATATGGACATACTCCTTGTAAATAAGTAGTAGTGAAACAACGTTTTATTTTGTCGTTCTCTTTTGACAGGAACACATTTGTTTAAGCAAAAGAAACACATTATAAGTGCAAGAGATAGAACATCACGCTAATTAGTATTCCTTAACAAAGGCTCAGTTTGGGGGGACTTATTTTCACCGGTCAAGCGGTTACGACCGCTACTTAAGATCTGGTTCATGCGGTTGTAACCGCTTGACCGGTGAAAATAAGTCCTCCCAAACGGAGCCAAAGAATACAGGTATAAACTGGAGTTCTTGATTATCAATGATCTCCCCGTGCTCATAATAGTGCGTCTCTCGTCACCGTTGGTAGAATAGACCAAAACTTTTCCCCGTGCTTCCGCGCGTGCCGGTGAACAATGGCGTATTTGAAGCTCCTCCCACTGGTTCCGAGAAGCCGCCAACCCTATCTCATCTCCTTCGTCAGTGGATTCTCCTCCTCGCCGGAAGATGGGAGCCGCAATGGATTGCTAAACTGGAACAGAAGTGTGGACTGGCCATTTGATCAAACACCTGACGGACACACTTCGATTTTTTGTTTGGCCAACCCATCATAGCAAATAAAGCAAGAACATCTAGACCATTTGTCATTACAACATCATCAATGTTAGAACTGAGAAAATATTGATGTATTATTAATGAATGAAAATTAGGGACCCTTGAGGTCTACATATAGGACAAGAGGAGAGCCAGCAAACATCATGGGCGGTGTGAGACTAAAGAATATTAAATACATAATTACAATAATATTAACACATCCTCTCAAACTCATGGTGGATCATGAACCGAGAGTTTGATAATGAGATATCAGAATCTTACAGATGTGAGGGACTTGGTGAATAAGTCCACAATTTGTTCTTCAGAGGCAATGAACGGTAGCGAGATAGTGTTGGCGAGGAACTCCTGCCGAGTGAAGTGACAATCAATATCGATGTGTTTCGTCCGTTCATGAAACACGGGTAGGAGGCAATTTGTATAGCACTTCGATTATCACAGAATAAGAGAGTGGATCCGGAGATCGACACACCAAGATCATAGAGGAGAAGACGAAGCCAAATGATCTCAGCAGTAGTGGAAGCCATGACACAGTACTCGGCCTCAGTGTTGGAGCGCGTAATTGAGTCCTTTTTCTTGCTATGCCAGGAGATAAGAGAGTCACCCAGGAAGATACAAAAACTAATAGTCGAGCGACGAGTCGTAACATCCCTAGCCCAGTCAGCATCAGAGAAGGCTCAGAGGGTGAGTGGAGAAGTGGAAAAGAGAAACAGTGACCGGGTGACGGAGGTGCAAAGATAGCGGAGAATTTGGAGGACAGCGATATAATAAACCAAACGAGGAGCTTGGACAAACTGACTGACAAAGCTAACAACATAGACAATGTCAGGCCTAGTCATAATGAGATAAACCAGCATCCCTGTCACAACCCACATTTTCTCTGTATTCATAAATACGTCAGAGTAGAGAAAATACACGTCGTGATGCCACGCCGTACAGGGGACAACTGCAGACGCTCAGGCAACTCGTCCTCATATTTACTTCATATAAAAGATTTATGAAATTAAGTTAAAAATAATGCATAAAAGTTATTAGAGTTAATGACTGTGTCCCTCGGTCGGGTGGATCACTAGTCCATAGGTGAGAAAATTTATAAGTTTTACGCGGCGGAAAATACTAAGTTGATTCATTTGCTAACCTATATGAGTGTGAAAGTCCAGTATCTTAAAAAAATGATGATGTGACTTCTACATTTAATATATATAAATAACTTTTATAACGTTTAAAAGTAGTAGATTTAGTAGTTAAAAGTCATGCATGCCGATACTGCAGAATGCAGTTTTGTATAGTTTAAAATAACTAAATGCATCCTAACATAAATCATTCCCAGAGAGCAAGTACAAACAGGTAAAAAGTAATATCAGTAAAAGTAACAAGTAGTTTATCACAGAAAAGTCAAAGTCTATGGGCGTGAACAACTGACACGAACTCATAATAAAATCTGACAAGTCTAAACAAAGTCAACTACCTCAAGCTTAGAGGTGGAAGCAAAAGGCCGCAACAACCAGCAGCACCAGAAGCACGACACGGTCAGCTAAACCTGCTACAGCTTTGGTCCTGAGGCATTAAAAGGGAGAACACCTCAGAAGCAAGATACAAATGGTGTAAAAAGTAAAGACAAACAACACAAACCTCAAAGTAAAGGAAATCGTGAAGCGACTGCAATAAAAGGGTCAGCAACAGAGTAAAAGTAAGCAACAGTAAAATTAGCTGAGCAAGAATGGCTAATCACATCATCAGGACAGCACAAAGCACCAACAACAGAAGTTCAAACTTTTATCTTTCATTAATATTCATGTTATTCATTAATAAAAATGAGACTGATCAGCTCAACAATAAAAAGTACTGTGCCGGGTAAAAAGGTACACAACGCACACAAACCCAGCCAACAGGCACCATGCCGAGGGAGAAACCCCAACGCGCACAGACCAAGCTAAGGTAATGTGTCGGGGATGAAAGTCCACAACGTGCACAGACTCAAGCATAAGGCACTACGCCGAGGGAGAAACCCCAACGCGCACAGTCCATATGTGTTTCTTTAATTACATAATTATACAAGCAGAGTTCATTTTTATCCATCACGGTCTCACGGTCAACAACAATATCTACTGCATAAGGATATTTCAAGGGTCAAGCCAAGTGTAGCATAAACAATACAATGAGACGCACAAGGCGTCGCAACGATCTACATGACTCGATAAGTAAGGTGGCAAGACAACCAAATTTGACTACCAAATCTACAGGACGAGAATTAGGGGTAAGAGTTCAATGATTTGACTAGAAATTTATAGACGAGTTCTAATGAATTTTATAGATAAGTTTCAACGAAAAAATAACATGACAACCCAACGAAAATCTGGCAAAATAAAGGAGGGAGCAAGAGAGAGGGCAAGAACACCACTTGCTTCAATTTTACCAGAAAAATTCTCGGAATCACCTCACGTCGCAGATCGGGGCAAAAGAAAACGTTAGGAGTCGAAATCTTAACGAAAATGGCCGAAATAGAGGTTAGGACCGAAAAACTCTCACGAGAAAACTCAAGAAATGGGAAAAAATTACCACGATAGCGTAGCTCTCGACGAGAGCTTTCCAGATCTACTATCTGTTGGAAATTTCGAGCACCGGAGCTCCGCCGGCGGTCACCGGAAGATTCACGACTTAGAGTTCTTCGTCGTTGTCGCCCTCTGGTTCGACCAGGAGAAGAAGAAAAAAAAATTCTTTTTGTTTTGTTTATAACTATCCTAATTAAAAGATTATATATATATATATATATATATGTATTTATAAAATTTCTTGTCTAAAACGGACGATCTACGAGCGAGTGCACGGAAGACGAAATAGAGGTTTAGGATGACTTCAAATCGAAATGTGCCCAACATGAAGGTTGTAGATCTCGTCGAGACGAACAAATTTCATGTTAAGCATTTTTCCATACGACATCATTTTGACTCGCAAAACGACACTCAAACGCAAACTATAACGGACAACTCGAGAAAGGCTACAGATCACTCGAGTAGGCTGAAGACAGCACTCGAGTAGGTAAAATTTCACTCGAGTAGGCTGAAGACAGCACTCGAGTAGGTAAAAACATGACTCGAGTAAGTTTAAAAGCAGAAAAGAAAATCACTCGAGTATATGAAAAAAAATCACTCGAGTATATAAGGAAAAAAACTCGAGTATAAGAAAGACCACTCGAGTAAAGTTTTGCAAGAACAGTATTCCTACACGAGATGCATAAATTTCACTCGAGTGTAAAAGTGGAGGAACAGAAGATCAACTCGAGTAAGAATAAATTCACTCGAATGAATTTTGCAAAAATAACAACTTTTTTTGCAAATAAAATCTTATGATTAAACTATATCAATGAATATTGTTTTTCATTTTTAAATAGTACTTTAATAATAAATTATTCATATTTATATATTTTCGAATAAGGAAACTACGAGATCAAAACGGAGTCTCAAACACGCGCCGAATTAAACGAAACTCACGTCGTATGCGAACACAGATACTACAAACACAACGGCGAAGTCAAAACCAAAATTCAACGAGCTGTTCTTGAGATATAAACCCTCAAAGTCTACGGCGAACATAAATTCTACAAAGCTTCGGAAATTCGCCGAGGTTCGAATATCGCTCGGATCGCGACGAAACTTGACGAGCATGTCAGAAATTAATCAATTTAATTTTCCAATGTGAAATTTTTCATTTTCGGCAAGAATTCACGAATTTGGCCGACTCGATCGAAAAGACGCGAAAACGCACTAACAGCGACGCGTCGTCAACTTTATGCTGACGTAACGCCCCTTACGTCATTATAACGTCAGCAAGAGAATAAAATGATTGCCAGAAAATCAGGGGCGTTACAGTCACCCCTGCAAAAAGGAAGTTTCGTCACGAAACTGGGAACACGAAACGAAACAAGAGGACAGAGGAAGAGACACGACAGAGGAATTCTTTAAACAAGAATACTAACCGGGGAAGACTAGGAGAACAGCTGAGGATGAGATTCCCTCATTGTGGATTCCAATTCCCAAGTTGCAGCTCTAGCATCCTAATTTCGCCAGAGAACCTTAACCATCAGAATTATTTTCTTTCTTAACACACGATCTTGCGTCTCCAGAATACGGACAGGCTCTTCGACATACGAGAGATTAGGCTGCAACTGGGCACTGAGTCAAGGACATGCCGATCACTACGGACACACTTTCGCAACTGACTCATGTGAAACACGTCGTAAACACCAGGGAAAGAATCAGGTAATTCCAGTCTATAGGTAGAAACTCCAATGCGCTTCAGAATCTGAAAAGGTCTCACATACCTGGGATCTAGCTTATAGCTTCTTCCAAATCTTTTAACACCTAGCATCGAAGAGACCTTCAGAAACATCATGTCCCCAACTGCAAACTCCAGATCAACTCTACGCTGATTAGCATACTTTTCATATCGCTCATGAGCCAACCTCAGCTTTCACGAATATGCATCACTGAAATTCTCATATCCTCCAGCGCTTCTGGACCGAGCAAAGGCTTCTCACCAACTTCTGCCCAAAACAGGGGAGTTCGACAACGCCTTCCATATAAAACTTCAAAGGGCGTCATCTGCAAACTCTCCTGATAACTGTTATTGTACGCGAACTCCATCAATCCGAGGCGTTTATCCCAAGCCCCACCATGATCCAGAATATAGCATCTAATCATATCCTCCAAGATCTGATTCACCCTCTCCGTCTGACCATTTGTCTGAGGATGATAGGCAGAAGAATACCTAAGGTCACTACCTAGAGCTCCTTTCAAGCTCTGCTAGAAATTAGACATGAATCGGGAGTCTCGGTCTGACGCAATACTCGTAGGTACACCATGCAGTCTGATAACTTCGTCTAGATAAAGCTCAGCTAACTTTTCCATGGAATAACTAATCTTGAAAGGCACAAAGTGGGCACACTTGGTTAGTCTATCCACGATAACCTACACTGCATCATGCCCGCGGGGAGATCTAGGCAAACCGGTTATGAAATCCATGGATAAACTCTCACATTTCCAACTCGGTATATCTAAGGGCGTTAACTTACCACCCGGCCTTCTGTGATCAGCTTTGACACGCTGGCAGGTATAACATTCAGATACAAACCTTGCGATGTCATTCTTCATGCCTGACCACCAAACAATCTGCTTCAAATCTCTGTACATTTTCGTGGAACCAGGATGATAAGCAACACTTGAACCATGCGCTTCACTGCATATTCTTGATCGGATGTCCCCAACAGCGGGAATATAGTATCTGTCGCAGTACTTTAGGGTACCCACGTTGTCAATTGAAAAGTCAGGTAACTTCCCTTTCTCAGTCCTACTGCGGAGGTGCTGCAAATCAGGATCGTCTTTCTGATGTATCTTAGTGAGAGTAATCCACGGGGCTCAACCACCTCTAAGCTACTCGGCGAAGCGCTATTCCCTACAGTTATGTCCATGAGCAAAAACTCTTCAACAAGGGATTGCACCGAGAGGTTAAAGATATGTGTGAGCTTCCGGCTCAATGCATCTGCCACTACATTAGTCTTGCCGGGATGATAAAGGATATCGACTTCGTAGTCCGCAACATACTCTAGCCATCGACGCTGGCGCAAATTCAATTCCTTCTGGGTGAAGACATATTTCAAACTTTTGTGGTGCGAATAAATTTTGCACGACACTCCATACAGAAGATATCTCCACAACTTCAAGGCATAAATGACGGCAGCGAATTCCAGGTCATGCGTAGGATAATTCTTTTCATGCACCTTCAATTGTCTCGATCCATACACAATCACTTTGTCGTCCTGCATCAACATGCAACCGAGTCCAACTAGCGAGGCGTCCACAAAAACAGCATACTCTACTCCTTCCACCGGCAATGACAACACTAGAGCAGAACACAATCTCCTCTTGAGCTCTTAAAAAACTTCCTCACAGGAATCACTCCAAACAAAAGCTGCGCTCTTTTGCGTAAGCCTGGTCAATGACGCAGAGAGAACAGAGAATCCTTCCACAAACCTTTTGTAGTAACCTACCAACCCTAAGAAGCTCCTTATCTCCTTAGGCGATGTAGGTCTCTTCCAATCCAAGACTGTGGTTATCTTTGCGGGATCCACTGAGATACCATCCTTACTTACAATGTGTCCTAGGAATGACACCTGAGATAACCAGAACTCGCACTTGCTAAGCTTCATATACAGCTTGTGCTCCCTCAGAGTAGACAAGACCAAGCGCAAGTGTAAGGTGTGCTCATCTGCATTTCTAGAATATACTAGGACATCGTCAATGAATACCACGACAAACTTATCCAGAAAATCCTTGAACACCTTGTTCATCATGTCCATGAAAGCTGACGGTGTGTTCGTTAATCCAAATGACATTACCAGAAATTCAAAGTGACCATATCGAGAACGAAAAGCAGTTCGCGGAATGTCGGACTCCCGGATTCTTAACTGATGGTAACCTGAACGGAGGTCAATCTTCGAGAACACGGAGCTACCTCGCAACTGATCGAACAAATCATAGATCCTAGGCAACGAATATATGTTCTTAATTGTCACCTTGTTTAGCTCTTGATAATCAATGCATAGCCTCATCGTTCCATCCTTTTTCTTCACGAAGAGCACTGGTGCACCGTAGGGGGAAGAACTGGGTCTAATGAAACCGCACTGCAATAACTCATCCAGTTGAGTACGCAGCTCCTCTAACTCACCCGACGTCATGCGATACGGTGCCTTTGCAATAGGGCGAGTGCTTGGCTCGAGGTCTATAACAAACTCCACCTCTCTCTCAGGAGGAAGTCCATGAAGACTAACAGGAAAGACATCCGGAAACTCACTCACCACAAAAACGTCCTCAACCCGAGGCTCAACCAGTGCAGTTCCCAGAACAGAAATAGAGATAAGAAAAGAATCACAGCCAGACTCTAGGAATTTGCGAGCACGTACCGTAGAAATGATCGGAGATTCCTGACGCGGCAAACCATACACACTCATGGGCTGGCCATTATCACCTTTAGAATCCAAGCGCTTATGCTTGCACTGAATGACAACATCGAAGCTGGACAGCCAGTCCATGCCCAAAATCACGTCGAAGTCTATCAAATCTAGCACCTTCAAATCCGCAAATGCTAGAAAACCACCTAGGGAGATGAGATATTTTTGGATACCCTGACTTGACCTCACCAACTCTCCTGAAGGAAATTTGACATTTATGGAGGTGTCTAACTGGTCGAGAGCCCAGCGATGTCGGTCTACAAAACTCCTCGTCACAAAGGAGTGAGTAGCACCTGAATCGAACAAAATGCGCACTCACTTATTCTTCACCTTAAATTCACCTAAACACATAACGTGCGAAACTAAAATGTGGAAACTATAAATCTACTAAAAGAGATTACTAGCCAAGTCAGAGACTAACCTGAGATCACTTGAGTCAAAGATTGGGCTTCCTCCTTGGTCAGCACATTCAACTTTCTTTTTCCCTTGTCCACGAGAGGCGGGGGCGGCGGTAGAGTCTGCAACGGAATTGCATGCAGCGTAGGCTGGCTCTGCGGGCAATTAGCCTTCACGTGCCCTTTCTGGCCGCAGAGAAAACAGGCTCCAGACTTCTTTCGACAACGGGCCACATCATGCCCACTCCTCTGGCAATAAGAACAGACAGGACCTCCCTTTGGATCATCCTGGATCGCGTGTACCTGAGACAGCTTCTGCACATCCAGTCTCTTAAAGAACTTATCAAAAGGGTGTCCTGGCTTACCACAGAAGCTACATGCTTCCCTTCTATCTTTCTTCGTTGCAGGGCCAGATGCCCTAGCACTCCCTCCATCGTCAGATTTCCTCTTGTCCTTCTTCGCATGCAATCCCCGATTTTTCGCATTTTCTATCGCCTCAACCTTTAATGCAGCTTCGACTACTTCTGCAAAGGTCTTAGACTTGTATACGCTGACCAACTGCTGGATGTCATACCTCAGACCACCCAGAAAATGCTTTACTCTGCCTTCTTTGGATGATACTAGATCTGGGGCGAAACGACTGAGCTTGCTAAACTCAACTTCGTACTCACTAACAGTGAGTTGCCTCTGCTTCAGGTGTAAAAAGTTATTCATTAGACGGTCTCGCTCGACCGATGGTAAGAACTTCTTCAGTAACAAACTCTTGAATGATTCCCACGAGCACCCATCAGAAAGGTTCTTTTTTTTCTCTGATCCACCAACTTTTCGCAAGACCCTTGAGCTGATACGTCGCAATCATCACCTTCTGATCGCAGGAAACACCAGAGTAGGAAAACATTTCTTCCATGGCAATGATCCAGTCATCCAATGTCATGAAGTCTGCCCTACCATCATACGAAGGAGGTCCTAGACGCTGGAAGTGATAAATGAAATTCATCTCAGGCGGCAGTGCGACTGGGGGAACTAGAGCAGTAGGGGGAGTAGGAATAGTTTGGTCCACAGCAGGGTCATGCGCTCTAGTCTGCTGCCCGGCGACGACAGCCAGCAACAATTGTATCTGATACTACACGTCCACCATCTGCCTTGACACGGCCTCATTACTTTGCCGCAACGCTTCGATCACTGCTTCACTCTGGGCACCAGAAGACTCACCCTCTGACTGGGGAGTCGACCTCATCGCAACGTGTTTAGGTGGCATTCTATAGAATAAACGGATATCTAGTCAAACCTTGCCTAAGACATCATAAACTAGGAAGATATTGTCTTAGCAAACTGTTTTGGGTTCATATTTTACCGATATGAACAAACGATTTATCAGAACCTAGCTTACGACACGGAAGCTAGAAAACTTGAATACCCTGACTCAGATCAGATCATGTAAAGAACAGATACTTGCTCTTGTTATTACCTTGCTCTGGGAAATCATAAAATGATGTTATGCTTCTAACTTGTGCCTATAATATGAATGCATGAATGTTTAAATTTCTCAAATCATGGGTGTACATATGTCATCATGTAGATCTTTAACTTGGAACGTGTGCTTATGCGATGGTATGTTATGTGTGCAGTGCTATGCATTCTAAAAAGGCCCTAATGCATGTTATGAGCGGCGTACACATACAATGTTATGCATCTCATACTGCATAATATTGTATGAAACGAAGAAAATTAAACGTGCTAATGGGCATCCATGTGATGATGGTTATGCATCTCATACTACATAACCGTCACATGTTGCCACCTATGGTGGATCTATATACAAACACATATTATGCATCTCATACTACATAATATGCCTCGTATACTTCTTATCATGCTATGAGTGTAGTGTTCGTGCTTCCATCAAGATCTACTGATGACATATCAGTGTGTGTATGCAATGAAATGATACGGTTAGAGTTTTGCTTAAGGGAAAGTTGTTCGACTGGCTTGTCAAACCAACCAACCCTCTTGCAAAACCTCCCTCTGATACCAACTGTCACAACCCGCATTTTCTTTGTATTTATAAATACGTCAGAGTAAAGAAAATACGCGTCGTGATGCCACGCCGTGCAGGGGACAACTGCAGACGCTCAGACAACCCTTCCTCACATTTATTTTATGTAAAAGATTTATGAAATTAAGTTAAAAACAATGCATAAAAGTTATTAGAGTTAATGACCGTATCCCTCGGTCGGGTGGATCACTAGTCCATAGGTGAGAAAATTTATAGGTTTTACGCGGCGAAAAATACTGAGTTGATTCAATTGCTAACCTATATGAGTGTGAAAGTCCAGTATCTTAAAAAAATGATGATGTGACTTCTACATTTAATATATATAAAGAACTTTTATAACGCTTAAAAGTAGTAGATTTAGTAGTTGAAAGTCATGTCATGCCGATACTCCAGAATGCAGTTTTGTATATTTAAAAATAACTAAATGCATCCTAACATAAATCATTTCTAGAGAGCAAGTACAAACAGGTAAAAAGTAACATCAGTAAAAGTAGCAAGTAGTCTATCACAGAAAAGTCAAAGTCTATGGGCGTCAACAACTGACACGAACCTATAGTAAAATCTGACAAATCTAAACAAAGTTAACTACCTCAAGCTCAGAGGTGGAAGCAAAAGGCCGCAGCAACCAACAACACCAGAAGCACGACACGGTCAGCTAAACCTGCTACAGCTCTGGTCCTGAGGCATTCAAAGGGAGAACACTTCAGAAGCAAGATACAAATGGTGTAAAGATTAAAGGCAAACTACACAAACCTCAAAGTAAAGGAAATCGTGAAGCGACTGCAACAAAAGGGTCAGCAACAAAGTAAAAGTAAGCAACAGTAAAATTAGTCGAGCTAGAATGGCTAATCACATCATCAGGACAGCACAAAACACCAACAACAGAAGTTCAAACTTTCATCTTTCATTAATATTCATGTTATTCATTAATAAAAATGAGACCGATCAGCTCAACAATAAAGAGTACTGTGCCGGGGAAAAAGGTCCATAACGCGCACAAACACAGCCAACAGACACCATGCCGAGGGAGAAACCCCAACACGCACAGACCAAACTAAGGTAATATGTCAGGGATGAAAGTCCACAACGAGCACAGACTCAAGCATAAGGCACTTTGTCGAGGGAGAAACCCCAACGCGCACAGTCCATCTGTGTTTCTTTAGTTACATAATTATACAAGCAGAGTTCATTTTTATCCATCACGATCTCACGGTCAACACTAATATGGACTGCATAAGGATATTTCAAGGGTCAAGCCAAGTGTAGCATAAACAATACAATGAGACGCACAAGACGACGCAACGATCTACATGACTCGATAAGTAAGGTGGCAAGACAACCAAATTTGACTACCAAACCTACAGGACGAGAATTAGGGGAAAGGGTTCAATGATTTGACTTGAAATTTATAGACGAGTTCTAATGAATTTTATAGATAAGTTTCAAAGAAAAAATAACATCACGACAACCTAGTGAAAATCTGGCAAAATAAAGAAGGAGGGAGCAAGAGAGAGGGCAAGAACACCACTCGTCTCGATTTTACCAGAAAAATTCTCGGAATCACCTCACGTCGCAGATCGGGGTAAAAGAAAACGTTTGAAGTCGAAATCTGAACGAAAATGGCCGAAATAGAGGTTAAGACCAAAAAACCCTCACGAGAAAACTCAAGAAATTGGGAAAAATTACCACGATAGCGTAGCTCTCGACGAGAGCTCTTCAGATCTACGATCAGTTGGAAATTTCGAGCACCGGAGCTCCGCTGGCAGTCACCAGAAGATTCACGACTTAGAGTTCTTCGTCACTGTCGCCCTCTGGTTCGGCCAAGAGAAGAAGAAGAAATTTTTTTTTCTGTTTTGTTTACAACTATCGTAAGTAAAAGATATATATATATATATAATCTTATATATATATATATATATATATATATATATATATATATATCTTATATATATATAAATGTATTTATAAAATTTCTTGTCTAAAACGGAACGATCTACGAGCGAGTGCACGGAAGACGAAATAGAAGTTTAGGATCACTGCAAATCAAAATGTGCCAAACATGAAGGTTGTAGATCTCGTCGAGACGAACAAATTTCATGTTAACTATTTTTCCATACGACATCGTTTTGACTCGCAAAACGACACTCAAACGCAAACTACAACGGACAACTCCAGAAAGGCTACAGATCACTCGAGTAGCCTGAAGACAGCACTCGAGTCGGTAAAATTTCACTCGAGTAGACTGAAGACAGCACTCGAGTCGGTAAAAACATGACTCGAGTAAGTTTAAAAGCAGAAGAGAAAATCACTCGAGTATAAAAAATCACTCGAGTATATGAAAAAAAATCACCCGAGTATATGAAAAAAAATCACTCGAGTATATAAGAAAAAAGACTCGAGTATAAAGAAAGGTCACTCGAGTAAAGTTTTGCATGAACAGTATTCCTACACGAGGTGCAGAAATTTCACTCGAGTATAAAAGTGGAGGAACAAAAGATCAACTCGAGTAAGAATAAATTCGAGTGAATTTTGCAAAAATAACAAATTTTTTGCAAATAAAATCTTATAATTAAATTATACCAATGAATAGTGTTTTTCATTTTTGAATAGTACTTTAATAATAAAATATTCATATTTATATATTTTCGAATAAGGAAACTACGAGATCAAAACGGAGGCCCAAACGCGCGCCGAATTAAACGAAACTCGTGGCGTAGGCGAACACAGATGCTACGAACACAATGACGAAGTCAAAACCAAAATCCGACTAGCTGTTCTTGAGATATAAATCCTCAAAGTTTACGACGAACATAAATTCTACAAAGCTTCGGAAATTCACTGAGGTTCGAATATCGCTCGGATCGCGACGAAACTTGACGAGCATGTCAGAAATTAATCAATTTAATTTTCCAATGTGAAATTTTCCATTTTCGGCAAGAATTCGCGAATTTGGCCGACTCGATCGAAAAGACGCGAAAAAGGCACTAACGGCGACGCGTCGTCAACTTTACGATGACGTAATGCCCCTTACGTCATTATGACGTCAGCAAGAGAATAAAATAATTGCCAAAAAATCAGGGGTGTTACAATCCCGACGAGGCGCCGATAGCAGGAGACATCTGGAAGAGGCCCGCCATCAGTTGAGAGGAGTTTCAGATTGAGCTCGATCGAAGTATCAACTGTTCGGGTGTCAGTGAGAGCTGCAACAGAGAGAATGTCAGAGATGTACTTTTGTTGGGAGACAATATGTCACGTTTGGATCGGGAAATCTCCAACCCATGGAAGTAGCGAAGGGGGCCCATGTCCTTCATCTCGAACTGACTACGAAGGTGTTGTTGAAGAGAGGCAATGGTGCCATGATCATCGCCAGTGATAATCATATCGTCCACATAGAGAAGAAGGATGAAACATCCCTGACCAGAAGTGCGAGTGAACAAAGCATGATCAGTCTGCTTTTTAATAAAGCCGACCTTGAGAACAGCGGTACGAATGCGCTAAAACCAGACAGGAGGGGCCTGCTTGAGACCATAGAGAGCCCAACAGAGATGACAGATGTGGCCGATGGGAACAGAGAGACTCGGGGGAGGAGTCATGTATACCACTTCCGTAAGATCACCATGAAGAAAAGCATTAGTTACTTCCATCTGATGGAGAGGCCAATTGCGGGCAGCAGCGATCGCAAGTAATGCACGCACGTTTGTCATCCGAGCAACTGGTGCAAAAGTCTCATCGTAGTCAATCCCATTCTCCTGCGGAAACCCACCAGCAACTAGAAGGCCTTTGTCCTGGTCAATAGACCCATATAGACGAGTCTTAATCTTGAATATCCATTTGCAACTGACAGGAGTGACGCTAGGGGGCCAGGGGACGAGGTCCCGGTTATGGGTTATGTGAAAAGCCTGAAGTTCAACTGTCATGGCTTGATGCCATTTGCGATGTACAACTGCTTCTCGGTATGACTAGGGCTCCCAGTGGGAGTGGAGAGCGGTGAGGAAGGCCTGAAAAATAGGGGAATAGGAGGTAGCTGTGGTGAGAGCAGATGGGTGGGACCTATCAGGGTTGTGGTCGTAACGAGCAGGCGGTGTCAAGGGCGAGAAGGGTTACGCCGAGGAGGAGCAGGATTCACTGCAGAGGGGCGGACGGAGCGTCAGATAGAGATGTATCAAAGGAGCAGGAGATGGAGGGGGTGTTGTTATGGAAGGAGGATAATATTCGTCCAGAGGACTAGCTGGTAACAGGGTAGGAGGAGCAAGGTGGGTCTTGATAACTTCTCAAAAAGAAGTTATCTAGCCCAATTTTAGACTTAATATTAATTAAAAACGCTTAAAATGACTTTAAATAAAATAAAAATGAAAGTAAATTCATATTTATTTATTTTGTGGCTAATTAGGTCTTTTTCTATGGTGTTATTGCAAGAAATGTCAAAGAAATCTGTTTGGAGAAAGAAATCTGCCCAAATATAAAAACCAGGAAAGTAAGCCACAACGCGCGGGAAAGCAAGATGCAAAGTGGTCTGGATGAATTTCAGAATTTGAATTTCAAAGTTGGCTCCGATTTCAAATATGGAAAGGTGCTTCTTTCCAAAGGGGTGGCTACGTTTTTAAGAGGCAAAATCTCCATCAAATATTTCATTCCAAGGCATTCTAAGAGGGAGGAGGAGAGGAAACCAAGAGATCTTCATCTAGGGTTTGTAAAAATCCTCCATTGAAGAAGAGCGGCTAGATCTTGAAGACCGACGGATTTCGACCAAATCGGAGAGAGAAACTCTGCAAGTTTTTAATTTCTATCATCATGTGCTGTAAGATCTACCTATTCTTGTGGTTTTCTTTCGTCATCATGAACTAATTTTATCGATCTTGTGATCTGAAAGTACTATGTCTTTTGTGATGAATGCTCTCTAGTTTTCTCTTTGTAATGGTTTGGTGAATGAACCTTTATTGAATTTATAATATATATTCTGAAGTCTTTGATCACAGTTTCGCCTTTTTACTACGCTTCACAAATCGAGAGAGGAGTTGCGAAAGCGTGTTATAGATTCCATATAGCACTTGAAGAGTGAAAGAGATTTCATCTTGGTGTTAGCAACTTTGGTTTTCAATCTTTAATCGGTTTCCTATTTCACCCGAGGGAAAATAGAGGATTAGAGACCTCCGATATCGAAAGATACGGTTGTCTACTCTAAAATCGTAGCAAGGTCTTCCACCACTCATTTTCACAAAGTATCATTTATAAATTCATTGCAGTGGACATAAGAAATCACCGCACAAGATTACTTCTTCAATCTGAATTTAAAGTCTTCTCCTAAGAAACTATAATTTATTTTATCTTATTTTAGAAATTTCTCATAATTTAGTTTATTAAATCAAAATCATCATCTTGATTCACTTGGATTTAGAGAAAAGATCTAACTAGTAATTGCAAACACCGAATTCACCACCTCTCCGTGGAAACGATCTATATTCACTCTTTATTACTTGAACTGGCACGTGCACTTGCGTGTATAGGAGGAAGTAGAGAAAGGGATAGCGGTGGAGCAACAGAGGTTTGTGTGGGAAGTGGTCTTGGGTTGGGCGTGGAGGAAGAGAAGAACATGTCATGTTCAAGTAAGGATGCATGATAAGAGAAGTGAATGTGACGAGTCATCGGGTCGTAGCGACAATATCCTTTATGGTGATGACTGAGGTCTAAGTGAACACAATGAGCCGAGCAAGCAGAGAGTTTGGTGTGTTCCGGGGCAGGAAGGAGAACATATCAGGTGCACCTAAATGCACAGAGAGGTGCGTAGGTCGGTGGGCGGGAGTATAGTCGTTCATAAGGAGTGACTCCAGAGATGGCCGAGGAGGGAGTGATGTTGATATGGTGAACAACGGTGAGGACAGCTTCTGCACAGAAGACATGAGGAGCAGATGCGGAAATGAGAAGGGCACGTGCACTTTTGATGATGTGATGATGTTTCCATTTGGTGACCCCATTTTGTTCATGGATGTGCGGCCGGGACTGCTGATGGATGGTGTCATGAGATTGAGTGAGATGGAGCATGGTGGAGGAGAAACTCCTGAGCGCAGTTGGAGTGAAAAATCTTAATCCGACGCTCGTACCGAGTGTGAAGCATTGCGGTGAACGTGTGATACACAATGAGTATTTCAGAGCGATGCCGAAGAAGATAAACTCAAGCACAGTGAAAAAATCATCAATAAAATTGACATAATAAAGATATCCAGAATGAGAAGCAATTGAGGTCGGGCCCCAAATGTCAGAATACACTAAATCAAAGGGGGACTTTGTTTGAGAAACACTGCTTGAAAATGGCAGAGCAAAGTTCTTTGCCAAACGACAGCCCATACAGACAAAAAGGGGGGAAGGAGAGATACGGCCCAAGGCTCTGGAGCAGATAACACTTCAGAGTCGGTCACCAGACAAATGACCTAAACGTCTGTACCGCAAGTCAGCATCAAAGGTATTTCCACATGACATGGGCGGAGGAGAGACAGCCGATGGAGGTGAGGAGCGAACGAGCAACAGGCTCCAGGATGTAGGCCCGAATGGCTTGATCACAACGACGTCAAAGGGTGACATCATCTGGAGTGGAGGCGGCTGTGGTGGTGTTGTTAGTGCTGGTAGTAGTAGATTTCGCAGTTGTAGAGCTTGTAGAGGTGGGGAGCGCCGATGATGTGATCCCAGAGATCACAAGTGGAGAGGGCGGCTTCGACAGCAAGTGCCCAGTCCGATCAGTCGCTGGTGGTCATAGGCCAGTCTATGAAGGAAGTGACCTTCAGAGGTAGCGAAATCAAAGGGGTGGCCACGACGCTGGGATGATGAACAGGGGCTGGCAAACCGGCGGTCTGGCGGACAGGGCAGCACGCCGCGATGGTAAAGTGGGAGGGCTAGCGGTCAACGGAGCAGGCCCCGACGACAAGGTACGGGCTGACGGACTGAGCGCTAGTTGGCGCTAGCGGTAAGATCGTGCGGGCTTCGGAGCGGTGAGCAGGTCGCTGGAATCGACTGGCAGTCTCGCGGAGCAGGTCGGGGCGGCAAGTCACGGGCCCAGACCGCAACAGCAAGCACAGATCGCTGCGGTAAGGGGCGCGGGCTAGTCGCGACAGATCGCTGCGGTAAGGGCACGGGCTAGGACTCGCAGATAGTATGCGGCAAGGGCAGATCACGACAGCAGATCCTGTTTCGGACAACAGGCAGATCACGGCGTAGCTCGTGGACAACAGGCAGACGCCGGGATGATGAACGGGGCTGGCAAACCGCGGTCTGGCGGAAGGGCAGACGCCGCGATGGTAAAGGGGAGGGCGTGGTCGGAGCAGGCTCCGACGACAAGGTGCGGGCTGCGGACTACGCTAGTTGGCGGGCTAGGGCAAGGTGCGGGCTAGCTGAGCGGTCGCTGGCGGCGGGCAGCTTGCGGAGATCGCGGCGGCACACGGGACGCAACAGCAGTCGCGAGGGCAAGGACGGGCTAGTCGCAGATAGTATGTGGCGCGATCACGACAACGCGGAGGCGACACGGCAGGGGCGTGGACAACAGGGCTGGCGGCAGGGCAGATGCGGCAGATTTCTACAAGGTACAGCAGATCACAACGCGCAAGGGCGCGGACAACAGACGACAAGGGGCGCGGGCTAGGTGCGGCAGGGTACATCGCGCTGGCTAATCGCGGCAGGGCATTCACGGCAAGAGCAGATCGCAGCTGGCGGCAAGGGCGCGGGCTAGTCGGGGCGGACAGGTGGCGGGCAAGAGCAAGGTTGCGAGCAGAGAAAAATTAGGCGGAACCTGACTCTGATACCATGTTAGGACTGAGAAAACACTGATGTATTATTAATTAATGAAAAGGAGGGACCCTTGGGATCTAAATATAGGACAAGATGAGATCCAACAAACACCACATGTGGGACTAAAGAATATTAAATACATAATTACAATAATATTAACAATCACAATAGGTAGAAGGTACAACACTGCCTGGCTAGTATCGCGGATTGTTCCCACAAGCCCTCGCGAAAACCATAAAAATCCCCAAACCGCCCCAACGTGGTCGTCCTCATGAAAAGATCCGATGAAAGCACCCCCATCCTCGCCAACAAAGGGCGTAGATCACCCTCAAGGCGTGTCTGCCATTGATGGAGTCGGGAGATAGGAATTCCCACAAGCCCTCGCGGCCAGGAGGAGGGAAAGGGAGATGACTTTTTTTGGGATGGTTTGCTAGTAGCTTTTTTCTGGAGAGAATAAAAAATGAAAATTTGGTGAATTTGGTGAAAATTCCCACAAGCCCTCGCAGGCCTGTTCGTTTGCACCGTTTTCATAGCCGGTTTTCGTTTTGAATTTTCGCAGTCCCAATGTCGTTGTTCGTTTGCCTCTGTTTTGATCTGTTTTGGTTTTGATTGGTTTTGAGAGTAGAAAATCTCCCCAATTTTGCGATGGTGGCCGAGGTCAAAGGATGCGCCAGAGGGGATGCGGTCGAGCGATTCAAAGAAGTAGTAGTCGTCATCGCCCGTCAACATCATCTTCTTCATCGCTTTCGTCTTTTGCCACTTCGTGTTCATCAATGGTGGGGAACGAGGGAATCGCGGGCAGCCATGAGGCGGCGACCACCATGCACAAAAATGATTTATTACAGACATTGACGAAGATAAGCCGAAGCCGGAGTTCCATGGAAATTGATGAGTGCCCTCAGATCTATGAAGTCGGAGTTCCATGGAAATCGGAGTTTCATAGAAGCCGGAGTTCCATGGAAGAAGACTGGAGATTTGCAAAACATTCACAAAAATTGTCTTTTTTGTTAAGTTGTTGAAGACAATTTGTAGTCCTCTTCAGTGCTGAAGAGGTTGAATGTACAAACGAACATAACTTTCGTTGTCTTAAAACGAAACTGAAAACTATGTTGCAAACGAACATAAATTTTCGTTTTACAAAAAAATCAAAACACTTGAATTTTTTCGTTTTGAAGCAACCGAAAATCTAATATCAAAACGATGCAAACGTCCCAAAAGATTTGCTAATAACACAAGAAATTCCAATAAACAATAGAATAAAATAATAAATAAAATAATTTCTTCTATTATTCAGATTGAAGCAGAGGGCATTACATTAATATTAAATTATTTTAATACAAGAAATTAATATATATTCAATTTACTATAATAATTAAATAGTACTAGGGTGACGTAGGGTCTAATGATAATGCTTCTACAAACAAACAAACCAAAATCCACTATTTTTTTTTATATTTTAGTTCTAAAAAATAGACAAATGGAGTTATTTTTTTAAATAGGTCAGCATATCTTATTTATTTATTTTAGAAGCTTCTTTTGTGCCAGTCTTGCAAATAAATTATTAGAGCTCCACTTTACTGAATTAGTGGGCTTTATTTGGACGGCAGTTTTGTATTCATTGAACATGATCATATGAGTTTTGTTAATCTTTAGGTTATATGCATCATTATTTTAAAATATGATACATTTTCTTTTTACAAATCGATTTTCCTCCCGATTCTCAGACTGCATTGTGGTAGTAAATGTCGTTGATACACTATTATTCCTAATTAAACACATGAGTTTTTCCTAACTGTTTTTTGATGTACTTGTTTATGTGACAATAATTGTTCGAGTACATGAGTCATGTCAAGAACTCTATTGTAATCTTCATAATGAAGCTGGACGAAGCTCAAATTTTAGCCTTGACATGCAACAAATTTTCGGCTTCAACAACCAACAGTGCTGTTTGATTGAATGCCCCAACCAAAACTGCACTATGTTTGATTCATTGTAATCTTCTTTTTGATGCATATGTGAGATTGAGACTCTATTTGACTTGATTAGAAATTGATTTTGAATTTGGCTATTTGAGATCACAGGTGTTCAGTTGAGGAGTCATATGTGAATGGTCAGAACATTGGGCTGTGACAAAATATAGGGGGCGTCAGGCGTCGAAAGAGAAAAGAAGCGCCGACGAGGAGATGGGCGGAAGGCGCGATGGAATAGAGAGCGTGAAGAGCAACGAGATTTTATCGAACTGTCGAAGAGAGACTGCGAGCGGAGAGGCGAATGTTCAGCTGCGAGAGTGTAGAGTTTGAGAGAAACAAAACGAAGTTTGTATTTGGTACAAATATCAAGTAGGTTTAGAAAAAATACTAAAATTTGTAATATTCTGTATATGAAAATCCAATTGGGGTAATTGACAAAGTGCACCCTCAAAATATTGACTTTTGACAAAATGCATCCGAAAGTTTAAAATTGGCAAAATGTGTCTCTCAAAATGATTTTTTGGCAAAGTGTACCATCAATAGACAAAAAATAAAATGACCAAAATGTACACTCTAGGGTGCACATTGACAAAAAAAAATCATTTTGGAGGGTGCATTTTGCCAATTTTAAACTTTTGAGTTGCATTTTGTCCAAAGTCTATATTTCAAAGGTGCATTTGCCAAAATGCCATCCAATTAAGTATGAGGTGTAAATAACAGTTCCTAAAATTATTAGAGCTCCACTTGAATGAATTATTTGTCTTTATTTGGACGGCAGCTTTTACTTTTAGCCTTTTAATAATATTTTACATTTTTACCACTTCGCTCTGTTTCTCCACGCCTCCACGGGGTAGAAAGAAGAGTGACAGTTCTCCAAAGATCTTGCGGTCTTCCTTCTTCCTCCAGAAATCCCGACGCCAGTTTCGGCTTCTGCATATGCTTATAAGCTTCCCATGAATCGCTACTCTTCAGTGGAGCTCTGGCGGCGGCATTGGCGAGTTTTGGAGTTTGTAGAAGTGGTTTTCTAGGTTGCTGAAGTGGTTTCTCGCGGATGGGTGAGTGGTATTCAGTATTCCCTCGCTTCAGTGGTGTCTTTAATGGCGTCTCGTTTCCCCTGTTTTATTGGTTTTCTCGTGATGTTTGCCCCTGTTTTTCCCTTTGTATTTGCTGGAAAGTCGGTGAATGGAAGCGCTCTGGATGCTTTCTTTAAATGCCTTGGTAATCTAATCACCTCTGTTACTTCACAATCTGAAGATTTCTCTGTGGAGAACATGAGATCTTGATTTTTTGTTTTTGTTTTTTTGGTAGAGAATTTACTGGAGTAAACAAAACGCTATTCCATGATCTTTGCTTGCAGTTAAAATTCTGAAGTTCACTCATTTCATTCATTTTACTGTTTTCCTGTCCCGTAATTTAATCACACTGTGAAGACGATATCTATTGCTATTTACTGTTCATGCTTTCTGAATTCAAAACTGTTGTTTTTAATTGAATCTGGGGCTGTTATTAAGCTTATTGTGAATGAATGTAAATTGGTGAGTATGTGGATGTGATGATCTCAAATTTTCCAGGTCCATACTATCATTTCTCAGATTAGTGCTTCTGTGCTTAATGTTTTCTATAAGTTTGTAAACTGTGATTGATGGATGAATTTTGATTTCATTTTCTTACAATGAAGGAATATGAAGTTTGGTACAAAAAAGTGTTGGAACCCTCTCATGCCACTTCGGGTGGGCAGGCAATCTGCCAGCCGATTTTGCATGTTCATGAAACTTCGTTCAAATCGAAAAGTAGCGGGGCATGTGCCGGTTTATCTGAACGTGTATGACTTGACACCTTTGAATGGTTATGTTTACTGGGCAGGAGTTGGAGTATTCCATTCCGGGGTTGAGGGTAAGAATTGTTTTTTCTTTTGTTATACCCTACAATTGCAGTTGGAGGACTAATAGCATCATATTTTCCATTATATGTTGAATTGCTCTTCCTTTTTTCTTTGAGTTTAAGGGTCCGTTTGGTACCACGTTTTTGCTCCAGTGAGTTTTGACAAAAACACCACCGTTATAAAATATGTGTTTGGCATGATAATGTTTATGACCGCCACCATGGAAAAAAACTAATTTTGCACATAAAAGTGGATGAAGTTCTTTAGGTGATGTCGGGCATTCACGCATGATTCATAACCTCCGTGTTCGTGATCGCCACCGCCGTGCCAAACGGGCCCTAAATGATAGTTTGTAGCTCATGACACTTCTTAAATAAAAAAAATCTAATTTTGTCAATATTGTATAAACCGTGGAAACTTTTGTGTTTTATCATACTAATCCTTTTTTGTGGAGTTATAATTATTCTTAATCATCATTCCATCTTGCTAAAGTTTGTAACTTAAAGACCTATGGGCTATTGTAAGTTGTAGGATCTTGTATAAAGGAATGGGCAAACCTTGTATATACTTACAAGAGAGAATACAAATATATAGGAGAAGAGAAGGAGAACAATCCTATACAAGAGATGTGGGACTAAAAGGAGAAAAAGGAAATGAGCCTATAATTGGGCCTTTACAACAATCTTTTCTATGTCATCTAACACTCCCTCGCAAGCTGGAGCGTACAAATCGTAGGCACCAAGCTTGGACAAGAACTGGTAATACAACTTGCGAGGTAAAGCCTTGGTGAGGACGTCAGCAACTTGCCCGGATGCAGGAACATGTTCAAGCTTCAGCTCCTTTGATTGGACCTTCTCTCGAACGAAGTGACAATCAACCTCAATATGTTTAGTCCGCTCATGGAACACCGGATTCTTTGCAATGTGTATTGCAGCTTGACTGTCACAAAACAGAGTTGGAGGTGAGGACAATTTAACTCCCAAATCTCCTAGGAGACTTCCAAGCCAAGTTAGTTCAGAAGTAATAGCTGTCATTGCACGGTACTCAGCCTCAACAGACGAGTGAGCAACAACTGTCTGCTTCTTACTCCGCCATGTGATAAGATTTCCTCCAAAGTATGTACAGAAACCAGTTGTGGACCGTCGATCATCCAACGAGCCTGCGTAATCTGCATCTGAGTATGCAATAAGAGAAAGAGAAGAGGATGGATTGTACACAAGTCCTTGCCGAGGAGAAGTCTTCAGGTACCTGAGAATGCGCTCCACAGCTTGGAAGTGAGAGACCCGTGGGGTATGCATAAACCGACTTACCACACCAACCACAAATGATATATCTGGTATTGTGACAGTTAGGTAGATCAATTTACCCACAAGACGGTGATAGTATTTTGGATTTGAAAGTAGAGAGTCCTCCTCAGTTCCCTTAGCACACAACATGTGGTTGACTTCCATCGGGGTATCCGCAGGTTTACACCCCGAGAGGCCGACATCTTGCAGAAGGTCAACGCTGAATAAGACTAAGGCTATGGTAAGCTGCTGATGAACTGTTGCTGATTGAAAAAGTGCTGACTAAGCCATCAGGTCGTCGAGCAAATAGCATAAACTAAAGTAAACCAACACAGGCAAAATTGCAAGGATCGAAACAGCAGTAACAAAGTGGATTGGGTTCGGTCTAATTTACAAGTGCTTACAGACTTTCAAATTATATATCAGGTCGAAATTTGATTAGCTGTCTGAAGGAAATAACTACGAGTTTAGATGTTGTTTTCCAGATTAACATGTTGTATCATATGACCGGTTGAGTATTTCATTCCACATCCCTACAGTTCCGATCAAAATATCGTCTACATAAACCAGAAGTATTATGGCCCAGTTGACTGATGACGAGTGAAGAGAGAGGAATCTGCAGAGCTCTGTTTGATGCCCATCTCACGAACGGCCTTGCTGAATTTTCCAAACCATGCTCGGGGAGACTGTTTGAGACCATAGATAGATTTGCGAAGTAAGCATACACGAGACTCGCCCTGTGGTCTCAAACCCGGACGGTTGATGCATGTATACAGTTTCAAGAAAATCACCATTCAAGAAAGCATTCTTGACATCAAGCTGATGAATAGTCCATCGGCGGTGGATAGCTAAGGAGAGTAGAACTCGAACGGAATTCATTTTTGCAACTGGAGAAAAGGTTTCCTTATAATCAAGGTCATACTGTTGGGTAAAGCCCCGAGCCACCAGCCGAGCCTTTAAGTGATCAACCGTCCCATCCGCAACATGTTTGATGGTAAAGATCCACTTGCAGCTAACACAGCTGTGACCATAAGGAAGAGATACAAGATCTCAGGTGTGATTACCCCATAAAGCATTCATTTCTTCGTCCATGGCGGCACGCCACCATGGATGCTGGAGGGATTCTTGCACAAAGTTAGGTATAAAGATAGAGGAGGGAGAGAGAGTAAAGTTAAGAAGGGGCGGAGAGAGCCGATGTAGAGAGACATAATTGGTCATTGGATGTGCTGTTGAGGAGATTGCTGGATCAACAGGCTGCGAGAGTACACCTGTAGGGGGAAGCTGTTGTAGGGCATCTGGACGTGGAGGACGACGAGTGTAAACCTGCATGATAGGAGGTTTGGAAGGAGCTGGTGGTGGTGTGGGAATCCGAAGTAGAGGAGTAGGGAGAAGTGGTGGAAGTGGAGACGTCACGGGTATGATGGGCCGAGGTAGCGGAGGAGGAAGAAGGGGATCAGAAGGACTGGTGTGATATGGTTGGTCTTCATGAAAGGAGACATCAGCAGACACAACCACCTTACCAGTGGTAGGAGGAAAATAGACATACCCCTTTTGAGTGCGAAAGTACCCAACAAACATAGCTTTGGTAGCACGAGGGGCTAGCTTGTCATTGGAAGGACCAAGGTAATGGACATAACATGTACACCCAAACACACGAGTTGTGATAGAGAAGAGAGTTGGGGATGGGTAAAAGAGAGTAATGAGTGCCAGAAAGTTGAGGACAGACGAAGGCATGCGATTGATGAGATGACAAGCAGTAGAGACGACAAAGTTCCAGTATAGGGGAGGAACCTGCATTTGGATCATGAGAGACCGAGCTACATCAAAGAGGTGGCGATTTTTCCGTTCCGCTATGCCATTTTGTCGAGGCGTATAAGCACACGAAGTCTGATGTATAATACCGAACTCAGCGCACATGTTGGAGAAGGTGCGACCAGTATATTCTCGAGCATTGTCGGTACGAAGAGTTTTGACACAAGTAGAAAACTGAGTGCGCGTTTCCGTAACAAACGCACGGAACGTAGTCGTAAGTTCGGTACGATCACGAAGTAAATACAACCAAGTAACCCGCGAGTAATCATCTATAAAGGTAACAAAGTACCGATACCCCAAGACACTTGAGGGACCTTATAGGGGCCCCCGATATCAGAATGTACGAGGGATAAAGGATAATCGCTCCGAGCACATGAAGGAGAAAAGGAGACACAGTGTTGTTTCCCGAAAATACAGGATTCACAAAAGAACTCTTGGAGAGGGACAATAGGAAGAGTTTTCTTGAGAATTGGGAGAGGGGCACGCCCAAGACGACGATGCCAATCAGTGGTGGAGACAGATGTGAGAGCAGTGGGAGGAACGTTGAGAAGATATAGCCCATTAGACAGTCGCCCTCTACCAAGTATAGTCTGCGTCAGTCGATCTTGCACCACAAAGGAAGAGCGTGAGAAAGTAACACAACAATCAAGGTCTTGCGTAAGACGGCTAACGAAAAGAAGATTAAAAGGTGAGTCCGGAACATGATGAACCGAGGATAAGGAAAAAGGAGTAAGAGACAGATTAGCAGCGTCAGAAACCGGGAGCGTGTCACCATTGGCCACAGTGATGTGCTTGGGGTAAGCAGTATCTAAGTATTTGGGCGGCTGCTGCGGAGAGAGATGGTGTGTAGCACTTGAGTCCACAATCCAGTGAGAGCTGTGTGAGAGACACGATATACCTTCCTTGATGATCGAGGCTACGGAGCCAGAGGAGCGTGTTACCATTGGCAACGCAGCAACCCCATCAACAGTGATTGATTCGGATGCCATAAACCTGATGTGCAGCGCGGCACGAAAACCGGGCGACAAGAAGGCAGCGACTAGCCGGACAGATCCAACGACTAGTACGGAGGAAGCACTGAGAACAGCGAGAACAAGCCACAACGGCGAGAACAGGCCGTGCGAGAAGAGGCAGCCGCGTGAAAAGAGATAGTGGCGAGAACAGGCCGCAGCGGCGAGAGCAGGCCGCAGCGGCGAGAGCAGGCCGCAGCGGCGAGAGCAGGCCGCAGCGGCGAGAGCAGGCCGCAGCGGCGAGAGCAGGCCGCAGCGGCGAGAGCAGGCCGCAGCGGCGAGAGCAGCCGCAGCGGCGAGAGCAGGCCGCAGCGGCGAGAGCAGGCCGCAGCGGCGAGAGCAGGCCGCAGCGGCGAGAACCGCAGGCGAGAGCGCCGCAGCGGCGAGAGCGGCCGCAGCGGCGAACAAGCCGCTTGGGAAGAGAACAAATCGCAACCTGAAGAAGGCGGAGCGGAGAAGAGGAGAAGTCGCACGCGATGAGACAAGTCGCAGCGACTAGTCAGAGAAGAAGCCGCGCGAGAAGTCCACACGGTCACGGTGATCACACCAGCGACAAGGGAAGATGCCGCGACCCAGATGCGGAGATCGCAGTGGATAAAAGACAATTCACGGCGAGAAGAGAAGAGAAGTCGCGACGACGAAGAGAAGTCGCGGCGACTAGGTGAAGATGCGGCGAGCAGGGAGTAAGTAGCGAGAGGGCAGAGAAGAAGGCCGCAGTGGAGAGAAGAAGTCGACAACCCGGTAAGAACAGACCGCAGAGAGCAGCAAAGCAAGCCGCGCGAGAAGGCACACAATACAAGGGCAGTGGTTAGAACAGAAGAGGCGGCGACCAGAGAGGCCGAACGGGAAGGATGGAGAGGATGAATTGGCACGCGAACTAAGGAAGCCGCATGTTCTCAGCGAGAAGACACAAGCGGCAAGAAGCCGCGACCAAAAAAGCGGAGTTCGCAGCGGAACGAGAAGAGCGGGTTGAGAGGAAACAGTGCGGTTAGGGAAGAAATCGCACGTGAGAAGAAAAGGGAGAAGACCGCGAGCTTAAGAGGGGAGCTCACAGTGAGAAGAGACAAATCGCGCGGGTATAGAGGAGACCGCGTGGATAGGGAGGAAGAGGGAGTGAACCCCACGTGCCAGAGAGAATCCTATAAAAAAGGAGAGAGAGGAGAGGTGGAGGCCACGAGAATGAAGGAGAGGAGAAGCGGGTAGGGAAGTCCTAGCCGCCAAGGCCGCGCCCTGAGTGAGAAGAGGAGGTCGACCGGTTAGAAAACACAGACCGCGCCTAGCGCAAGCAGAGGAAGACCGGGCGGTTAGTAAAATGCTAGCCACAAGGAGAGACCGATTCGCTCTGATACCATGTAGAAAGGAATGAGCAAACCTTGTATATACTTCTTCATATATAAAAATACAAGAGAGAATACAAATATATAGGAGAAGAGAATGAGAACAATCTTATACAAGAGATGCGAGACTAAAAGGAGAAGAAGGAAATGAGCCTATAATTGGGTCTTTACAACAATCTTTCCTATGTCATTTAACTGATCTTACTATTCTTTGCTAAAAGGCATCATTCCATTGTAAAGCTGCATAGCTTTCTTCAAGATGCTTCGTGTTGAAATATCACATTAATGGGCATGTAATTAAGAGATCTTATCTATAATTGATTTGGTCAAAATTATATTGTAAGAATCTCGAGGCAAAAGTAACATGTAAATAAGGCCAATGCATCTTATATAGACATTTGATTTTTAATTTTATAATGTACTTATGTACCCGGGCCAATCATCCTCTTCGCAGAGCCTTATTGGCGGGAGCTCATGTATGGTATATGCCTGTTTTACCCCATAAAAACCGGGAAATATTTTCATTGTGGTTTGTTCCGTTTCGTCTTGGCTAGATAAAAGAGTCATATTCTATAATCATCTACGCACTGCACTAATGAAATAATTAAGATTTATGCGTGTTGGAAGATGGAGATGTATAAATAAATTTGGTGATTGAACTAAATGATAATTTGCAAGGAGAAATCAATGCACAATTAACAACTGCTAATATGGATAGAAATAGCGCAAGAGTTTTCGGTCAAAATATAATGTTTACCTTATGTAGCACTCAGCATGGGCAAGTTAGGCATTTCTAAATAGTTTGGATAAGGTTTGTATGATGATGGGGGTGATACTGTTAGCTGATGCTTGCCTAAATAGTTTAGGTAATGTGCCCTTTGGACTCATAAATACAATTAGCTTTGAAAGGTTACGAAGGGATATGCATAGACCTGAGGTAATATGGATGGAAGTTACTCCCCATGATTTTTAAATAATCTGTTTAACATCTATTGCAACATGTTATAGACTCCTTTCAGGAATACCATCGCCGAGAAAAAGACTAATTAAGGTCCACATGGGAGTATCAAAATCTTCTATGTTGTCGTCTTTTTATTTCAGCAAGTTAATTTCAGAATTTATGGAAAATAGGATGAACTTTTGCGTTTAATCATTGGTGAAATGAAATGAAGTATATAACCCAATTGTATGCTCTCTTAATTTCTCTACCGTGCGTCAAGGCCCTAAGTGGAAACTCCCCTATATGTCGATTTCTCTTCTTCCTATGCACCTCCTTTTCTCCCCTGTTCCTTAGATTCTATCTTCTCTTATTTTTTCTCTCTTATTTCCCATGATAGGAAGTCGAGGATCATAAATAATTAAAAAATGACTCTTCCAACACATGATTCTTTGTAATACAAGTACCAATGCCTCAAAATAATTGAATCATGATTATCTATAATATTGAAGTCAAACTACACAAGCACAATAAATATTTTTATGTCATACGATTATATTCTCGATTATTTTCATGTAGTTAGTCATACGACTATAACCGTTGTCACAAAGTATTTTCTTTAGCATTGATATTCGGTTCTCGGGTCGGTTCTCGGGTCGGTTCTCAGGTCGGTTCTCGGTTCCGCCCCGAGCCTTGGAACCAAGAATCGAACAGAACCTATTTGGAACCGACCCAAACCATTCGGTTTGGTTCCGGTCCGATTCTCGGTCTTTCGGTTATTTTTGCATACCCCTAGTGGTGGAGATCACCTAAAATGGGAAAGGAGATGAGGAGGGGGCGGCCAAGGGGAGTGAGAAAATTTTCCAGGCTTTGTACCAAGGCCCCGAATTCGACATCGGGTGACCAAACGGATGAACTTTCTTCTTTAACTTTCGGTGCCTTCAAATTGAATCTTTTACTTCTATATATTGACTAAAGAGGAACCACCAATGTTTATAATTCTCCGATAAAGATGGCCTTTAAAACAAACTAAATAAATACCACAACGTACATAAAAATACATAAAATCCTATATTGGCGATCCACTGTTAATGAGCGATCTTGATCGTCATTATGGACCCAAATTGTGGCGTGATCCCCATCGCTCTTTTAATTTGGTTAAAAGTTGTTTGATGCTTCTAACTCACAAGTGGTTTGAGCCATAGACTTTGATGGAGATCGTTCAAGCATCGTATAAGCAGTTTATAAATTTGATGATATTTGGATCATCAGATTAATTATCGAATTGGCCGACTAGGTAGGTAATTGGGGTGGGAGGTCATTAGTCATGTTTTTTTAATAGCAGAGGGGATGGAGGAATTGGCTGGCTGTATGAGGTTTAAAGTGGGTGCGGGAAGTTATTAGTGACGTTTTGAGTGGGGTTGAGGATTCTGGAGGGGATGGAGGCAATGGACAGATGTATGGGGTTTTGGAAGTGGGTTTGGGCAATTCTCATACACGTTTTTGAGTGGGGTAGGGAATTCTAGAGTGGATGGAAGGAGTGACCTTCCCTAAATCTTAGAGAGGAGGGTGTGTGTGGTTTAAGGTTATTGGATGGGTGATTATTGGATATTGGGTTAGTTATAAGATAATTAATGAGTAGTGAGGTTAAATATTGAGATAGTTATGGAAGTTATAGATAGTTATGTCGGCAGTGGAGTGGTGGAAGGGAAGGGGTTGGCGTCCTATGGTGGTGCAGGTCACCAAAAATGGGAAATGGGGATGAGGAGGGAAGCGACCAAGAGGAGGGAGAAATTTTTCTAGGCTTCACGCCTAGGTTCGATACCTAGTAGCAAAAAGGATGAACTTTCTTCTTTAACTTTTGATGCCTTCAAATTGAGTATTTTACTTCTATATATTGGCTAAAGAGGAGCCACCAACATTTATGATTCCCCGATTATGATGGCCTCCAAAGCAAACTAAAAAAAAACTAGAACGTACATAAAAATACATGAAATCCTATATTGGCGACGATCTCGATCGTCACTAGGGACCCAAAGCGTGGCGCGATCCCCATCACTCTTTTAATTCAATTAAAAGTTGTTTGATCTAGACCAACTCACAAGTGGTTTGAGCCATGGACCTTGATGAGGATCGTTCGAGCATCATTTTAGCAGTTTACAAGATTGATGATATTTCAATCATCAGATTAATGATCGTAAACCGCCATCGTATTTGTCGTGGTTTTTTCATATCCATATGTATATTTTTATATTTTTGACTTATATTTTGAAAGTTAGAGTTTTTTCACCACAAGGGTTTGTCTGCATTTCACCCCTGTGGTTGTGGCTCTTCCCCGAACCCTCGTTGCGCGAGGATGCTTTCTTTGTGCATTGGGCTGCCCTTTTATGTTTTGAAAGTTAGAGCAAATGATCCAATCTGGTGACTTGAGCCGCCATATTCATTTACCATAATTCCACTCCTATATATAACATATGATATATTAGGTCTAGGGATCGAGAAGTTGTCTCATTTTATGATGTCGCTTGGTCGCACACTCGATGCCAACCCCTAGGGACATCCTCCAAGATTCTTCTCTCCCGCCACCTCTACCACATCATTGGCCTCCGACTAGCCTTCTCTTGCCATCGACGAGCGATTCCTCCCACTCTCCTACAATTCCAGACTTCATCGAACTCTCAAGCCTCCTCCAATCCTTGTCATGGTCTTCTTCAGGCTTGTGAGGCTCAACCACTGCCCCTCCTAGTCATGCGAGGGCCCACCCCTGCCTCCTACACCCTCCACTAGTCCCGCAACCGCTACCACATTCCCCTAAATTCCCTTCCAGCTTCGTCTATCCTCGACCTACTTTCCTTTTTTCCATCCAACGCCTCCACATTACCCCCTATTTGATTCCTACATTTCCATAGCAACCCCATTCCCCATCTAGAGCCTCCACATCACCAACAAGCCCTTTCCGCAAAGGCTTTAAAATTCCCAAAATCTCTTAATATTCTAACCATAGACCTCAAACCCTAAACCCTTCTTCGGCATGTATGCTCTCACTCTGGGAACGATCGTAGGCACGCATGCTTCTCTCTCAAACCTATCACATAAGATCAAGGTCGGTTAGCGGTATACTCAATGTTGTAAATATCGGATATCAATGTCATATCGAATTGAATTTTAAATTTTCAGATGTTGGAAGTCGAAAACATGTCAAGGATATTTTAAAATATCGGATTTCAATGTCTTATAAATAATTTTTTTATTTTTATTTATAATAACTGTTAGAAAAGACCGTGTAAAGGCCCATTTATTTCTTGTTTTTAGTCCCACATCTTGGATTGAGATTTTCTCTTCTTACTCTCTTCCTATATAAATGTATTCATACTTGTAATTATTCATTCAAGAAGTATATACAAGGTTGGAGGTTTCTCTATTTCTACATGGTATCAGATCCACCGGTCTCTCTCTAACCGCCTGTCTGGTTGCAAACCGCCTGGTCCCCAGCTGACCGCGCGACCTGTTTTCTCTCCTGCCCAAGCCGCCGTCTCCTGGCGACATGCTTTCCTTTGTTGCTCAGGCCAATACCCTAGCAGAGGCATGACTTCAACATCAGCCTCCTACTACGGATCTAGCTACTCAACGGGCCCAGAAAGAGGCGGTTACCATCGCGATGATGATGTCCCGGGTCCCGCCTCACCTGCATAGTGTTCGGGCCCAGATCCTCTCTTCCACGACGACTCCGTCACTTTCTGACGTCTGCTCCATGCTACTTCGCGTTACGCCTCCTATGGAGGCCCCTTCCGGCTCTGCTCCTGCTCTTCTCCAACAGCCTCTCCTTCCCACTCCACCTCCTGCTCGTGGCTCTTCCACTCGGGGCGGCCGGCCTCCCTCCAGGGGCCGCAGCCGTGGTGGCCGCTCGTCTTTCAAATGCACCTATTGTGGCCGGGGTGGTCATCTTGAGGCCACCTGTTACAGCAAGCATGGGTTCCCTCCCCACCTCGCTGCCACTTCCTCTGCTGCTCCTGCTCCTGCCATGGATCCGACCTACACTACCCAACATGATATTGATGAGCTCCGCACCCAACTCCATCAGCTACAGGGTGTTCTTAGCCGCTCCTCCGGCTCGGTTGCGACCTTTTCTGCGGGAGGTATAACCTATCTCTCTCCCAGCCCTCACTGGATCGTTGATTCCGGTGCTACTCACCATATTACTTCCTAGAAGCCCTCCAAATATCTCCCGCTGGCTCACCCCCCAAGTATCACTGTGGCCAATGGTGACACCCTCCCAGTCTCTGGTGTTGCTGCCCTCCAACTTACCCCGACCCTTTCTCTTCCCTCGGTTCTTCACGTTCCGGGTTCTCCTTTCAATTTACTTTCCGTTAGTCTCCTGACAAACGACCTTGACTGTTCAATAATTTTTTCTCCTTCCTTTCTTATGCAGGATCGTCGCAGCCGGAGTATCATTGGTAGGGGGCAGCTGGTGAATGGGCTTTACCTCCTGGATACTCAACCCACTCTTCTATCCGCCGTCTCTTCTGTTGACTGGCATCGTCGCCTTGGCCATGCTCCTCTTCCGATTCTCAAGCGGGTTCTTCCTGATGTTCCATTACAGGAGTTCTCTTGTGAATCATGTATCTACGGCAAACACCACCGTTCTGTTTTTCCCCCTACATGTACCCGGAGTAATACTCCGTTATCATTAGTTCATTCGGAGGTATGAGGTCCTTATAAGGTCCCTAGTATCTATGGTTTTCGATATTTTGTCACTTTTATAGATGACTACTCGTGTACTACGTGGCTCTATTTAATGCATGATCGTACTGAGCTTACATCTGTTTTTCGTGCCTTTGTTACTGAAGTCCGTACGCAGTTCGCCACCCCACTCAAAATCCTCTGCACTGATAATGCTCGCGAATATACCGGGCGCGCTTTCTCCTCCATCTGCACCGAGTTTGGCATTATCCATCAAACTTCGTGTGCCTATACCCCACAACAAAATGGGGTGGTCGAACGAAAGAATCGTCATTTACTCGACGTTGCTCGCTCCCTCATGTTTCAAATGCCGGTTCCCATCGAATATTGGAACTTCGCCGTCTCCACAGCCTGTCATCTCATTAACCGGCTCCCTTCTTCTGTTCTTGATTTTGTCGTTCCTATTGACCTCCTCTATCCTACTACCAAACCCACCTCTCTACCACCCCGGGTCTTTGGGTGCGTCTGTTATGTTCATCTTCTTGGCCCTCCATTAGACAAACTCGCTCCTCGTGCGGCCAAATATATGTTTGTGGGCTACTCTCGTACTCAAAAGGGGTATGTTTGCTACTCTCCTTCTACTGGCCGGACGGTTGTCTCCGCGGATGTCACCTTCTGCGAAGACCAGCCCTTTCACTTACCTTCCTCCTCCTCGAGTTCCTCTCCTGCTCTGCCTCGCCCTGCGGTTCCCACGGCACCTTCCTTTTTACCCTCCTCCTCTCTTTCTGCTCCCAAAGTTCCTCCGCCCGTTATTCGTGTCTATACTCGTCGCGGCTCCAAGGATGGTTCCCTGCCCCAGCTCCCTGCTCCCAGCGACACTCCGGCCCCGGCGGATTCTGCTCCTGCTTCTACGGCCCATCCACTCGCCAACTACGTCTCTCTCCACCGGCTCGCTCCACCTCTCTACGCCTTTGCCTCTTCTCTTTCCTCGATTTCTATTCCTAACACTGTGCAGGAGGCGCTTCGACACCCAGGCTGGCGGGCGGCCATGGAGGAGGAAATGAGGGCTCTTTGGGCTAATCAGACTTGAGATCTCGTGCCTCTTCCTGCCGGCCAACACTGTGTCAGCTGCAAGTGAGTCTTTGTTGTCAAACATACCGCAGATGGGTCTGTTGAGCGTTTGAAGGCCCGCCTCGTGGCCCGGGGTTTTACTCAGCAACACGACCTTGATTATGAGAAAACTTTCTCTCCCGTGGCCAAATTGAACACGATCCGGGTTCTTCTTTCCTTGGCTGTGCACCGTCATTGGCCTCTCTATCAGCTGGATGTAAAGAACGCCTTTCTCAATGGTGATCTCCAGGAGACTGTTTATATGCATCAACCTCCCGGGTTTGCGACCACGGGGGAGTCTCGGGTTTGTCATATTCGGAAATCCATTTATGGTCTCAAACAGTCCCCGCGCGCCTGGTTTGACAAATTCAGCAAGGTAGTCCGCGATATTGACTTTACTAGGAGCTCGACTGACTTCTCTCTCTTCACTCGACACCAGCCAACCGGAACTGTGATTCTACTTGTCTATGTTGACGATATCCTCATCACTGGAGACGACACTACAGGAATACAACATACCAAGCAACAGTTGAACTCCGCTTTTCAGACCAAAGATCTTGGTTACCTACGGTATTTTCTTGGGCTTGAGGTTGCACGACGGCCTGATGGCCTTGTATTATCTCAAAGGAAGTATTGTATGGATCTTCTTCATGATGCTGGTTATTCAGGATGCAAACCTACAGATACTCCAATGGATGCTAATCACAGGCTCTCGGCCCATAGTTCTGACTCCGATGAGCTACTTACAAATCCGGAATACTACAGACGCCTGGTTGGGAAACTGATCTACCTCACAGTTACTCGACCAGACATCTCTTTGCTGTAGGAGTCGTGAGCCGATTTATGCATGCTCCTAGGACATCTCATCTTCAAGCTGTCGAGCGCATTATTCGGTATCTCAAGAACGCTCCAGGACAAGGGCTTCTGTACAAGCCATCCACATCATTATCCCTCGTTGCATACTCGGACGCTGACTATGCAGGATCTGTTGATGATAGGCGCTCTACATCTGGTTTCTGTACCTACTTTGGTGGACATCTCATAACCTGGCGTAGCAAGAAACAGAATGTGGTTGCTAGATCTTCTGCTGAAGCTGAGTACCGGGCCATGGCTTCGGTAGTGTCCGAGTTAACATGGCTTGAGAGTCTTCTGGGAGATTTGGGTGTCCGTCTCTCATCACCGGCGATCCTATTTTGTGATAGTCAAGCAGCAATACATATTGCCAAGAACCCGGTATTTCACGAACGCACAAAGCATATTGAAGTTGACTGCCACTTTATTCGGGAAAAAATTCAGTCAAAGAAGGTAGATCTGGAGCATGTTTCTGCTACAAATCAAGTTGCCGATATTCTGACCAAAGCTCTCTCCAGACCGTTATACTACCAGTTTTTATCCAAGCTTGGCGCCTACGATTTGTACGCTCCAGCTTGCGGGGGAGTGTTAGAAAAGACCGTGTAAAGGCCCATTTATAAGGCCCATTTATTCCTTGTTTTTAGTCCCACATCTTGGATTGAGATCTTCTCTTCTTACTCTCTTCCTATATAAATGTATTCATACTTGTAATTATTCATTCAAGAAGTATATACAAGGTTGGAGGTTTCTCTATTTCTACAATAACTATAATTATATGTTATAAAAATAGAAAAATAATATAATAAGTAGATAAAAATGAGTCAATTTTATTACAAAATAAAATCGAATAATATCTAAGATAAAATATTACTAACAAATACAAAATGATACATTGTAAATTATATTTAATAGTATACAATAATTTCTTTGATAACAATAAGTTTATTGCAAATAAAGAAAATTTAAAAGTTAAAAATTCCTGATTTATTATTAGTTTTTTCAATCTTATAAATTTATATTAAAACATGCAAACAATCAACTAATAAATATATTAAATGTTTTCATATTTTTTGTAATATGAAAACGTGTGGGTATGGAATGTCGCCTCCTTTGGATATAGAATGTCGCCTCCTAATAGGGCCGACGGACTCTGGGAACAACTTCTTGGTATGGAATGTCCGCCTCCTCTGGATGCTCTCCGCCGTCGCAGGATTTGGGGGTTAACATAATCCCATCACTTTTTCGGAAAACCGCGTGAATTCCGGAAAAATAGACTGGTAACCGCAGAGACTGCGACCAAGAGCTTGTGGCACAGGTCTATAAATAGGGCAAGATGGTCCACCTCTTCTTCACCCTTTTCTGTAATTTCGGGTCTTGTCGAGAATGACCGGCATGGACCAGGATGTTCTGGAAAAGCTGATGTCGAGGGCTAGCGAACTAGCCAGAGCTCCTGTGCCACGACCTCTTGCCAAGAGCTTGCCAGCCGGAACAGGTTCGCTGGAACATTTGAGGAATGTGGTGGTTAAGAGAGCCCGCCCTGTTAGGAGGTGGGTGACCGTCGTGAGTTCCACCCTGAAGACAACTGTTCCCGAAGGAAATCTTCGCGCGACGATTGACCCGGTGAGGGGGCCTATTATCCATAATGTTGTGGAAGAAGAGATGTTGTCAAAGGCGTCGTCCTCCCTATGGATATCCACAGGTGTGAACCCCTTCCAAGGATGTATCGACTACCGGTGATTTGGCGGAAACACTGGAGTTATATGCTTCTGAGGGCATCATTTCTCGCAGGGTCTTCGAGGAGATTGGGAAGAACCTGTGGGAGGTCGCGGCGAAAGCCCAACTCTGAATGGTGCAGTTGGAGGAAGAAGTCACGCGGGTACCTGTGCAGGACAAAAATGTACCAAAGTTATTATTTGAGTGCGAGTCGTCGTCCAAGCGGGTTAAGTTCGCCGACGCCCTTTTGCCTCAACGAAGCGTCCGGGGGTCTGTCATCATCCCCCATGTGGTGGGAGCAAACCCCAACGAGCTGCTGCAATATCATGTGCAGCTACAGGCCTCTCGCAGATGTGGGGAATTAGCATTGCAGGTCTACGTGAGGCGTGTAGATCCTGAGATGGTCAAGCGCTCCCCCTTCGTCTCCGCACGGTCATTGGTCCCGCCACAGATTTACTTCCAAGCCTTCGGCTTGCCCAAGGGTTGCGGTCGCACGACGAGACCGCCAACGCTCTCTACCATCCTGACCAATGTCTTGGGTGAAGGGGACGCGGGAACCGAAGGACCGTCGCTCCCAGTAAAAGGAATATCTCTGCAAAGCCTACTGATATTATCAAAAAAGAGACTAATTTTTCTCTTACCTGTAGCACCTCCTTGCGAGGAAGTGGTACTGCGCACTATGTGGGACACCCTAGCGCAGATCCTGGCACGCGCCGACGAGTTCGAGTTCGCCAAATTGAAGGTGGAGCTTGGTCGTTCTGGCGGATAACTGAGGTCGCGTGACCTTTCTTTATTTCCTTCTTGTGAAGTGTAATTGCATTAGTAATAATTTTTCAAGTACATTTGGTTTTCCTCGTCGTCTGTTTCGTTATTGTCATTGCCCTCGTCGGACGGTACCTGGTCCTGCGATTGAGTGCGCGACTACTCGTGAGAGGGCGACTCTAGGTGCCGTTTACATTTTTGTTGAGGCTATAAATAGAGGACCCCACCACTCTTTATTTATTCTAAAAACGCTAGCACCCTTTTAAGAAATAACGTGAGCTCCTCCCCCGCCTAAATCTCGGTGCATAGCCGCCTTTCTTAGCGACAAACCGCCGCGCCCGACCGTAGATCGTGTGGACGTGGCGGTCTTCCTATCTAAACATCCGCTGGGAGGGAATCCGTCCGTACGTCCATCGAATCGGGAGGAAAGAGTGAATTCAGTATATAAGGGCGAGCTCGCAGTTCCCCTTGACCAATTTGGGGCAGGCTGGACCCTTGCCGTCTTCCCAGAGGTCGCAGAGATCCTGAGCTATTTTGGGGTCTGCCCGCCCAACTGTCGCCTAACTCTGTGGAGACCATCATGTCCTTTGTGACATACCTGAGGTTGGAGAGGATGACATTCTCCTTGGAGGTATTCCACTTCCTATTCCAGACGCAGATCCTAAAGTGCGGATAATTGCAATTTAGATCTGACAGGATGCGAATCTAAATCAGATTCGGCCGGTTGGTGAGAAGTCGAGAAGCCCATAAAACAATAGAGTCGAGCATATGGAAGGATGCTAAATGGATCTGATCTGCTGCCGGAGTTTGCTGGTGGCCGAAGAATTTCTCACACTTGGTGAGCCAACTCAAAGGATCACTTTTCACATCATAGGTTGAAAATTCCAATCTGGTATAGCGTGGTACAATCGTTGCGTCGGGGTGCGCGAGGACTGACGGCGGCGGCTCGTGGACGGTCAGGGGCGGCGGGGCAGTGCAGAGAAGTGGTTGTGCCTGACTGCTGCTGGAATGATCGCGTGTCGGGGCGGTAGACAGATCATCGGTGCGCTTGGAGAACGCAGTGATAGCCTCCTGTTGATGGTCCCCGAGAGTAGTGTGCGCAGCTTGTTGCGCAATGACGGTCTGGAGCATGGTCATAATCTGATTGAGTTGTTTAGATGAGTCACCTCTGATACCAAGTTGTTACGAGTCTTATGATGTCGCCAGTGGAGAGGTCGAATGTGGAGGAGATAGCGGTGGTGGGGGATACAACGGAGCCCTTAATCGCAGTTGCATAAGCGTGGTTGCTCGTTGGAGGAGAGAGCCACCAATATCTCACAACAAAGGACAAGGGACTTCATTTCACATCCAACCACATACAATACCCATGCTTTTATATAGGCTACAACAATATAAGAAGACAAAACACTAATGATGACACCTAATATTAGACTCGGGGCTCAAAGCTCTCACATAATGATAACAACTAGAAACCTAAGTAATAATAATACGCAACACGTAACACTTTGTTAAATTATTAATTTAATTTTTTATTAAAACTTTGTTTAAATAAACAATTTATTTTTATTTAAAAATGTTTAATTTGAAAACAAATTTATCAGTTGAGATTAATCTGATGGTCCTCCGTAGTACTCTAGGGTACCACAAAGTTCTTTTTAATATAGTGTATATATGTGCCATTTTTTTTAAAAGTGGGTGACTATAAATCGTAGAAAAATTCATATTGAACAAATAGAAATATTATCAATTCAAAATATCTAATCCTCATACACATAATAAATTAATAAATAATGAGTTTAAATCAAATTATTATAATTTTAAAATACACCTAGGTGCATTTATGAGTCACGATTTTTTTCTTTTCAAAACAATAAAGTGATGTCTTTTGTTTACTTTAGAAACATATTCCTATCACAATATGCAGAATGATCTGCAATTTCAAGCATATCCACGAACTAGAGTAGAAAGTATATCCGCACTGGTACCAGAAACATACCCAGTATAGATACACGACCCTCAAGGAAGTGTCATTGTTTCATAGCTTTTAATTAAACTCACCTACTGATTTGATTTAAAATTCAAATGGATGGTCGTTTGTTGGATGGTTCCAGCGAATGAAGTGTGTGGTGGTTATGGGGTGTTATGGTGGAGGTTTGAGTTTGAATAGAGTAGAAAAATAAGGAATAAAAACTTTTTTTATTATTCACACTTCTAAATCAATACAACTCTCCCATATTTATACACACACAAGGGAGACTCAAAACCCGAATCTGAGATGTGGGACTAATCCCAAAAAGAGGGAGGCCGCTAATTGCACACTAATTGTACTATTTGCACGCCAAATTCCAACACTCCCCCCTCATGGCGAAAGATATCCACTAAGCTCATCTTGTTACATAATCTACATAAATCCAATGAGCTAAGACCCTTGGTTATACAATCAGCCACTTGTTCTTTTGTAGCAACGTGTCCAAGCTTCAGTATCCCACCATCCAACTTTTCTTTGATGAATAACCTATCGATCTCTGTATACTTGGTTCTATCATGTTGGACGAGATTGTTTGCAATGCTGATGACTGACTTGCTATCACACCACAATGTCATCTGTCTGCCTTAATCTATCTTGAGTTCACTCAACAGAGCTTTCAACCATAACAACTCTCCAACACTTGAGGCTATGGTCCTGTATTCTGCTTTGGCTGTAGATCTTGAAACTATAGTCTGCTTCTTGCTTTTCCAGGAGACAAGTTTGTCCAATACAAACTTGCAATATCCTGATGTGGATCTTCTGTCATCTGCACTGCTAGCCCAGTCAGAGTCATAATAGCCCTCGATATTCAGATGTCCAATCTTTCGGAAGATCAGTCCCTTTCCTGGTGGACTCTTTAAGTATCTAAAAATTTGATACACTGCATCTAAGTGTTCTTCCCTGGGATTGTGCATATATCAGCTACTACGCTCACAACAAAGGATATGTCAGGATGGGTGTGACTCAAATAGATCAGGCAACCTACAAATCTGTGATACCTCTCTTTATCAGTCAGCTCCCCTGCCTCAACGTTGAGCTTGGTCTTCTGATCAATAGGAGCAACCGCGGGCCTACACCCCATCATCCTTGTCTCTTTGAGCAGATCTAACACATTTTCGTTGAGATAGAACGATTCCCTCTGGACTGCGGGCTACTTTTATCCCAATGAAGTATTTTAGCAACCCCAAATCCTCTACTTCAAACTCTTTGCCCAATCTTGTCTTTAGCTGAACAATTTCCTTCTCGTCATCGCCCGTAATAATCATATCGTCCACGTACACCGCAAGTATCGTAGTGTGATCTCCATTCCGCTTAAAAAATATGGTATGATCAGCGTTGGTTTGCTGATATCCCATACTAACCATCGCATGTCTAAACCTGTCAAACCAGGCTCGAGGAGATTTCTTCAGCCCGTACAAGGATTTCTTGAGTCTATACAATTTGCCTATCGTTTGTTTTGTGTCAAAGACTGGTGGTACTTCCATGTATACGTCTTCCACTAGATCCCCATGAAGAAATGCGTTCTTTACGTCGAATTGGTGTAGCTTCCATCCCCCATTTGCCGCCAAGGATATTAGTGTTCGCACCTTGCTCATTTTGGCGACAGGTGCAAAGGTCTCATCGTAGTTGATGTCATAAGTTTGACTGTAACCCTTTGCTACCAATCGAGCCTTATAACGCTCAATCTGACCCTCTGGGTTTTGCTTCGCACTGAACCCCTACTTGCACCCCGCTGCCTTTTTCCCTGATGGTAGTGACACAAGGTTCCAGGTCTTGTTTTTCTCTAATTCAAGCTTCTAGCGTTCTTTCTATCGAGGATCCTCTTAGCAAGCTGCCAACACTTGGGAATAAAAACAATGTCAAAGATGAATGAATGCTCCATGTGCAGATGAAATATGGGAGTAGGAAACAAATTGGGCAATGTATGTGGAAAACCTTTTTTGTCAGGCGAGACTCCTGCATTCTTGCGGGAACTTCGTCTTACCGGCAAGAGAGTGAGAGTAGAGAGATGAGGGGTTATTTTACATGGGATGTCTGAACTTTGTTGTGGTGGATGGTGCAGGTGTCTCAGGATTGGAGTAGGCGGAGGCAAGGGACTGACACATGTGGCAATGTAGGCATTATAGTCTTGCTCGGCTGCTCGCCCAACTGCCTTCTTCTCGTATACACTCTTAAATCCTCTGAGTCTGAGGTCCATCATCAACAGATTCTCTCTTCTCAAGAATCGGCACCTTAATGACTTTGATTCCGCTGGCACAGGTGTCAACGGGATACTCACTATCCGTCGTTCACTACCATAGCGATCCTCCCCTTGTCTCATATTTTCTACACCGAGTGGTTCTGGCAGAGAGAGAGTCACTGGAAGAAGAGTAATATGACTCAAGCTCTCTGAACATGACATCCATGCTGACGAATAGCTTCTCTTTACCGGACTCCCACATACATGCCCCTTTTGGGTAGCTGAATACCCAACAAAAAACACTTCAGGGCACTCAGATCCAATTTCCCCACATTCGGTCTTGTCATGCACAAAGTACACACAACCAAAGGTCTTGAGGGGAAGACTATTTTCACTCTTCCCTCGCAGTATCTCAATCAGAGACTTTTAATCAAATACTTGCTAGGGAATCCGATGATTAAATAGGCTGCTGTTACCACAGCTTGTCCCCATAAGTACTTAGGCACCTCATTATCATCATCATACTCTGAGTCACTTCCAGAAGGTGTCTGTTCTTCATTCCGCTACTTCATTCTGCTTTGGCGTGTATAGATAAGTAGTTTGATGTTGGATTCCTTGCAAGGACAAGTACTCTTCAAACGCCCTGTTGGTGTACTCTATCCATTGTCAGACCTCAACGCCTGTTTGAATTTTTTTATGAAAAATCCTTGAGCAATCAAACACATCACTCTTGTTTTTCATTAGGTAAGCCAAGTCACACGAGAGAAGCAATTAATGAAGACACAAAATACCAAAATCCATTCACAGTAGGTATTAGATATGACCCCCAAACATCAGAATGTACTAGATTAAACAAATAAGAGCACCTACTACCAGAACCAGAATAAGAATTCTTCCCAGTTCACATGCATCACATACAAGTTTGTTATAATTAACTTTCTTAAACAATTGGGATACATTTGTTTCAAAACTTGAAAAGAAGGAGACCCAGACGTCGGTGTTGAAGTAGGAGTAGGTCTTCTACGCATCTTCTACCCTTTGCAGCGTCCTCTACAAGTGTTGAAAGAGCTGAGTCCATATCCTCCTTATCTAGGTACTATAAGTCACTATGTCATGTGCCAGTACCAAGTCTCTGCAAGGGTTTCTTTCCTTGAAGATCATCTTTAGGATATCAAACAAGACGACACAGTTTAGTTGAGATATTATTGCACTAATGGTAAGAGATTCACAGAAAAGGAATGAGCATGCAAAACATTGGACAAAGTTAAAGTGTTGACACATTGCACAGTACCCTTACCAACCACTAGTTGAGCAGTGTCATCAACAGTTGAATGCGCTCTGGGACTGCTACAGAGTGTACGAAAGGAATTCCTTTGCATCCCCAGTAACATGTTGAGAGGCACCTGAGTCGACTATCCAATCTAGTGAGCTAGTAGTGGATGTAGATGTGAGGGTACGAGTATTATAAGTACCTATGGCTATGTGATCAAAAGAGGCAACGTACCCCTAGGCGCAGTTGGCAGTGGGTGGTCATCCAACACACATTTCTGCCTTC
>CM077164.1:8789379-9048609 GCA_039583875.1 Platanthera guangdongensis
AATTGGTTGATCATGGAGTTGGGCGGCTGATGATGATGTTGGGCCCAACAGGCTAAAGGACTTGCGGCGCCGTGGCAGCCACGGCTACAATCTTCGTCCACGCCACAAGAATTAATTATTATTTATGTTTGAATTTAATTATGGTTTGTATTTTATTATCTTGAAACTTTGGTGTGCATTTAGCACTAATTTTGGACTGCTATTAGCGCTTGTGTTGTAAGGCCTATATAAGGCTAAGATTCTACTCATAATGGAGATAATTTTGAATTGCTTGCTAAACAAGAAATCTTCCTAAACTAATTTTGATTTCCCCCCCCTCTCATCCCTCTTCATAGCCGCCGCCCCCTTTGGGTTTCCTCTTCCCATAGCGGCCTCCCCCCCATTTTCCCCCTTCCTAGATCTCGGCCACATCACTCCCTCCTCCTCCGCCAATCTTCCTTCAACTCTCAATCACACATCCTCCCACGGAATTCCACTTATCTCATCCTAACCGGCCATCCCTTGGTGGAGACAAATTGATTGCAAGGATCAAAGGCCTTGGGAGAAACTTCACGGTGCAAAGCGGGGAAGACGATCGAGTTTCTACATCATTGGAGCATCTCTCGTGGAGTTCAACGGAGAGCGATTATTTTCTAGTGGAACCACTATCCCGGATCTACTACTTGAGAGGGGGGTAACGAAACTTCTACACAAGAGTTTTCTTTTCCTAGATTGTTTGCGTGGTGGACGATTTTGCGTAACTTTTGAAACGGACAAAACTTTCGCGGCGTTTTCTTGATAGATCTGTGGATTTCTCGTTTGATTTTTGAATACTCTCGGAAGGATTGGCGATCCTCGTTATTTTTTTGTTGGGGAAAGATCAACCGTTTCTCGAATCGATATTTTCTTGGTGGGATCTTTCTTTGGTACAACATCGCTTGCCGGACGCGAATATTCGTCCCTTTAGCTTGATCGGATCTCGACCTCTAGTCGTGGTTCGATCTCTATCGGATTGGCTAACCGAACGTTGGCGCGTGAGATAAATAAACTAAATTGTACCTTGCTGCGTTTCGCTAGCGTATAGTGCGAGGTTGTTTATCGTGGCGAGAGAACACTCGAAATCCCACGTGTAGGCTCCTAGGGGACGCGCTACATCAATTTTGGTATCAAAGCGAGGTTGTGTTGATTTCTCAATCGACACCATCCTTACGCTTTCCTGTCGTAGGGCGTCGACCAACACTTGGTCGTGCACGTTTCGTATTAGACAACGAAATTTGAAATTTTCTTGGGTCTGCAAATAGCAAAATTCCAAAAAAAAAATTTCTGCAGAAAATTACAAAAAAATTCCTGAATTTTCTCCTATTTTTCCAAGCATAAAAGCCAAAAAAAATATTTTCTTCCTCCTACTTTATAGTCTAAAAAAAAATCATCTTTATAAAATATCTGGTCAAAATCCTTTTTCTGGGTGTCCTGTTGTTCATGCGCACTAGGTTGGTACGGAGTATTTTCCCTCCACCTCACATGGCCGACCACCATGATGATGAGCACGCGCCAGCAGCGATTGCGGAGCTTCGGGAAGAGTTCAATGCTAGGTTCGATGCACTCACCCAATTAATACAAGGGTTGGCCGTAAATCAGGCGGCTCCTCAAGCTCCCGGCTTTGGATAAATTGGCAGGGGCCCCCACCACAGCCCGCCAACCAACGCAACGAAAGACAAGACCACCCTCGTGATCAGGACGACGATTTCAATTTAACTAGGGCCGTGCGACTACATCCACCATCTTACGATGGAATGGGAGATCCTCAAGTTTTCCTAGATTGGATCATGGAGATCGAGTGCTACTTTGAGTGGCACAACCTGTCTGACGGTGATATGGTGCGAGTGGCACGAATGAAGCTTCTGAGTAGGGCTAAGACGTTCTGGTTGAACGAAGAGAGCGACTGAGTACCGTGAATGGATACCCCCATTGGGTGGGCTGCCATGAAAGCATTATTGACTGACCAATATGTCCCCGCGTATCACCGAACCCAATGTTCGATGAGCTAGCCACCCTTCGCCAAGGGACAAATCGGTAGCGAGTACATGGGACTTATTAAGGACATGATGGTGAGATGCGACGTCCGGGAAATGCCCGAAGTAACACTATCACGTTTTCGTAAGGGACTCAGGCCGGATATCCAAGGCAAGCTCCTGCGTTACGGTCACACGGATCTTAACGCAACGTTTTATGCAGCTTTGGATATTGAAAAACACAATGCCTATAAGTCCAAGGGACGAGCTTTCCAAAAAGGAAAATCCATTTTAGGACCCCACCCTCATCCCTCCGTGCGAGACAAAGGAAAGTTTCGATCAACCGATTCGAACTCCGTGGTCATTACCGCTAGAACATCCAGAACCCCACTGGTGAGAGAGTTCCAATAGGGCGTATTAATAAGACCAACGCCACTGTTATTCTTGCGGAATCCAAGGACATTACTCAGTGAGTGCCCCACCAAGGCAAAACCCCTAGCCCTTTTAGACGCCACGTCTGACTCGCCGAGATCGTTTATGAAGCCGGTACTGAGTCTGACGCCGAGCCGAGTGATATTGATGACGACTCGTTGTTGATGGTTTTGAGATGTATTCTGAATACACCGCGAGCGACGGACGATTACAATCGGACGAATATATTCTCGGTAAATTTTAAGAACGGTGACAAGTGGTGTAAGTTAATAATCGATAGTGGTAGTTGTATGAACGTTGTGTCGGAGAATGCCATCACGCGAATGCACCTAGTCACTGAGCCGCATCCACATCCGTATAAGATAGCATGGGTGAACAAAACGTCCATCGCAGTTCTAAGCGCTGCTTGGTACCGCTTATGGTGAAGAACTACGTCGATAAGGTGTGGTGTGATGTCATCCCTATGGATGTATTCACGTTCTACTAGGACGTCCATGGCTTTATGATTATGACGTGACCCACTTTGGCAAAGCCAACACCTACGAGTTCAAGTTCAATGGTAAGACCATTGTTTTGAAACCCACACCACCTAAGGACCAGTCGATTGCGTCCAAGGACACAGTGGTGCCTGCGGAAAGGAAAACGATAAGTTCTTATAAGTCGGAAGGAGTTAGAACGTGAGACCTTTCTAGATGGCGTCATATATGCGTTAGTATGTCTACAAGTACAGGAAGATTCGCCATCTTTAGAGAACATACCGTTATCTCTGCGCACGTTATTGGAAGAATATAAGGACGTCTATCCGGTAGATTTACCTTCCAAGTTGCCACCAATCAGGGATATTCAACATGAAATTGACTTCGTCCCGGGCTCGTCCTTGCCTAACCTACCCCATTACCGACTTAATCCCTCCGCACATAATGAACTACAAATATTAATTTCCGATTTATTAGCTAAAGGATTTATCCGCCATAGTAAAAGCCCTTGTGCGTCCCCGCCTTGTTGGTCCCGAAGAAAGATAAGTCTTGGAGGTTGTGTGTAGACTACCGGGCCATCAATAAAATAACTGTCAAGTATAGGTTTCCCATCCCCCGTTTGGACGATCTATTGGATATGTTGTCCGGTGCCACCGTGTTCTCAAAATTGGATTTAAAGAGTGGTTACCCAAATAAGGATACGGGAGGGAGACGAATGGAAAACGGCCTTTAAGTCTAAGGATGGGCTTTACGAGTGGTTAGTGCTAGGAGAGGGACTCACCAACGGACCAAGCACTTTCTCACGGTTAATGACTCAAGTATTTAAGCCATGCATGGGAAAATTTGTCGTAGTCTATTTCGATGATATTTTGGTGTTTAGTACCTCGCCGAGCGATCATGAAACTCATTTGCGGACAATCCTTACTACATTGCGCCAAGAGAACTTATATATTAATTTTAAGAAGTGCGCGTTCGGTGTGACTTCCGTGGAATTTCTAGGATACATAGTGAACGTTGAGGGTATACATGTTGACCCTAAGAAGGTCCAAGTGATTAGAGAGTGGCCGGAACCGCAAAATTGAGGGAAGTTAGGAGTTTTCATGGATTGGCCACGTTCTATCGACGATTCATTCGCAATTTTAGTAGTATCATGGCACCAATCACTGAGTGTATGAAGAAGGTGAATTTATATGGACCAAATCGGCCGCTAGCGCGTTTCAAATGATTAAGGATCGGATGTCCGAAGCCCCCCTACTACGGTTGCCGGATTTTAGTAAAGTGTTTGAATTATCATGCGACGCCTCGGGGATAGGAATTGGTGGAGTGTTAAGTCAAGAGGGACATCCGGTCGGATACTTTAGCGAGAAAACTTGCGGGCCCAAAATTAAATTACTCTAATTATGATCGTGAATTTTATGCCGTGATACGTTGTCTCCAACATTGGCGACACTATCTCATATCGAAAGAATTTGTAATCCTCTCGGATCATGAGGCGCTAAAATTTGTAAACTCTCAAAGTAAAATCAGCCCTCGACACGCCAAATGGGTCTCCTATCTTCAGGAGTACACATTCATTATTAAACACCTTAAGGGCACGTTAAATCGAGTGGCGGACGCCCTTAGTCGTGTCACTCTATTATTATCTAAAATGGAGGTGACGGTAATAGGATTTGAACGCATTAAGGACGAGTATGTCTTATGCCCGGATTTTTAAGGATATTTATTTAGCCGCTCAGGAACAGGCCCCTCTACTATTTCAGCCTACTACATTCGTGATGGTTATTTATTCAAGCATACGCAATTGTGTATTCCCCGCTCTTCACTCCGCCACTTCATTGTCTGGGAGCTGCACAGTGGAGGGTTAGGTGGACATTTCGGCGGGATAAAACGATAACGCTAGTGGAAGATAAATTCTTTTGGCCGGGGCTTAAACCAATGGTCAATAAAATCGTAGGGAGTTGCCGCGTGTGTCAGTTAGCGAAGGGAAACAAAACCAATGCCGGTCTTTACACCCCACTCCCTATTCCTTCTGTTCCTTGGGAGGACGTAAGTATGGACTTTATTTTGGGTCTACCCATGACATCTCGGAGACACGATTCCATCCTTGTCGTCGTTGATCGATTTTCAAAAATGGCATATTTCATTGCTAGTCACAATACCAACGATGCCTCTCATGTTGCTAAATTGTATTTCAAAGAGGTCGTGGCGCATCGGGGCGTCCCCAAAAACGATAGTGTCTGATAGGGACGTTAAATTTACAAGCTATTTTTGGAAAACACTTTGGAAGCTTATGGGTACAAAATTGCTGTTTTCATCGCCTATCATCCCCAAACGGATGGACAAACGGAAGTGGTTAATCGTAGCTTGGGTAGTTTGCTTCGTTGCTTAGTGGGCGATCATAAAGGTACGTGGGACCTTATCCTTCCTCATGCTCAAATAGCTTATAATAATTCAAGGAATAGGTCCACCGGTCTGTCTCCGAACGAGATCGTTCATGGTTATAAGGCGCCCGTGCCTCTTGACTTGGTCCATTACCACCATCTTTTAAGTCTAGTCAATTCGCTCGAGATTTCGCCTCGCACGTCCACAATCTCCATAAGCACATTAGCGAGACGCTAGCTAAACAATATGCTATTTATCAATCGAATGCCAACGTACATCGGCGAGCGGTCACCTTGAATATTGGAGATTTGGTAATGGTTCGTCTCTCCCCTGAACGGCTGCCCTCGGGCGCTATAAAGAAATTGGCGAATAGGCGAGCCGGTCCTTTTCGAGTGTTGAAAAAGTTGGGCGAAAATGCATATCTCTTACAGTTACCCGCTGATTGGGGAATTTCCCCTATTTTTAACGTTTCCGATTTAACGCTTTATGTCGCTCCACCACCTGAACTTTCTGTCTCGCCGTTTAATATTTCCACTACATCTTCTAATGGTGGGGGGGGGGTGGTGAGATTTCTGGATCGTTCTCTCCTGCGGACTCTTCGGGAGGTATGCCGCCTACTGATGATGAAACTTGTTTTTCTTCTTTGCCTAATGCATTTCCAAGGTTCCCCCGGACCGTTTTCTTGCCTGACAGGATTTTGCAGGATGCTATATTTCCAACTCCCGATGGTGACGTTCACAGGTTCTTGATTCGTTGGCGTGGTCGTCCTGCTTCGGACGACTCTTGGCTCTTGGCTTCGGAGGTGGAGCTACTTGATGCGGATCTACTACGCCGTTATGTTCCTGCCCACTCATCGGTGATGAGTTCGTTTGAGCGGGGGAGGATTGATGGCGACCGCCACCATGACGGTCAAATTGATGATGAAGATGACGTGCATGGCGCATTGGTTGATCATGGAGTTGCGGCGGATGATGATGATGTTGGCCCACCGGCTAAACACTTGCGGCGCCGTGGCGGCCAAGGCTACAATCTTCGTCCACGCCACAAGAATTAATTCTTATTTTATGTTTGACTTTAATTATGGTTTGTATTTTATTATCTTGAACTTTTGGTGTGCATTTAGCACTAATTTTGGACTGCTATTAGCGCTTGTGTTGTAAGGCCTATATAAGGCTAAGATTCTACTCATAATGAAGATAATTTTGAATTGCTTGCTAAACAAGAAATCTTCCTAAACCTAATTTTGATTTCCCCCCCCCCTCTCATCCCTCTTCATAGCCGCCGCCCCCTTTGGGTTTCCTCTTCCCATAGCCGGCCTCCCCCCCATTTTCTCCCCTTCCTAGATCTCGGCCACCATCACTCCCTCCTCCTCCGCCAATCTTCCTTCAACTCTCAATCACACATCCTCCCACGGAATTCTCCACTTATCTCCTCCTAACCGGCCATCCCCGGGTGGAGACAAATTGATTGCAAGGATCAAAGGCCTTGGGAGAAACTTCACGGTGCAAAGCGGGGAAGACGATCGAGTTTCTACATCATTGGAGCATCTCTCGTGGAGTTCAACGGAGAGCGATTATTTTTAGTGGAACCACTATCCCGGATCTACTACTTGAGAGGGGTAACGAAACTTCTACACAAGAGTTTTCTTTTCCTAGATTGTTTGCGTGGTGGACGATTTTTGCGTAACTTTTGAAACGGACAAACTTTCGCGGCGTTTTCTTGATAGATCTGTGGATTTCTCGTTTGATTTTTGAATACTCTCGGAAGGATTGGCGATCCTCGTTATTTTTTTGTTGGGGAAAGATCAACCGTTTCTCGAATCGATATTTTCTTGGTGGGATCTTTCTTTGGTACAACATCGCTTGCCCGGACGCGAATATTCGTCCTTTAGCTTGATCGGATCTCGACCTCTAGTCGTGGTTCGATCTCTATCGGATTGGCTAACCGAACGTTGACGCGTGAGATAAATAAACTAAATTGTACCTTGCTGCGTTTCGCTAGCGTATAGTGCGAGGTTGTTTATCGTGGCGAGAGAACACTCGAAATCCCACGTGTAGGCTCCTAGGACGGCGCTACATCACCTTTGCTACCAATCGAGCCTTATAACGCTCAATCTGACCCTCTGGGTTTTGCTTCGCACTGAACACCCACTTGCACCCCGCTGCCTTTTTCCCTGATGGTAGTGACACAAGGTTCCAGGTCTTGTTTTTCTCTAATGAGCCAAGTTCTTCTAGCATTGCAGCTTTCCATCGAGGATCCTTCTTAGCAAGCTGCCAACACTTGGGAATAAAAACAATGTCCAAAGATGTAATGAATGCTCCATGTGCAGAGGAAATATGGGAGTAGGAAACAAATTGGGCAATGTCATGTGGAAAACCTTTTTTGTCAGGCGAGACTCCTGCATTCTTGCGGGAACTTCGTCTTACCGGCAAGAGAGTGAGAGTAGAGAGATGAGGGGTTATTTTACATGGGATGTCTGAACTTGTGGTGGATGGTGCAGGTGTCTCAAGGATTGGAGTAGGCGGAGGCAAGGGACCTGACACAGGTGGCAATGTAGGCATTATAGTCTCGCTCGGCTGCTCGCCCAACTGCCTTCTTCTCGTATACACTCTTAAATCCTCTGAGTCTGAGGTCCATCATCAACAGATTCTCTCTCCTCAAGAATCGGCACCTTAACTGACTTTGATTCCGCTGGCACAGGTGTCAACGGGATACTCACTATCCGTCGTTCACTACCATAGCGATCCTCCCCTTGTCTCATATTTTCTACACCGAGTGGTTCTGGCAGAGGAGAGTCACTGGAAGAAGAGTAATATGACTCAAGCTCTCTGAACATGACATCCATGCTGACGAATAGCCTTCTCTTTACCGGACTCCAACATACATGCCCCTTTTGGGTAGCTGAATACCCAACAAAAACACTTCAGGGCACTCAGATCCAATTTCCCCACATTCGGTCTTGTCATGCACAAAGTACACCAACCAAAGGTCTTGAGGGGAAGACTATTTTCACTCTTCCCTCGCAGTATCTCAATCAGAGACTTCTAATCAAATACTTGCTAGGGCATCCGATTGATTAAATAGGCTGCTGTTACCACAGCTTGTCCCCATAAGTACTTAGGCACCTCATTGTTATCATCATACTCTGAGTCACTTCCAGAAGGTGTCTGTTCTTTCATTCCGCTACTTCATTCTGTTCTGGCGTGTATAGATAAGTAGTTTGATGTTGGATTCCTTGCAAGGACAAGTACTCTTCAAACGCCCTGTTGGTGTACTCTATCCCATTGTCAGACCTCAACGCCCTGTTTGAATTTTTTTATGAAAATCCTTGAAGCAATCAAACACATCACTCTTGTTTTTCATTAGGTAAAGCCAAGTCACACGAGAGAAGCAATTAATGAAAGACACAAAATACCAAAATCCATTCACAGTAGGTATGAGATATGACCCCCAAACATCAGAATGTACTAGATTAAACAAATAAGAGCACCTACTACCAGAACCAGAATAAGAATTCTTCCCAGTTCACATGCATCACATATAAGTTTGTTATAATTAACTTTCTTAAACAAATTGAGATACATTTGTTTCAAAACTTGAAAAGAAGGATGACCCAGACGTCGGTGTTGAAGTAGGAGTAGGTCTTCTACGCATCTTCTACCCTTTGCAGCGTCCTCTACAAGTGTTGAAAGAGCTGAGTCCATATCCTCCTTATCTAGCTACTACAAGCCACTATGTCATGTGCCAGTACCAAGTCTCCTGCCAGGTTTCTTTTCCTTGAAGATCATCTTTAGGATATCAAACAAGACGACACAGTTTAGTTGAGATATTATTGCACTAATGGGTAAGAGATTCACAGAAAAGGAAGGGGCATACAAAACATTGGACAAAGTTAAAGTGTTGACACATTGCACAGTACCTTACCAACCACTAGTTGAGCAGTGTCATCAACAGTCTGAATGCGCTCTGGGACTGCTACAGAGTGTACGAAAGGAATTCCTTTGCATCCCCAGTAACATGTTGAGAGGCACCTGAGTCGACTATCCAATCTAGTGAGCTAGTAGTGGATGTAGATGTGAGGGTACGAGTATTATAAGTACCTATGACTATGTGAGCAAAAGAGGCAACGTTACCCCTAGGCGCAGTTGGAGTGGGTGTGTCATCCATCACACCTTTCTGCTTCCTTTGCATCAGCTGGTGGTATGCCTCCAAAATCTCCCGCGCTCTCGAGTGACCCACATCAACAATACCTTCTTCTGTCACTTCCTCGCTTATCATGAGATTTGCCTGATAGCCTCCTCGTCCACCACCTCTACGACTTCCACGACCGCGCCAACAACCTCCAAACTTTTTCCGTCCACCTGCATCCCTCTCCTTTGGTGTCTTGGGGCAAGTCAACCGGAGATGACCTATTTCACCACAATTGTAACATTGTAGTATCTCGCTCTTGTATCCCTCGTGCCCTTGATTGGTGACCGGCTAACCACTATAGCCGATTTCTCTTTCAGAAGAGTGGTTCCACCGGTCCGGAGTCTGATCCCGCTTTCCTCCCGCATCATGGTTGAGATCATCTCATCCAGGGAAGGCATTTTTCGCTGAGCAAGCAATATTGCACACCACGGCTCAAATGTCAGGTTCAATCCTCTCATAAAATGCATAGTCCTCTGTTGAGCATCTCGCTCTCCTTTCGTGCATTTAGGATCTTTGCAGCATGCGGCTGGTGAAAAATAATCACAGTCTGCCCATTGTCGCTCTAGATCTGCATCATACTCTTGAATCGAGCAATCTCTCTGGGTTACGGTCTCAATATCTCGTTTGATTTGAAACTCGCACATGTTGTCGACTCCTGCGTAAAGCCTCTGTAATTTCCCCAAACATCTCTTTCAGTCTTTATACCGTACACCGTGGTGGTAATAGATGCGACCATTGAGTTTAGGAGCGAGCTAGGTATGTAATAGACTGTGTAGTCTTTCATTCGTTGTACACATCTGAGTGCTTCTCTGGCTCCCTCTTCTCGTCAGTTAGATAGCCCTCCATGTTCCTTCCGGAGAGTGCCCTTTTTCACCCGACGCGACCAACTTAAGTACGTAGCCGGTCCGTCGAGCTTCAGCTTCACGAGAGGGAGATCCAACTTTACCAGAGTCGACGACGACTGAGCTAAACCCTCGCTCCGTCTCCCGTCGTCGATGCTTCTCCCGCAATCGATCGTAGCAGCGCACACACACGTCTGATGCTTCTCCCGCAATAGAGCGCACGCGGCAACTTCTTCTGCGCTTTGCTCCCGCGCGTTGTGCGATGTCACATCCGATGTGCCTCGTTCGATGCTTCTGCTGCGCGTTGTGTGATGCCGCATCGAGCTGCTGCGTCTGATGCGTCTCCCGACCAAGAGCAGCGCTCCTATCGTACGAAGAGTCGAATGATGCTTCTCCCTGTCACGCTCCTTCCACCGCAGCATTCCCGTATTTCCTCTGTGATGTTCATTTCCGCACACCATTAGGAAAGGAAAGGAGAAAACGCCAGAAAATCAAGGCTGAGATCACGAAATAAAATATTTTTGGGACCAATATTTTTCCAAACCTAGCTCTGATACCAAGTAGAAAAATAAGGAATAAAAACAATTTTATTATTCACACTTCTAAATCAATATAACTCTTCCCTATTTATACACACACAAGGGAGACTCAAAACCTGAATCTAAGATGTGGGACTAATCCCCAAAAGAGGGAGACTGCTAACTGCACACCAATTGTACTATTTGCACATCAAATTCCAACAAATAGCATCGAACATTATGATACACACACGAGGTGTAATTTGTCATATAGTTGGCCTCCATGTATATAAGGAGCCCCTTAGGGAGTTATGTTTTATCTTTGGAGTATTAGTTATTTGGCTCTCTTGGAGAGGGGAGCACTTGGAGGACCCAACCTCCAGGTGCTTGGCGGCAGCCTGTCTCCCGATTATATCCATGTTTCCTTTATTGCAATCTAAGTTCTCGTTCCTGTTTGTTTTTGATGCGACTATGGCGTATCAATTGGTCATGGAACAATTCAAATGACATCTAACTCGTAGTTATATTAAAATTCAAATGAAATTATCTTCATCAACCGGTTATTCTGACTGCATCTTAGTTGTGTCCTTGTATACCCCTGCTAACTACATCAATATGCATGAACCTATTTTTGTACTTTGTATTAGCCAGCATATCAAAGATCTTAATCCAAATGAACAGCCTTTTTGGCTGGTTTGTATCTTAGCTATCAATTTACTTTTGTGGCATCAAGTTCTTATGCTCACAGTTCACTGAGAGTTTCAATTTAAAGTTTATTGGTACTAGATAAAATGTATAGAAATTGAGCAAAACTTCGTGTATTTTACTGGTAGAAATGAAGATTTTTTTTGCAAGCAAAAAAAATTGCATTTTGTTCATGTTTATAATCCTCGCAGTTCATGGTGTGGAGTATGCATTTGGAGCTCATGATCACTCGACAAGTGGGGTCTTCGAAGTTGAACCTCGGCAGTGCCCTGGCTACAGGTTTAGAAAATCTATTTTTGTTGGAACAACATGTCTGGACCCGGTTCAGGCCAGAAGGTTCATGGAGCATCACTCTATACAATACACTGGCGATTCTTATCATTTAATCCTTAAGAACTGCAATCACTTCTCCAAAGATGTCTGTTGTAACTTGACCGGGAAGTCGATTCCAAAATGGGTGAATCGTCTCGCTAAGTTAGGTAAATCACCTCCTGGCCTATGTTAATTTTTTGAACTGTTTGATAATGTTGGTGAAGTTAGTACGTTTCTACTCACGGAATGTGTGGCAACTTGATACGAACTAAAAAGTAGATTGCAATGTAATTAGGAAATAAAATACAATTCATGAAGTAGTATACTCATGCCAAGCTCTTGAGGGTTGGTTTCTTGTAAAAATTCCTCTCCAAGAAAAGCTTACAAGACTTGATTCCAAGATCCTCCTAAGAGTTCTCACATCTCCAGATCTCCTGATATATAGGGAGGGAACAACTAATAGGAGACACTCCTGAGAGGCCAGGTCTGGATCTCCACTTAGCAAGGGGCACATTTCACCTTTGTGGTGGGACCCTTTCCCGGACCCTCACTGCATGAGGATGCTTTGTGCACCGGGCTGCCCTTGTTTTAATCAGAAAAAAATATAATGGTTGTTGAACAATCTTAAGCAGTATATTGGAAATAATTGTCAGTTTGGTAACTTTCTGCTACTTTTTTTTTTACTTTCTTGAACCACATTCAATAATCATATCAAAAATGTTTTACCAAAATTAACTTTTCTTTATCAACAGTTTAAACAAAATTTTTACTAAAATCCACATTAACTTCATAGCATCGGGCAAAGTATTAGAAAAAGCAGCACAACAATGTTTCATGGCAGCTTAGGAGAACGGTTGTTCCTTCTTTCTGTTTTTTTACTAAGTATAAAGAAAAATCATTCTTCTCTGTTAAAGTTAGTTATTTTTATGTATTTTTTATTGTTTTTTGGTGTTTGCCCCACATTGTTAGTGTTCTGATGTATTGACCAAACATTATATTTCTGTTTTTGTATTTGAGAGAAATAGCGATTAGCCTGTCAGTCCCCGCTTGATCACTGACTGTAGTCACTCTACCCACTCTCTCGGCGCAATCGTTTGACCAAATCAAGCTACCGTCCCAAGTTTCATCTCCATTCGCTCGAAGCACACATGCCTTCATCCCGTGCCTCTTCCTCTCCCGTGTTTCTGCTCCATCTGCTCAAAGCTTTGGGATAGTTGTGTGGGAACTGTCGTAGTAAATGCAGTGGTGTCCGTTTACAACCCAAATTTTACTTTTTTGGTATGCGCGTTCATGACGGCTAAAGCTTGACCACACCTGCATGACTTGGGTAGCATTTTGGTATGCGCGTTCATGACCAACATCTATCCAAATACTACCTGTGTTTTTCATAATTTATTCACAACAGCCAGTCCACCAGAATCACTCTTCCAAACTAAGCCTAAGATGGACTATATAGCTTATTCATAGGCTGTAAATACTACATAAGTTCACTCCTCTTGTTGCTTAATGTACAACATTTACCAAGAATTTTAAATTTGCTTAATGCACTCCATTTACCAAAGGATAGGACACAATGTCGACAAAGGATCCATATAGCCGACCCCACTATAGTGGGATAAAGACGTGAGTGTTGTTGTTAGATTAAGGTGATGATTGACAATTCATATTCTTACAGATAATCATTATACTTAAAATTAGTTTATATAACTTTTTTTTTGTTTCAGTACTCACCTAGATTCAGGTTGGAAAAGTTATATTACCACCACCACCGTTGTTTTTGAGGCATTTGGTTTTCTAGTCGTGGGAATAGTGCTCTTGTCAAAAAAGTGTTTTTGGGATTTTGAAAAGTAGTGAACTTTCCGCTTTCAAAAAAGCTAAAAGGAGCTTTTTGTGTTTTCATGCTTCTCCTCTAGTAGGTCAACATCTCTCTTCCCCTCCTACTATTTTCCTACCACTACTTTTCTGACTGCTATGATAATCTCAGCATTGGTTTCCCACCACTATTTTTCCTGTAGCCACAGCCATCCCACATAGGGCCTTAGGCTCCGTTTGGGAGGGTTTATTTTTACCGGTCAAGCGGTCACGACCGCATGAACCTGTCCTTAATTAAGGCCCGATTCATGCGATCGTGACCGCTTGACCGGTGAAAATAAGCCCTCCCAAACGGAGCCTTAATCTCTTCTTGACTTGCTTAGAAATGCAATGATATGAAGTAAGAAAGGGAAGATTTTATAATTTCTAAATTCTATGTCATAATTTTGTTTAAAATTTGAAACTCGCATGATGATCGCTCAAAGAAAGCGAAGTCGTGTTGTGATTCAATGAACTTGTATCTTTGTAAGACACGTTCTCTTTTCGCTCGCAGGATCCTTGTGCAACTGCCTCCTGCCCGAGACCCTGAAGGTTTCCGACTGTCGATGCAACCCAGATTCTTCGGACGGAGAGAAGAGGAGGCTCAGAAGTTCTTTTGGCTGTCTGCCCTCAATCTCAGCATCTAAGAGGGAGTCGTCGTCCTCGTCTTTATTCTTCCCACCACTATTGAAAGGGCGCCTTCCCCGTGTATTCTTTTAGGCCATAAATGTGCAATTTATTTGCCCATTCAGCGCCTACTGCATCACTCGGATTAATCAGTGTAATTTTACAGGGATGGGAATCCTGGAGAGATTGGCCCGGCGCCTAATCCACGAAAAAGTGTTTCTGTTTAGGCCACAAATTAGATGTGTATCCATGTGATGTAGACATTTCAGGCTTTTCAGCATTAGTCATCAGGAATTAAGAAAACTGATGGTTTCTGTAGGCTGTGAACCTGCTCAGGTTTGTATTGTTCTTATTAAGTTTATGGGGACTATTAGTAGTGGTTTGTGTTCTTGTGGCAAATGTTTTATGATTTGTTTGTATCTACTTATTCTGAGTGAAAATTTGGTGGCAGGTTGGCTAAGGGGCTGTCTGTTTGGATGAAATTAAGGTCTTGAAATTAGAATTAGAAGTCCATTTTCATTAGAATTGGACTCCAATTTCAATTCTTAAGCCTCACTGCCATCCAAACAAATGCTCCTTAAGGGTTCATTCCTTAGCTACATGGAACCTTAGGCCTTGTTTGGCGCAGCGTTTGAAGGCGCCGTTTGTGGCAAACGCTGCCACACAAAGGGTAACCAAATGCCCGGCGCCGACGTTTGTCGTGTTCGTGTTCCCTCCCGCGCGCAATGAAAAAGGGAGCAAAGCCCTGTATTTTCGAACAACTGCCTCCCCCTCCAGTTCCAACGGCGGCGTCTCCTCCCACCTAAACAAGCTAAGCCTGGAAGTTGACATTTGATAACGAATAGTTTATTATATATGCTGGCACGTAAGAATAAAAAAAATAATGATGTGGGCAAGTATATTTGTGTTTCATTTATAGGAATAATTACTAAAACTTCCCCTGGAAGTTAACATAATTACAGATAGTACCCATCTTATTATTGAAATTACAAAAATCTCTCTTGAATGTTACAAAACGTAACATTTATCTTCCCCGAAGTTCACATTTCATAACCCCCAAACGCTATAATCTGCATGTCGTGCATTTTTTCTATGTGCAGGAGGGTTTGGAGCGACAACGAGAACACGATTTTTATTGTAAATAATTAACTTTATCTCGTGATAGCATTTTTTTAATTAAAAAAACATACATTAAAGAATTCAAAAATTTTATAACAAGGAGGGATAAAATTGGAAAATGAAATATTTCACGAAAACCTATTTTCTCTTTAGGAGTGATAAACATGGGGCTCCGCCCCTACAGCCACTCGCGATAGTAATTTGATTGTGATAGGTTTGGGGTTCCGTAATGTAGTTTAAATAAATATAATATTAATTAAATAATTTTAACAAAATTGATTTGTTTAATGACAGTTTTTTGAAAATACAACATATATGAATGCCTAATGAGTAATGACAACTTTTTTCGAATAAACCGCTGACATGTCTAATGACAATTTATCAAGAGCTTTATTAAAAAGCGATTGTTAATCGCAACCCGTTATTGACTAGTCACACCCTAGAATCTCATAACTTTTCTCGTCTTTTCGAAATATGACTTGTACATGCAATTTTAGGAAAAGTGATACACACGAAAGTTGTAGATCTCGTCGAGATCTACAACTTTTGTGTTGATCACTTTTTCTAAAAATGCATGTACAAGATTTATTTTGGAAATATGCTCAGATTTTGTTTCTCAAAAATACGTCTTGTACATGCAATTTCAGGAAAAGTGTTCAACACGAAAGTTGTAGGTCTCGTCGAGATCTACAACTTTCGTGTTGAACACTTTTCCTGAAATTGCATGTACAAAGCGTATTTCGAAAACACATAAAAAATTAGAAGAATTTGGCGTGCGACTAGCCAATAACAGTTGCGGTTAACAATCACTTATTAAAAACTACTTGTATTTTATAAATTTTCATCCTTGATTTTAATTTTGGATTAATGTGAAATTATGACCATTACATTTTAATTTTTTCTGTTTAAATTATTAAAGTATAAAAAAAAGGATAAGTGTCATTTTTGAATCAGAACCGGACACGTGTACATGATCAGCCACGTTCGCTCTTGGCGCTGTTGACCGACGGCGTCTTCGCGGTATTACTTGTTCCTCATCAGTCGCCGCTGTGCTTAAAATAGATCGCCGGGGTGTCGGCTTTCCCTGCTCGAATTTTCCGATTCTATTTCATCTCTCTTAATTCTTAGATCTTCATCGGTTGTCGAAGAAGGTCGAGCGTAATGGCAGCGGACCCCCTCGATGCTCTCCGATCACTAATGGCGTCTTACAGCCCTCCTCTCGATGCTCTTGTCGTCCCCTCGGAGGACAATCATCAGGTCCTTTAGGGTTTCTGGTTTCAATTTCACCATTGCTATAGCTGTAGGTTCAGAATCTGAGACTTATGCCTTAATTTACTTGATGCAACAGAGCGAATATGTATCCGATAGGGATAAGAGGCGTGCTTTCATCTCTGGATTTACCGGAAGCGCTGGTAACTAACTGATTCCTCTTACTCGTAGTTCTGATTTCTTCAAGTTCGAGTTTGTTTACCTTGATGTTCAGATGTTGGAATCGTTGGTAGTGGAATACTCTTGTTTAAGCCATTTGTATACCATATGACCCTATCTCAAAAGTGCTCAGGCGCTTTACGAGGCTAGTCAGCAATGCTTAATGGAAATTTATTGTTTGATGAGTTAATCTAATTAAAAGAGCTCCCCGCACAGTGGAAAACATTGTTCCTATTTATCACGAGCAAGCTGTATAGTTGTATTTAGAGAAGGATTGAGAGGTATGGTGAAAGATATTTTAGTGAATACGGGAGGAGATTATCATCCTCTGTTTTCCTATTTACATCTCAATATATTACATCCATATATATAGGCAAAAGTTAGAACAGGTAAGGTAAAAGCTAATAATCAGAAATCAATCTTTGGCAATAAGAAACGATCCTCCTGCTCATTCTCCTAAATATGTGGATATAGTGCATTATACTAAATTCACAAGATACATAGAATATCTATCAATTAATGTAAATAATTCAATCCCCCCCTCATACTGGCGAATGCACGTCGTTGATGTCCTACTTGTCCAAGAGTCGATTGAATTGCATGTGAGCTTTAGTGAAGATGTCAGCATGCTACAGTTCAGTCCTGATGTGTTTTCCTGTTTAGAACTTCATCCTGCATTGTCTCACTGATAAAGTGATAAACAATCTTAATGTGTTTGGTGTGCTCGTGAAAGACCGAGTTTGCAGCAATATGGATGGCCAATTGTATATCACAAAAACATGTCTTATGACCAATCTGTGGTACCTCCAATGACGATAAGAGCACTTTTAGTCAAATAAGTTTGCTTGTAGCAACAAACATAGCCCTGTGTTCTGCTTCTGCCGAGGAGCGAGAGACGGTCTTTTGCTTCTTGGTATTCTAACAGATGGGTGAATTGCCGAACATGCCAATGTATCCCGTAACAGACAGATATGCTATCGAGCAGCTTGTACAATCTAAATCACACAAAAATTGTGGGCGCAGATCACTATCGGCACATAGTAGGATACCCTAGTCAGGATATCCCTTTATATAACGGTCCTCCTGCATGGATGCATCGACATGTTCGCGTCATGGTACCTGTGCGAACTATGGTAATATATGGACATTATATGAAAGTTTTGGTCTCATAATGGTGAGATAGTTGAGGTATCCAACAAGTCACTTATAGCCCATCCCATCTGTTGTTGTAGCACCATCAACCAACCTGAGTTGTTACCCATGTTCCATGGGAGTACTGGTCGGACAACATCCAAGTAGTTCAACTTTGGAAAATATCAAGAAATATACCTTTTGAGGAGCGAGCTATCTCGATTCCAAGGAAAGAACCTTGATATTAAAGTATTGATGCAAATGAGATTTGAAAGTGTAACATGCCTCATGATCATTCCTCATGGGAACTATATCATCCATATAAACAAGCAATTCCAAAAAAAAAAACATGATTCCGACCTTGAAGTGAATAATTTTGTGTCGTAGTAAAACATCTTTCATTTTGGATAACCAATTTTGGGAAGCTTGACGCAATCCATAGAGTGATTTGCATAGAAGACTCACTTTTTTGTTATGACCCATGCGAAACCCTAGTGACAATTTCATGTAGACTTCCTTGTCCAGGTCTCCCTAAAGGAAGGAGCTGTTCCCATCCATTTGGTGTATCTCCCAACCTCGAGCGACAACAACGAACATGAAAACTTGAACAAGAACAAGTATTGCGACATGAGCGAATGTCTCATGGAAATCGTTCACCTCAGTTTGGTGAAGTTTTTGCCACCAACCTCGCCCTGTAGCTTTCAACCATTACTTCAGGCTTATATTTAATAGGACCATTTGTAGTCTATTGGCATCTTCCCATTCGACAAATATTCCAACGTCCATGTTCGATTTGCCTCAAGTCCCGCAATTTCGTTAGCCATCAGATCACGTCATTTAGAATTTGTCATGGCTTCTCTGTAACTTTGTGGTTCAACCTCCGAGTTGATGGCTCCCAAGAAAACCTGGCGACTTCGAGAAAAAATGTCAAATTTCACAAATCAAGCTAATGGATAAGGAGTATCTGAGATACTATCATGGTGGGTAGCGTCAGGAGGGGTGTTCTTGAAGTCTCTGGACTCATGCTGGAGGACATTTGCAAAAATAGAATGAAGTTTTTTTTTGCTTCCTAATACAATCTTGCTGCTTCACACTTAGATCAAAAAGGATTCGGCCTTGCTGCACTTTTGAATCTTCCCGGCTTTGCATCCCTTAGAGGCACAAGTTTCATTTTTCCTTCATCTGTAGCCGAGCTTAGTTGCCCTCTCTGGATGATTTTGGATGCCTAGAAACGACAAAGTCATCATATTTTGATGGCATTTGAGAAATTTATTTGGGTCGAGTTTTAGTGACTTCGTTTGCCCTCTCTACTTCATGAGCAACCCACACATCTTCGTCTCGATCGTGAACAGTTTCTCTGACATTTTGTCCAGGAGGCACCCCCCCCCTTTAGTTCTGATTTTGAGTCGTTCCCTTGTCACCAACACAACTTTGAGGTGTTATTCTTCCTAGCATCCATCCTAACTGGCAATTTTGTTTCTCTGATTTCCTCAATCATTTTCAAGTCATTGATATTTCCCTTGTTAACATCTATTCTCACAAAATGTCTCCCCTCAAAGAGTGATTGTTTCATATACTTTTGGTTTTCAATAGGAAATATGGTTTCATGGAAGGTGACATCTCTAGAATAGAAGAAATTGTTTTTTTAAGATCATAAAGCTTCCTTTTTTTTGCATGTGGATAACCTATGAAGGCACAACGCCAACTCCTGGAGGCAAACATTTACTTTCTTTGCTATGAGCATATCAAAGACACCCAAACACATCTATATGATCAAACAATGATTGAATACTAAAAAGAATTTCAAAAGGTGATTTTACCTTGAGTCGTACCGCAGAAGTTGGCTTATCAAATAAACAGCTGTTAAGACACTCACCCCAAAAACAAGTAGGAAGGCTTCCTTGAAATCGTTAAGCCTGTGCCATTTCAAGGATATTCCTATGACGGTGTTCTACTCTCCCATTTTGTTGAGGTGTGTTAATGCAACTGGTTTCATGTATGATCCCATGTTTTCTATATAATTCTCACATATAAAAGACACCCAAACACCTCTATATGATCAAACAATGTTTGAATACCAAATAGAATTTCAAAAGGTGATTTTACCTTGAATCGTACCGTATAAGTTGGCTTATCAAATAAACAGTTGTTAAGACACCCCAAAAACAAATTGGAAGACTTCCTTGAAATTGTTAAGTCTGTGCCATTTCAAGGATATTCCTGTGACGACGTTCTACTCTCCCATTTTGTTGAGGTGTGTTAATGCAACTAGTTTCATGTATGATCCCATGTTTTCTATAAAATTCTCGCATATAACCTTAATCGTATTTCAAACCATTATCACTTCGGATGTGTTGGATATTTTTTATTTAAAATTGGGCTCCAACTAATTTGCAAAATTCAATGAGTAACATTCTACCTTCACCGTTTTCTTTGAGCTGGTAAACCCAAATTGAATGACTATGATCATTCGCAATGATTAAGAAAGAATGTGGCCCACAACCTGACGCTTCATGATAGACACCCCATAAATTATAATGGATCAGATCAAAACAATTTTCAGCATGCTTATTACTCAAAGGGAAACTGGACTAGGTTTACTTTGCTCAAAAACAAGGATCACAATCGAAATTTTCTTGAAAGTGTAAACTGCTGACTTTAGGGATAAATGACAAATGTTGACTTGCTTGATGCAAAAGACGTCTATGCCAAACTATTGACGAATCCACCATATTGATGTTCAATGATGTTGAAAACCTTCTTGACTTGAAATAGTACCCCCCCTCTGTGAAGCTTATTTACTCCAATCAGCATCTTCGAGATGTGGTCCTGAATCACACATAACTTGTCTGTGAAAAGTGTCTGAGAGTTTAATTCAGAAATCAATTGGCATACAAAAATTAAATTACAAATTAATGTTGGAACGTATAAAACATCTCGTATGGTGACTTCCTCACTCAACACGACTTGACCCTTTCTAGTCGTTGTCGTCCTATTTTCAGGCCTAGTATGCAAATCAGTGTTGTAGATGTCGGTTGATATAAAGGTTTTGGTGGTAAAATGACACGACATTGATATTTTAAGCAAATATGTCGTTTTAGAAAATATCACCCGATATATCCGTTTAACCCGATATATCAGGCGATATTTCGCGACCGATATATCGTCGAGAATATTACAATTTTTTTTCATTTTTGAAGAGGCCAAACACTGGTTAAGGTGTTGTCGTGTGACCTTGAGGTCACGGGTTCGAGTCCTAGAAGCAGCCTTTTGCAGAAAAGCAGGGTGACGTTTGCCTACATTTCACCCTTGTGATGGGATCCTTCCTTGGACCCTCGCTGCGCAGGGAAGCTTTGTGCACTGGGTTGTCTCTTTTGAGCAGACCAAACAGAAACAATTTGTTTTGTGATTCATTTTATGCATCTCTGTAAGTCTAGTATCGACTACTTTCTCATCTAGTTCTCATTTGGTGATCTTTTTCTCGTTTATTACAGTCGACGGCTCTTTCTTGTGTAATTTATAAACATGCACTATTTGTATATATGTTTATTGTGTAATTTATAAACATACATTATGTATACAATTATACATATTTAAAAAACTGTGTAATATATATGAAGAAATTTATTTAAATATTAAAATCCGACATTGTAAACTATCCTCGATATATCCCCGTAATCCGACATCCGACATTTCAAACTCAAACCGACATGAACCCGACATCCGACATCTACAACCTTGATGCAAATTAATGTTGGAACATATAAAACATCTCATCTGCTACTTGGACTTGATATTCTGCAAGGCCTGAAAAGGAGGGACGTGTTTGTGTTTCATTGAATCTAGTTTGGTTTTCTTTAAGCTAGATGGTAGTTTCATATTTTGCTTGAATACTAGACCATATGCCATGATGCAGAGAATGGTTTAGCAGTCATGTGGTGTAAACTAGGAAGGCTAAATGTCAGAAAATTGCACTTCAAGAATATATTTGTACGCATTTATCATTTGATGATGTTCCATTAGTTGGTTCAATGCATATATCTGTAGTTTTGCGGATCAGGCAGATTCAATAATTTTCTATCAATATTTTCTTTATTGAGGCTTCTCTGGATCCATCCTTGTTTTCTTGATGCAATTTTTTGCTTAATTATTTTATACTTTGCTATATTTGATGCATTGCTATTTTATCACAATTTCAGCATGAAACTGGTATTTTTCCAGGTTTAGCTCTTATAACATTGAAAGATGCATTACTATGGACCGATGGAAGGTACTTCTTGCAAGCAACACAGCAGCTGAGTGATCGGTGGAAACTCATGCGCATTGGGGAAGATCCTCCTGTCGAGAATTGGATTGCTGATGTGATGCCATTTATTTTTTGTAAAGCTTTTCTTCATTCTATATATATATATATTGTTAAATTTCTTGGAGGCAGATTAACCTTGTCTTTCATTTAGTAAAATACGGGAGGTTATTGATGCTTTCAAATATTATATGGATTTTTTGAAAATTTGAAATAAATTATACAAACAATTCAATAAATTTACATTTATGATTGTTCAAAACTCAATTTGTCTATGGAGGTGACTATCACGATATTGCTTTCCACCATGACTCATTTGCCAAGCAATGAGAAAAAGAAACATGAAATATTACATTAAACTTGAGAGTTCCGGGAAAATGAGAATTCGGTTCTCAAGAGGTCTTCAGTTACTTATTCGACGTGAATAATCAACTTCAATATATTTTGTTCTTTTCATGAAATACTGAATTTTTGAATATATTGATATCAATTTTATTGTCACAAAACATCGGTAAAGGATAATTGTAAATTTCTCAGAAGTATTTTAGAAGCTTTTTCAATCGCTTTAAACACACAGTTTGAGTCATACTTCTGTATTCATCTTCTGCACTTGACCTGGATACCACTGCTTGTTTTTTGTTTTTCCAAATGACAAGATTTCCCCTGACAAATGTACATAATCTGGAAGTAGATTATCGATTTCTTTTGTCATATGCATAATTAGCATCAAAAAAAGCTTCAATGTGTAAATAGTTATTTCTTTGAAACAATGGACCTTTTCCCGGAGACCCTTAGATGTATTCTAATATTTTAACACAACTTCCAGATGACACTCTATGAGAGCCTGTATGAATTGGCTGGATTTTCTAACAGCATAGGAGATGTCATATCTGGTTACGGTAAGATATATGAGTTTATCGACCAGTCGTCTATAACAAGTAATATCTCGATGAAGATGGGATGTCATATCCCAAAGCTTGTCAACACCCACAAACATATGATTTCGAGCCGGTTGTGTGCTAAAGAGACCAACTTCGTTGAGTAAATTTAGGGCATACTTGCGTTGGGACTGAACAATAGAGTTATTGCGTCTTACAATTTCAATTCCCAAGAAATATCTGGGAGGACCTATATCTTTAGTGACAAAATATTCACGAAAATATTTCTTCGTTATCTCTGTTCCAGAAGAGTTATTTCCAATAAGAAGAATGTTATCAACATAGATAGCGAATCACCAGTTCATGGTTGGTATTTCGTATAACGAGAGAGTGATCAACAATACTTATTGAAAAATCAATTGTGTAGACAACCTGATTGAATTTGTCAAATCACGTTCGTGGACTTTGCTTTAGACCATAAATGACCATTCAAAGCTTAGGAGGTTGCTCCATATAGATTTATTCGTGCAGGTCACCATAGAGGAAGATATTTTTAGCATCAAGCTGACTCATTTGTTAATTCTTGTTGATAACAATGAAGAAGAGAACTCAGATATTATTGATACGGGCAACTGGCGAGATGTCAAAAAATTGACACCGTAAGTTTGGGTGAATCTCTTTGCAACCAGACGAGTCTTGTATCTATCCACAATGTCGTCAGGAAGAAATTTGATGATAAAACCCATTGACAACTAACAATATCAACACCAGGTGGGGTTGAAACTAGAGTCCAAGCACCCCGTGATGCCGAGACTGAGATTTCTTCGTCCATATTCGCCTTCCAACAAGATATACGAAGGGCTTCATGATAAGTAGTCAGGACGGTGTTGGTAGAGAGTGTCAGAGCAAATTTGTGGCAAGGACTAAAATTTCCATAAAACACAACATAAGTAAGCGAGTGTTTAGTACTCCCCCTTACCCCCCGCAGAGCAATGAGAACATCCATGTTTGAGTCTGTGGAGGTGAAGTAATCTTCTGAAGAGGAGAGAAATGGTTTGGAAATGGGCAACTGAGATCTGGAGTGGAGGGAGCGAGGAGTTGGCAGGAAGCTGGACACCGATAATAATTATAAGGAAAAGGTGAAACATGAGGATATGTGCATTAGGTGGTGTTAGTTGTGAGATATCTGGTAGAGGAGCATGAATGGTAGGAAAGATAAAATAGAGGTAAGAGGAGAGGAGGTAGTAGTCTGGACCCCGAGAGTCAGTATCCTACCATTCTTGGAAAAATAGGGAGAATCTCAAAAAATATAACATCAACGACATATTGGCGTTTAAAGATAGAGTCTAAACACTGGTATCCCTTCTGAGTTGGGCAGTACCCTATGAAGATACATTTCTTAGCACGAGTGGAGAGTTTGTCGTGACCATGAGCAGAAGTGTGGATAAAGGCAATACAACCAAACACATGAATTATGAGGGGAAAATGTGTGACATCTGGGTAAAGAAGAAAAAATAGCGTCTTACCCTGAAGAGTGAAAGAAGGTGGATGGTTAATTAGAAAACAAGAAATGAGAATTGCATAAACCTAGTAAGAGTGTTGAACATTCATTTAACACAGGAGTGTCCGAGCAACATCGAGGAAATGAGGATTTTTTCCTTTCCACCACTTCATTTTGTTGGGATGTATTCACACAGTTAGTCTGATAAATAATGTCATTAATGGTGCAAAAAGAGGAAATTTTTTGCTCATATATTCCTTCATTATCGTTCTAGAATTTTGAGAGGAAAACCAAAACTTATGTGCGATATTGATTGAGTATATAAATACAATGAGAGAATACAAATAGATTAGTTCAATGTGTTCCTTCAAAAGATACGTCAAAGTACATCTAAAAAAATCATCAATAAAAATTACAAAATAAAACTTCCTCAACCAATAAACTTGGTGGGACTAGGACCCCAGATATCTGAGTGAATAAGTTCAAATGGAAGAACGAGACTCTTACAAAGCTTAATAGGGAAAGAAGTTTGATGATGCTTGCCATATTGGCAAGCCTCATATTCTAAAGTTGAGTTTTCCTGATTTTAAAGATGACAGAAGCTGGTGGAGGAGACGTATCATAGAATGATCAAGTCAATGATGCCACTGGAGCAGAGAAATGGAGACTGCAGATGCAGAGAGTGGTGGCAGATCGTCGAGGTAGTAGAGACTATTGTGTTCAGTTCCTGCAGCAATCGTCCTTTTGGAGTGAATGTCCTAAAAACAATAAGTTGTGAGAGAAAATGAGACAGAGCATTGCAATTGTCGTGAAAGAAAACAGACAACCAATTGTAAGGAAAATTTGGGATGAAAAGAGTGTCGTCCAATTGGGAAGGAGAGACGGTAATCACAATCTATAGGTCTTTTTTGCAGGGTAGACTGTGAGGGGTTGTGTCATCACTAATGTAATCCTAACGAAATGTTAGGAATGGACGTGACAAACCTAACCTAAATGATGCATGCATGTTTTAACTAATTCTGGAATAGAATTTTAGCAAATAAAATTATAAATGGTAAGCAAATCTACACAATGTGAACTTCAATTTTCGGTGCGTAAGCAAGGTCACGCTCACTTTCACTAAAAGTGCATTCAACTACAATTTCACAAATGATAACTTATAAGAAATAGGAAAATAAAACAATAGCGCAACAGGTTTCCATACCCAAGTTGTTGAAACCTGGAAGATCCCTACCCCAAAAATTCAGATCAATGCAACCTAATGTTATCGGTCCAGCGGTCAGGCTCGACGGCTTGACAGTCTCGGACAAAGAAACTAAGGCAATATTAAAAGAACCCCAGGTGTTGCAGCAGGGAGGTCCCACCACGTACCCGGATGCTTGAAAGAAGCTTCCCCTACACAACCAAAGATAGTCGAGCAGGGTACAAGGTGAAAACTAATTAGCGACTACCAGTGGATGCGACCAAGGGGGGTGATCACTATCTTGCACGGCTAGAAGTCCAGAAAAAGATCCAGTCGAGATCTTTTATGAGATTCCGGGGTTCAAATCTTTGTACCTCTGGAGTCCTATTTATTGGAAAACCAGGGGGGGGGGGGTCTTATTTATAGCCCAACTCCCATCGGTGACTGACCTCTTGGGGCACTCACTCGGCTTGAGCGAGTATCTGCCCTAGTCGTCTACCTGGCTAGTATGCGAGGAGAGCTCGTCATACTTGCACATGCCTTCAACTGTCTTGGATATTGACTCTGACTTCTGTTTTGACTTGTTGACTTTGACTTCTTGCTGAGCTGGCTCTGAGTGGGTCCACCTTCGACGAATATGGGTTGTACACAAGTAATTATAGCATGTTCATCCAATATTCAATACAAAAAAGTAACACAATACAATAATACTCACAAACGAAGAAATCCAATAGCGACAATGGGTATGGCTTCGTAGTGATGAAGACAGTGGCTGTAATGAAGTAATCAGCAAGGGGCCGAGTGTGGAAATGATGGGGGAATGCAATAGTAACAGGAAGTCATAAATGGTTTGGCAGTAGGAGATGGGTAGAGCATGCAATAGGTGATGAGAATGGAGGTAGGGGAGGCGAACATTGTTGTAGAATGGATCGAGAGGGAAGAATGATATTGTAGAGGAGATCGATGCTCTACTTACGAGAGTCGTTTGCCTGATGCGGGATCGGGAGGAGTTGCTGCGGCCCTAGCGGGATCAACGACTTGCGATAGTTAGGGAGAAATCGAGTGGGAGGAAGGTGACTTTGATCGAGCAGTACAAGAACGTGAAAGAGACAATCCACAGGATGATCGTGCGAGGGTGAGCGGTAAGGCTGTGACAAAGAAGAGGCGTGCGGGAGAGGGAAAGGTTTAGGATGCGTGACTATCGAAGAAGATGGGTTTGCGGTTAGTGGCTAGGATGAGGAGTGGTTGGTTATGGTGGAAACAAGGGGGGAAAAGTCGTATGATTTGCGGTTTTCATGGTAGAAGGATTCACGGGAGAGGGAAATGCAGGGAAAAATGACAAACAACCGAGTCATCGCACCCCGGGATCTCGCTGCGTCGCACTACGATAAGACTGCTATTTATGGATTCACTCTCAAATTCAACAATGCTTACAATTGAAAGCATCCACCCTTATTTATAGTGAAGTGGACGGTTGGGCACCTTACTTGAAATGTTATGATTGGTCATTATGGTCGGTGTATTAAAATAATAAATATAAGTCCAAAAAAATACATAACAATACTTAAACGACGCTCCAGACGCGCTCATGGCCTCGGATTGTTGATTCGATCAACGCTTCTTGCACGAGTACACGATTGTGGGCCTCGCCGAATAGGGCCTGTAGTTCAATGTCGATCCCCATCAACTACTCCCCGACTGAAATGCAATCATCTCCGATAAATGGAGATGATCAGGTGCAAGGATTTCATGATCCTTCATCGATATCCAAGTGTTATCAAAGATGGGAGGTTCACTCTAGTGTACTAAGTATCGACAAGAAGGGTTGTCTGTGGTGATGGTGCACTCATGCACCACTATATTAGGAATGCTCTCAACTCCCTCCCCTCATGCCGGTGGTTCCAGAGGAATCGGTGAATCATAGGGGGATGCGGGCAAGTCCGCGCGTGCTCGTCCAGGGTAAGCAGGGTAAGGGTCAAGCTGTAATTGGGAGGGTGTCGTAAGTGGATCAAGGTATGGATCTTTATGCTCGAGAAGCTCAAAGTAAATTGTCAAATCTTTCGTTTTGGTTGATCTGTAGGGAGGTTGATCTCGCAGACATTTGTTTCAATTTTTTTATAATCCTAAGGACCCATTCATTTTGGTTGTAGCTTATTAGCGGCTCATTTTGGGAGCCTCTCTGATGTAGGGGTAGGCTAGTGGTGCACAAAACCTACAACGCTAGATGATCGTGTCAGGGTGACACGCTAATCTAACTCTACATGTAATGCAATGACCGGTATTTGACAAATAATTTAAGCAATGTAAGAAAAGCAATTATTTATTTAGGCAATTAGAATGACTTTCCTCCGCTCGGAGGGCCAAAGCAAAGCGCGCGACGAATGCCCCCTCCTAGAAGTTATTAGTGCACAAAAACAAATTTCCACGAACAGAAATCGCAGCAAGATATGATAAATTACCAAATGCAAATGTGAATCAAACAGTACAATAATACAAACGCTCACAAAGTAGAGGGCTGAATCGAGACACTGAAGATTTGGAGGGCCGGATGTGTAGATCGGCGATCAGAGATAGAACCAGTGGCGAGGCGACGGTGATGGTGGCTGCCCTCAGCGGAGAACGGTGCGAACGGACAATAAAATGGTGGATGCGGCCACGAATAAGTAGATCCGGGCCGGGGGTGGGTAGATTCGCTATTAGGGTCGGATCCGGGCAAAAATGGAATGTTTGTGTGGTGAAAATAACGGATCGGGTGGCTATAACCCTAGATCTGGACTGATCTAGAATTTTTGGCTATTAGGATGGTGGATCCACGGAGGGGATATGTGGGGGTAGTCGGCTAGGGAAAAGAGGCTCTTGGGGTGGCCGGATTTGGTAAGAGATGAGGGCTGGTCGACCAGCAGTGGGGAGAGGACAAGAGGTGGAGGCGGCTCTGTAGAGGCGGTGGAGAGGCGGCGGGTTTGAGGGGAGGAGGCGGGTTGGGCGGCGAAAAAGGGGCAGCAGGCCGGTTGTTTTCCGGGGGCTGGAATGGCGGGCTGCAGCGGGTGAAACGATGATTTGAGGCGTAGAAAATGAAGGTGGGGGTAGGGATTACCTTGGGGAGGAGTTTGGAGGACTAGGAGTCGCCATCTAGGGTTCCACGACATCGGCACCGGGGAGGGATCACGGGATTCCGGGATTCAATGTCTCCAAAATCTGCAATGTCATGGTTCGGCCACTTAGACCAATATTTATAAGAAGAGAACAAATTAGGGCTTCACCATCAACGACTATGATTGGCCGGTGGGATCGGTCACTAAATACATGAAAATAAACTCAAAAAAATAAACTAATATATGTTTTTGACTCGCGGCGACGTGCTGCACGCAACCGCGGAATCCGATCGTCGATCCGGGCACGCCATATATGGTAAGTCGCCAAATCAGCCCCGAACGGGCCCAAAGCTCGTGCTCGTCTCTGCTCCGCATCACTCTCCATTCGAATTTAAATCACGACCTGATTGCCCACCCAAAAATTTCTGATTGTGTTTTATATAAATCATCACTGCAAACAATTTTGGTTTAGATTAATTCATGCAGTTCATGTATATGATGAGCAAAGGACTCAGTGGACTCACTAGGACGTGACTCTTAGGGAACATGGAGACAGGTCAATAGGCTTCCTAGGCTCATGTCCAGAAACTTTATGAAACAAACTCATACCAGTAGATTTATTGAACGAACTATTATATGCAAACTCACCTACGAACAACACAAAATCCCAAACCAATGGGTGCTCACCAACTAGTCACCGCAACAAATTCCCTAAACTCTTATTTATGATCTTAATCTGGTCGTCAGTTTGTGGGTGATAAGTTGTGAAAAACTTCAAAGTCGTACTTGTCTTATGCCATAACATCCTCCAAAAATAACTCATAAATCGCACGTCACGGTCAGACATTATAGATTTGGGTAATTCGTGTAACCAAAAATATCTCTCATGAAGAGTAATGCATTGTCGGTCTTGAAGCAGACAATAAAGTGAGTCATCTTTAAAAACCGATCTACCACTATAAAAATAGAATCATGCTTTCTTAGGGTGCGAGGAACTTCTAATACAAAATCCATGTTGTTTTTGACCCATGGTTGTTGTGGGACCGAAAGAGGAGTATTAAATCTAATATTTTTTTGAACCCTTCGCTATCTAGCATGTGCCGCAATAACGTACAACACACGCCACATCCCTTTTCATGGCGAGCCAATAGAAGCGATCCTCAACCAAAGCAATTGTCTTATCTTTGCCAAAGTTGCCAGCAACGTCACTCACGTGCATCTTCCAAATCAGAAAGTCCTTGAAGGATGTCACGGGGATGCAAAGACGAGACTCACAATATAAGTATTCATGTACAATATTGAACCCCTTAGTGAGCTCGGAGGAGTCCCTCAAAAATCCAGAATAAATCTCACCAAAATCAGGACAGGTGGGGTAGTCACTAAACGGTCGATCAAAGCTAGTTACGGTAGTGCTCAATGTGCGGAGTAGGACAATACGTCGACTGAAAGCATTGACAGGCTTGTTCCCAACATCCGTGCGGTGTTTGAGAACATGGTGGAAATCCTGTAAGCACTCAATCCACTTGACATGTCTATGCCCTAATTTCCTTTAGGAGTCAAGATAACACAGGCACTTCATAAAACTCTCTGTCATAATTGCACTACTGCATAAAACAAACTCGTGCGTATGTAGATAATGTCTCCAGTATTAAAGTGATTGCACTACTGCATAAAACTCTGTCATAATTATAGTACTTATGTCGGGTCTCGTTCAACATCTCAATAAAGTAAGAAACGAGATGACCCTCCTGGCTCAGTAATCTACCAATGTCAATACCAGATGCGTCGCAGGCTACCTCAAATGGCTTAAAGAATTCATGTAATTCAGGACATGGGCAATCATCAATTTCTCCTTAATTTCTTTGAATGCTTGAGTGGCAGTTATTGCCCATTTGAAATTTCCCTTCCGCATACAGCTCATGAAGGGGGACATGATGATTTTAAAATTCCGTGCGCACCTCCGATAGAAGGTGGCTAGTCTGTGAAAGCTACTGGCCTTAGTGATGGTGGACGGGATAGGCCACTCACGAATGGAACGAATCTTGTCTTGGTCAACAGACGTACCAAACGCTGAAATAATAAACCTAAGGAAGTGTACATAATCAGTGACGCTTGAACACTTCTTCAGATTCACAAATAATTTTTTCCTTACAAAGAATCTCAAACAGGAGTCTCAGATGTACCAAATGATCGGCGGGGGTGTGGCTATAAATCAGAATGTCATCAAAATAGACAACCTGGAATTTGCCCATGAAGGGCTGTATGATCTGAGTCATGACCCGCACGAAGGTGTTGGGGGTGCTCGTAAGCCCAAATGACATGACCAATCACTCTTAGAGACCATCTTTGGGCTTAAAAGCCGTCTCCACTCATCTCCTTTACAAACCCTAATCTGATGGTATCCGCTGCGAAGATCAATCTTTGAGAATACCTGAACACCAACCATCGTAGTAAGTAAGTCGCCTGAACGGGGATTGGGAAACTATATTAGGGCTGGTTTGGCAGGGTTTATTTCATGTGGATGAAATCCGCGCCGAAGCAACTGCGACCGTGGTTGCCTCGTCGTGAATGTAATTCGCGGAAATTTGTGGGGCAGGGTGTATCCCACCGCGCGACCGCGGCCCCACCAAACGAGCGGCGGCCTCGACCGCGCGGGATCTGCCCCGCCAAACAAGCCTTTAATAGTAATCTTATTAATGGCTCTATTATTGATACACATTCACCAACTCATGTCCTTCTTCAGGGTAAGAAGGGCAGGGATTGCGCGGGGGATCAGGCTCTTACACATGAATTGCTTCCTTAGCAACTCATCAACCTGCCTCTTGAACTCAGCATGCTCATCCGGTTTCATCCAATAATGTGGTAAGCTCGAGAGTGAAGCTCCCGATGTCAGATCTATGACATGTTGGATGTCACATAAAGGGGGCAACTCATAAGGCAACTCATTCAGAATAATATCATCATACTCATCAAGAAGATGCTGGAGATCAGGTGGTGGCTCATGAATCTCTGTATGGATCTTAAAAGCCATGGTGGCTGTCATTACATAAAATATAGTGGCATTGATGCTCTCCCTCATAAATTCGTTGTGACGCAGAATGTGCAACGACCTAGATGAACTCATAATAGTGGAGGGTATGGCCTTCCCCTTGGATTTATCCTTGGGTTGGGTTGGCCCTAATGTGTTCTTACGTCCTCAAACGAAACACGTGACGTCGCGGTCGTAGAGCCAAGGTTTACCGAACCGAATGTGGGCGACGTTCATAGGGATGATGTCGCTCCAAACACGATCCTCAAACGAGGTGAGTGATCAGAACCAGGCATCTCTGGCTAACCTGTATGACCCTCTTAATGACCGAGATAACTCGATAAGGATGGGGACGAGGCTCAGAGATCACCTGCATCCACTCTAAGGCCCTATAGGCCACAATGTTCATACAACCCCCTATATCAATTACCAACTTGCAGAAATCACTTATGCTGGGAAAGAAAGTATAAAAAATTGTTGTACGACACCAAACCTCATCAGTATGTGGGATATAAAGGAGACTTCGTATAACACCTAACTCTAGGGAACACTCAACATTACTCTCTCATCCGTCCTCGACAGTGGCAACAATCTCCTCACCGGCGACCTCCTCAGCATCAGCTTCAGGTTCGCCTTCTTTAATTAAGAAATTCCTTGTAGGGCAATGGGCTGCCATATGGCCCATAACAGAGCAGCAATAACACTGAACTATCCTCAATCTTGTGACCATGAGAGGTCCAGTGACGATAACCTTGCCCGTCGTGTCCATGGGAATACGAAAGGGTTCTGCAGGAGTGGTAGTGGCCAGTGGTGGGCTCCTAAATATGAGCCCGTCTGATCTGGAAGGAGCCCGACGGACACCAACAAGTTGCAGGTACTGCTCCTACTCGAGGGTCATCTGATAAATTTGTTCCACCCTCTCCACCCGATTGGGAAAAAGCTCCCTACGTAACTCATATCTCAATACAGAACGAAATCGGGAAGCGGTGACACTAGTTTCCTCTCGTAGATCACTCCTCACAGATAACTCGTCAAATCATGACATGTACTTCGCCTCAGATAGCGTGTCCGAGCGCAATGCATAGAGCCGATCTAGCAACTAGGCCTAATAAGATACAAAAAGATTTTTGTCCTTTAGTTGTCGCTTCATGTCCTCTGAACGGATAATAGGACGGTATTCATCTCGATGAAGTGATATCTCTAGGCTGGTCCAAAAAATCTTGGCTGGTCCAACCAGCTTGATCCTCGCAAATTAACACGCCGCTCGTCGGTCATATCATTCCACTCTAAATAATGGTACATCTTCTGAACCCAATCACTAAAAGACTTTGGGTCAAGGTGACCGTCGGTGGGAGCGTCAATGCGTGTGCGACGAGTGATGTTGTCCTCCGCGTATGGTGCTCTACGTGGCTCAGAATACTCGTCAAAGTAATCATCTTGTCCGTAGTCAAAACGGACCCAGACTCAATCGTGAGGGACTGGATGCTATGTTGGATAGTCTTCTTGAGGGTGGAGATGTATATCCTGGGCAGGTCCAGGTCGACGATCGTGAATGTGATTGCGGTGTCGCCTCAGATGTGGGGCGGGCTCTCTTGGTGGATGATTCCTAGTACGCCAATCTTGAGGTGGTAGAGCGTCACGTTCTTCCTCAAAGAGAACGACAGGTGGAGAAGGTGGGTTCTCCCTCCTTTTGGGAGTGACATGCTCTCGTTGATCCTTAAGGATGTTGATGTGGGTTCGTAGTACATCAAACTGAGCATTCATCTGATCAAACTGATCTATCACTAGTCATTGAAATTCCTAATGTCATTTCGGAGTTGGAGTTGGTGGTTCTTTCGTCGGTAAGATTCAGGTCGGACATGGACTGACGGTAAGACCTACTGCTACGTAACATGCAAGTGGTCCTAATCTCGCCACCAATCTGACGAGGTAGGTTGTGCGGGGCTGTGTCGACACTGTAATTCTAAGTGAATGTGCAGAATGAACGTGAACAAACCCAATCTAAATGATGCATGAATGTTTTAACCAATTCCAGAATATAATTTTAGCATATAAAATTATAAAATTTAAGCAAATCGACAAAATGCGAACTTCAATTTTCAGTGCATAAGCAAGATCACGCTCACTTTGACTAAGAGTGCTTTCAACTACAATTTCTCAAATGGTAACTTGTAAGAAATAGAAAAACAAAACAATAACACAAGTTTCAATACCCAAGCAATTATTGCATGTCCATCTAATATTCAATAAAAAAAGCAACACATACAATAATACTTGCAAGCGAAGGAATCCGGTAAAGACAATGGGTATTGTTTCCTAACAATGAAGACGGTGGCTGTAATGGAGTAATCAACAAGGGATGCAGGTGTGGAAATGATGGGAGAATGCAACAGTAACAGGGAGTTGTAAACGGTTTGGCAGTAGGTGGTGGGTGGAGCGTGCAGTAGGTGATGAGAACAAAGGCGGGGGATGTAAACAATGTTTTAGGCTGGATCGAGAGGGAAGAATAATATTGTAGAGGGGATCGAGTTGCGATGCTCTATTTGCGAGTGTCGTTCGCCTAAAGCAGGATCAGGGGGAGCTATCGTGGCTTCAGCAGGATCAGCGACTTGCTATAGTGGGGGGAGAAATCGTGTGGGAGGAAGGTGGTTTTGATCGAGGGGTACATGAACGGGTGGGGTTGTGGCTTGCAGGTTGGAGGTGGTTCTACGGCTTCCGTGAAGGAGACGATTCATGGGATGATCACGTGTGGGCAAGCGGTAAGGCTGTGACAAAGGAGAGGCTTACGGGAGGGGGGAAAGTTTGGGATGCGTGACTGGCAAAGAATATGGCGGCTACGATGAGTGGTCGGTTATGGTGGAAACAATGGAGAAGTCGTATGATTTGTTGTTTTTACGGCAGAAGGATTTACGGGAGAAGGACATCGCACCACGATAAGATTGTCGGTTATGGATTCGCTCACAAAATCAACAATGCCTCCAACTTAAACATCCACCATATTTATAATGAAGGGGGCGATTGGGAACCCGACATAAATGGCTATGATTGTCCGTTACGCCCGGTGTCCTAAAATAATAAATATAAATCCCAAAATAATAATAAAAAATACCTAGAAATACTAAAGCGGCGCTCCGGACGCGCTCACGGTCTAGGATCGTCGATCTAATCAACACCTCCTGCCCGACTACACAAATGCGGGCCCTGCTGTGGCCCATCGGGCCTTTGTCGCATTCATTGAGTCGGCAGTAGCAGATAGCATTGCAAATAGCTGGTTGGCATGATTTAACATATATCTTTGAACGCTCCTTAAAAATATTGAAGTCTGGTTTGGATGGCTTACTCATCGTTTTGGCTCAGTGTTGCTTGTTTTTTGTAGCATGCTCTAACTACTTTTGGATGATTTATTTTCTCAAATACTTTGTTATTACTCGCTGTTATTTCAGAATCTTCAGAGGGATGCGGCAATCGGTGTTGATCCGTGGTGTGTATCTGTTGATACCGCCCATAGATGGATTCAAGCTTTTTCAAAAAATAAACAAAACCTAATACAGCTTCCTGTAAACTTGGTTGATGTAATATGGAAAGGTAGACCAGCAGCCGAAATTCAGCCAGTTACCTTACAACCATTGGAATTTGCTGGACGTACTGTAGCTGAGAAATTAAAAGACCTTAGGGAAAGACTTGCACGGGAGAAAGCTTGTGGTATTGTAATCACTGCACTCGATGAGGTATCACATCCATCTTTGCTGGCTGTACTTTTGTCTCAATCCTATTATATTTTACTAGTAGTAATGCTACTTGTATTTTGGTTGCATGTTTGCTCGATGCTCAAAAATATAAAGGTTGCTTGGCTTTATAATATTCGGGGAAATGATGCATCTTACAGTCCAGTTGTCCATGCTTATGCTATAGTAACTACTGACTTGGCTTTCTTTTATGTAGACAAGAGGAAGGTTTCATCTGAGGTCAGTTTTCTCTTGATTTAATATGCCATTGGTGATTTCATTCAATAATATGACTCATCCTGCTTTCATTAATAGCATCATCCTTCTTCTCATTTGAGTGACATGATGGAAAAACAGGAAGATTCCTTGGGGAAATAAATTTCTCCTCCTTGGAATATTTGGAAACATGCAAGGCCAAGAAGTTTGAGAAGACTTTTTCTATCTTAAACCCATTTTATTAACTTGTAGCTCACTTCTATCATACTGAGATAAAACCGTCTTCTTTTGTTGATAGAACTTACTGGAGTTTCAGACTTGATTAGCATTAAGTAATAAGAACATTATCATCCAATAGTAATACAACACCCTCACATTTGAGCCCATCTTGATGGTGAGGGAGTTCTTTGGGAAACTCGTAATTTGCACCATTTTGAACTCTTCATACATGGTATTCGCGGTGCCGGGAAGTGGGGATATTGTTGTGGACTCCTTTCCTTCATTCATATAACTAACATATGTAACAACGTGGTTACAGACAACATACAATACCGAGTAACACAAATACACAATGAATAGTGCAGTAGAGAATGATGCAACCAAAACAACCATAACCACAAAGTATAAACAATGAGTGTGAAATAGAATGATAAAAGTAGAACATGGATAAATAGCAGTGTCCAAGCTAAGTATGGCCAATAGCCTACATGTTTGAGTGCATCATATAAATCTCAAGCCCACAAGACAGACATCAGCATAGATTGAACATAATGAGATACTACAGAACTAGAAAACAAGAGTGCTAAATAGCAGCCACTCCCTCAAACAAGGGTGTTTCTAAACACCTTCTGCAGATTCCTGAGTATCTCCATCATCGAGCTTGTGGGGGGAGGTGAACTTCCAACCCTGGGCATTGCATATTGATGGGGATCACACCACACATCAGTCTACACCATGATCAGAGCTATCTATTTTATGTGGATCAACGATGCGAGATTTGTAGTTATTATTTTGTATTTTTATTTTGATGTATTTGAGGGTCATCATGATCGAAGAATTATGACCGTCCATGATGACCCCTTAGTTTTTATATATAGGGATAGGAAGTTCATTTTAGGGGGATTGGAAGCTTGAGTGAAGAAAAAATCCTCCTTTCGATCACCCGGTGCCAAAGCCAAAAAATACAAGTTCGGGAGCTTGGATGCTATCCCTCCCCTCTCCATCTAGTCGGCCACCCTCCTACCCCATACCTCCTCCGACCACCTCTCTTCCCTACCTTCACTAGCCGGCTACCACCATAAACCCAATCACTCTCCAAAGTCCCTCCCCACCTCTTCCACAAAACTTCACCATCACTCAATCTTTTCATTTTCAGTTTTAGTGATTGCCGGAGAACACCACCGACCACTTCAATCATGCTATCACCACCTCCTCAAATCTCCATCACTATTACCATTTAAATCCTCTTTTTTCAATTTTTTGGCGATCGCCAAAAAACCACCTCCGTCCACCACCACCATCTATGGAGATCCTCTCCGGCCACCTCCGGGCGTCCACCATCCTTCCCCCATCTCAACTTCCTAACCATCTCGCGGCTACCTCACTGCCCCATTATATCCAATTCCTAAAATCTAGTATACTACTTCTAAAATTACTCCCACCTCATTCATGAATTCCTCTCATAACCCCCTCACCCTACTACTCGTCCCACTCACCTCCTCTGATGCAGGAAAGTGCGTAGGGTTTGCGCGTCTGTCGACTTTTTCTATGAAACCCTAAATGCATGCGATAAATAATGAAGTTTGCAAAAAAAAAAAAAATTCGAGCAGGCGCCGCACAAACTTTTAAGAAAAACAACTTTTAAATTTTTGTGTAAAGCAGTAAAGCATAAAATAAACTAGTTTGTTTCAAAAATGAATCACTTGAAAATAGTTCAATTTAAAAATCCGGGGAAATGAGATTAGCAGCTTTCATTCTGTTCTACTTGTCGTAGTAAAATGAAAATCGTGAAATCCAAGTTACGTTTCCAATTGGAGTTTTCGACGTAGCGTTTGCTGATAATTTTTTTGCAAAATTCATTAAACTTTGCATGTATTAGGGTTTCCTAAGAAAAACTGACAGGCGCGCAAACCCTATGCGTCGTCCTGCATCAATTTGGTATCATAGTCGGGTTCCAGAATTTTTCTAATTTTCGGAATCCGCCCTGCGTAAAATAGAAACCTGCATAGCATTTTTATTTCTTTTTATTTCTTAAATTTTTTACCTCATAATCATACATTTATTCTTGTTATTTGTCTTGCATGCATTTACGTAGTGGTAGGTTGGTAAGTATGAGTTTACCCCATCATAATCCTCACCTGGACACCCTCAAGAGGTAAATTTGGAGATACATCAAATTGAACGTGGCCAAGCGAGTCGAGTGAATAAAGGGAATTAACCACCCCCGTGGTTTTTACCTTTTGCCCACCAAATGTCGGCGTTAACCGAGAGTATACAGCAGGTGCGAGAAGGGTTTGACAACCTTAGTGTTAGGGTGAATAATCTAGAAGTACCCCCTCCAGCTTCGTGTCACCTTAAATCCGAGATGAGCATTTCTTTCGACCCTATCACGAAGCCTCACATCACTACATTGAAAGATCTACCCTTAGGAAGAATCCTCTTTTTAAGGAAGAAGCTAGAAATCTATTAAATATGTTTGAATTTGAACACGATTGGGGTAGGAATTCCTCAAAGTATTTTCCTAATCCCCAACAGGAGCCTTTCTTAGGCACACATGATAATTATCAGGAGAGGCCCTATTATGACTTAGCTAGAGATGAGCGACCTCGAGACCATCGTCGGCCTAATCTTGCCATGCATCGTGATGATCATCATAAAGATTGGCATCGATCGCCACCCCCACGACGTCGAGACAATCGTGATCCTTACGATGACGATTATGACTATCTTCCCCGGGATAGGTGACTTGATCTCACACGAGTAATGAAACTTGTCATCAATAGAATCACGGTGAAGTATCGTTTTCCCATTCCCTGCTCGACACAAGTTTATTCCCGCGGAAGGCGGTGAACCGCTTCCTGTTCGGGTGATCCAAGTCCATGTTATCGCCCTGATTGTCGTTTCGAGTCGTTTTGATATATTATTTTATATATTTTGAGTTGTATTTGACACCCGATCGGATTAGACAATATGAGTCGTTCGAGCGGGTGCCCTTAGTTTGTTTTGAGTATAAGTCGTGGAGGTTTCAGTTTAGTGGGCATTGAAGGTTGGTTGATATTTTTGCATCCGTCAATCACGGTTCTTGGTGCAGCCCCAGAACTTCTCCCTTGTGCGACTCCAAGAGAATTCCTCTCTTTCCCCTCTGCCTGATAGCCCGTTGCGTCCCCTCCACCCCCCCCCACCCCCCCCCTCCCCGCCCCCCACAGCCCGCCTTCCTCATGCAAATCCTCCGCCGCCGCTCCTGGATTTGTCGCCCCTTCCACTCAAGCTGCCATCGGTCTCAAATCCCCAGCCCTAGTTACTCCTGTACCGTTCTCCCCTGCCCAAGCATTCTATAGCCAGTTTCCCCCTCACAGAGTTGCACTACCCTTTCCCTCCTCCCCCATTAACGCAGGACGACCCGATGTGAAAATGACTATGCAGCTGACATGCTAATGCAACCTACGTGATCGTGCAGAATAAATGCAATCAACTCAACATAAACGATGTGTGCATGTTTCAATTTATCAGGAATTAAATTTTAGCAACGATAATTATATAAGTTTAGCCAAATTTTACACAAAGTGAACCTATAATTTTCAAACGCGTAAGCAATTCACGATCGTGTTCCCAAGCGGTGCATTCCATTACAACTTGCACGAATAAATATTATATGCTTAAAAGAAATGAAACAAATAGCACAAACCAAATATTATTTCCACTAAAAATATGCAAGGTTCCCCAAATATTCAATACAAAAATAAGTAACATGAGAACAATAATACTCACAAAACACTGAAGATCAGACAACGACGGCGTAGCTCCACGAAATGACCTCGACTACTAGAATGCTGATTTGGGTTAGGGCTGCAGAAAAGTTGGCTGGAAGAGTAGAAAATGAATATTGGAAATGGTGGGTTGTTGGATGGATCACAAAAGGTTTCTGGATGGGGCCAATAGGGTGTTGGATGAGACTGAGGTAGGCTTCAAGGTAGCTGTATAATCAGATGGCTACAAAAGATGACAAATGACTCAAATCAGTCGACTGTCAGGATTGAAACTTGCTGAAATTCACCTGGACAGGCTCGTCAAACACAGGGCAGTGAGGGAAGGCAGTGGTGAAGCTAGGGCAGGACGTGGCAAGCGGCTGGAGGGTGTCGTTCCTGCCATTGGAGGAGGTTAAGAGGAGCAGGGCATGGAGTTAGCAGTTTTCTGCTTTGATAGGATGTAGGGAGTAGAACACAGGTTTACTCCCTCAGATCGATGAAGATTGAAGATTACAGTAGAATTTCAGCGGCAGAGGACATGGACGATGAAGACCGACGAGGAAGAAGATGAACAGTGAAGACTTGGGCGGTTTCCTTCTTCCGAAGAGCAAAAATCATGGGTTCTACAGAAGTTGCAAGAATTAACCGGTGGATCGTGGGTTTAGGGCAGGGGAAAATGACGGGAAATACTAAAATTGATAAATGAACTAAGGCTTCACACCCCCGGGTTCACGGTGTTGCACCACGAATGATTGTCGAAATTTGGATTCTCTCACAAACTCAACAATGATTGAAAAACTGGACATCTGCCTCTATTTATAACGAGAAGGGGCGGTTGGGCATCCGACGTGAACAACTATGATCGTCTGTTATGTCTAGTGTCCTAAATAATATAAATACAACTCAAAAAAATATAAAAAATACATATAAAATTAAAATGAAGAAATGAAAATAGCACAATCCAAATAATATTTTCACTGTAAATATGCAAGGTTCCCCCCAAATATTCAATACAAAAATAAATAACACAAGAACAATAATATACTCACAAAGTACTGGAGATCCGGCAACGGCGGTGTGGTTCCATGAAATTACCTCTACTATTGGAATGTTGATTTGGGTTAGGGTTGCAGGAATGTTGTCTGGAAGAGGAGAAAATGAATATTGGAAATGGTGGGTTGTTGGATGGATCACAAAAGATTTCTGGATGGGGTCAATAGGGTGTTGGACGGGACTGAGGTCGGCTTAAAGGTAGTTGTATGATCAGATAGAAACAGGAGATGACAAATGACTCAAATCAGTCGACTGTCAGGATTGAAACTTGCTGAAATTCACCTGGACAGGCTCGTCGGACACACGGTTGTGAGGGAAGGCAGTGGTGAAGCTAGGGAGGGCAACAACAAGCGGCTGGAGGGTTTCGTTCCTGCCGTCGGAGGGGGTGAAGAGGAGCATGGCATGGAGTTAGCGGTTTCCTCCCTCGATAGGATGTAGGGAGTCAAACGCGGGTTTCCTCCCTCAGATCGATGAAGATCGAAGATTACAGTAGTATTTCAGCGGCAAGAACATGGACGATGAAGACGGGCGAGGAAGAAGATGAACATTGAAGACTTGGGTGGTTTCCTTCTTTTAGAGAGCAAAAATCGTGGGTTCTGCAGAAGTTGCGGCGGTTTTCTTCAACGTTGATGGATATAAACGGCGGATCGTGGGTTTAAAGCAGGGGAAAAGTGTCGGGAAATAATAAATTTGAAACAAAATTGATAAATGAACCAAGGTTTCTCTTCCTGGGTTCGCTGCGTCGCACCACAAATGATTGTAAAAATTTAAATTCTCTCACAAACTCAACAATGACTGAAAACTTGGACATTTGCCCCTATTTATAACGAGAATGGGTGGTTGGGCCCCCAGCGTGAACGACTATGATCGCCCGTTGCGCCCGGTGTCCAAAATAATATAAATACCTAAGTTATCAAAGGCGCAAGGCGCACCGAGGCACAAAGGGCCCCTGAAGCCTAGGCGCAGGCGCGCGCCTGAGGCACGTGAGGTGCAAAAATGGGGGAAAGCGGAAATTGAGCGAATTTGGCGCCCAGTTCGCTGAAATTGAGTGAATTGGGCGCCCAGTTCGCTGAAATTGTGCGAATTGGGCTCCCAGTTCGCTGAAATTGTGCGAATTGGGCGCCCACTTCCCTGAAATTGAGCGAATTAGGCACCCAGTTCGCTGAGGGCGCCCAATTCACACAATTTAATCAAACTGGGCACCCAATTAGCACAATTTCAGCGAACTGGGCGCCCAATTAGCTCAATTTCAGCGAACTGGGCGCCCAATTAGCCCAATTTCAGCGAACTGGGCGCCCAATTCGCCCAGTTTCAGCGAACTGGGCGCCCGATTCGCTCAGTTTCAGCGAACTGGGCGCCCAATTTGCTCAATTTCATCGAATTGGGCGCCCAATTCACTCAATTTCAGCGAACTGAGCGCCCAATTCGCTCAATTTCAGCGAACTGGGCCCCCAAGTGCGCCTAGTGGTGTCTCAGGTGCGTCTAAGATCATGTTTTTGCCCATATAAATTTTCTTAAAAAAAAACCTGGAAAGGCCCGGGCGCACCTTTGGCGCGCTTGGGAGCCTGTAAGGCGCGCTCCAAGCCTAGGCGCAGGCGCGTGCCTGAAGCACGTGAGGTGCAAAAATGGGGAAAGCGGAAATTGAGCGAATTTGGCGCCCAGTTCGCTGAAATTGAGCGAATTGGGCGCCCAGTTCGCTGAAATTGTGCGAATTGGGCGCCCACTTCCCTGAAATTGAGCGAATTAGGCACCCAGTTCGCTGAAATTGGGCGCCCAATTCACACAATTTCATCAAACTGGGCGCCCAATTCACACAATTTCATCAAACTGGGCACCCAATTAGCACAATTTCAGCGAATTGGGCGCCCAATTAGCTCAATTTCAGCGAACTGGGCGCCCAACTAGCCCAATTTCAGCGAACTGGGCGCCCAATTCGCTCAGTTTCAGCGAACTGGGCGCCCAATTCGCTAAGTTTCAGCGAACTGGGCGCCCAATTCGCTAAGTTTCAGCGAACTGGGCGCCCAATTTGCTCAATTTCATCGAATTGGGCGCCCAATTCGCTCAATTTCAGCGAACTGAGCGCCCAATTCGCTCAATTTCAGCGAACTGGGCCCCCAAGTGCGCATAGTGGTGTCTCAGGTTCGTCTAAGATCATGTTTTTGCTCATATAAATTTTCTTTAAAAAAAATACCTTGAAAGGCCCGGGCGCACCTTTTGGCGCGCTTGGGAGCCTGTAAGGCGCGCTCCCAGGCGTGCCTGGGGCATAACGCCCGCCTCAGCCGTGCTGAGGCGCGGCGGGTTGCGCTTGGTGCACCCGACGCCTCAGACGCGCCTAGGCGCGCGCCTTGACAACTAAGATAAATACAACTCCAAAAATTATAAAAAATACATATAAAATGAAAACGGACACTCCAGACGTGCTCGCGGTCTCGGATCGCTGATCCGATCGACGAATCTATGACAAATTTGCCAAAGCGGGTCCCGACACGTGGTGCCCCGATCTCCTCCGATCACGAACATGCGGTCGATCCTCATTAATTCCTCCAGACTGAAAATTATTCATCTCCGAGAAATGAAGATGAATATGTTGTAGTCGAAGATCGGGGGTAAGTCCAAAAAGTTGTCGTCAATATCCAAACATCCTCAAAGGTGTAGTAGTGGTGTCCACTCCAGTGCACCAAGTAACGACAAGAGCGACCGTTTGTAATAGTGGTGCCCTCGTCACAATATCACTCATGCTCTCAACTCCCATCTCTCATGCTGGTGGATCCAGAAAATCCGGTAGAATCAGAGGTACGGGCAAATCCGCCGGTGTTCGTCCAAGGTAAACATGTGAAGTGAGAAGTTGTAACTGGAAGGGTATCAAAAGAAACTCAAGGTAAATCGATCTCGTAGGCGTTTGACCCAACATTCTTTATAACCATATAAGGACTCATTCGCTTAAGTTGTAGTTTAATTGTGGCTCCTTTTGGGAGCCCATCATTGCAAAGTCCGACTATGACATGCTCGCACACCAAAAAATCTTGTTCACGCTTGTGCATATCTACTTATACCTTATTTAATTCAGCATTGCAAGTAGCTTTATTCCGGAGTAATTTCATTCATTTTATGCAAGTGATGCAAAACAAACATGTGTGACTCACACATCACAGATGAATCATTCACTAAATGTAAATGAACGAACAACAAATGCAAAAAATGAACCACTAACACGAAGAACTCCACAAACTGGTGGTTTAAATACTAAAAGCAACTCCTAAGCTAGGTACATGATCAGGAGACTCATAAGGTGGATCATAGAAGAATTCATTACGGGGGCGATGAACACTCAAATGAAAGTCAGAGACATCGGTATTAAGATGTGTCAATGTGGTGTATGAACTGCCTCTGCAAGTGCGACTAGTAGGACATAAGATCAGTGAGTGCACTCTCCAACTCGAATATCCTCCTAAAGATGGATATCTTCCAAATGAGGGGTGGAACGACACGTGGTTCATTCAGAGATTCTCCGGGAGGGGTATAATAAAATTTGTCACAAATGCGACGAGTACTCATGTATGCCCCAAAAATATTTGGAATGCTTTTAAATAAACGTTGATCACCAAAGTAAAAATCGTAGACATCAACATAATGATGTGACTCTAGTGTGTCACTCACATGAATCTCATCCACACAAGGACGTGGTGGTCCATCTTGAGGCTCAATAGGGGGTCGTCAAAGAACCATCAGTAGAGTGATGGTCCTCCAGAAGCAAACCATCAGAAGGGGTCGTGCTCCCGGAAAGGGGAGAGGTGGCTATCTCGAGATCACTACTAAGCTCTCGGCTCCCGATCGTGAATTGACTCGGTGCGCCATCGGGTGAAGTGTGCAAAAAGTCCACACTCAATGGAGAGCTTATAGATATAGAATCGAGAACATGCTCTCTAAGTGGAGCAGACTCTCGTGGGGGTTGACCTCACACATCCTGTGTTGGGAGGGCAGCCCGCCCTGCCTCTAATAAAATATCAGGTGGAGTGAGTGAAGTTTCCCTGCTTTAGGAAGTGGAGTGCTCTTGCCGACCCTCAATGAGTGGGTGCGTAGATCATCAAATTGTGCTTCTAATTGATCAAACATCCTAAGGACCCATTGTTGAAATTCGGCCACCGTCATGTTCTCTTTCGGAACACTAGGAAGATCACTACGTGTGATAATCTTGGCGAGAGTGACCTCTATAAGATTTTGGAGGGTCACCAAGACGGTCATCCATAACATAATCATGTCATACTCATGGGTGGACGTGAGTCCTACGAACGTGTGGTGGTTGTCGTGCATACATAGACTCAGGTTGTTCAAATAAAGGAGATGTGTAGCGATGATGACCTGACTCGAGTTCCTCAAATATAGAGGATGTGTAGCAACGACGACCCGAATGATACTGAACTCTATTATCATAATATCGTGTCGAAGGACCAATAGGGTCCACTCGAGTACAGGGATAAGAACGACGACAATCATCATAATGATCGTCTCTGGCGTAATGAGATCGTATCGGTGGATCAACACGATCTCTGGAAATGATGTACTGTGATCGAGGGTAATCATCGAGGTATCGTAAAAATCTTCTGATGGGGCTCTATGGGAGTGGGTGTAAGTGGACTCAAGATCCTCAAACAGAAGATTAGTGTAGTGACGACCACTATGATAAGACACTGAGTGACAAAACATGTAGTCCCGCGTATTTTAAAAGAAAGCCCTAACCTGGTCTTTGATACCAAACTGACGCAGGACGACCTGATGTGAAAATGACTGTGCAGCCGACACGCTGATGCAACGTACGGGATCGTGCAAAATAAATGCAATCAACTCAACATAAACAATGCTTGCATGTTTCAATTTATCCAGAATTAAATTTTAGCAACAATAATTATATAAGTTTAACCAAATTTTACACAAAGTGAACCTATAATTTTCAAGCGCATAAGTAATTCATGATCGTGTTCACAAGTGGTGTTTTACACTACAACTTGCATGAATAAATATTATATGCTTAAAAGAAATGAAACAAATAGCACAAACCAAATAATTTTTCCGCTGAAAATATGCAAGGTTCTCCCAAAAATTCAATACAAAAATAACACAAGAACAATAAGACTCACAAAGCACTGGAGATCCGACAACGGCTGCGTGGTTCCACAAAATGACCTCGGTTACTGGAATGCTAATTTGGGTTAGGGCTGCAGAAATGTTGGATGGAAGAGGAGAAAATGAATATTGGAAATGGTGGGTTGTTGGATGGATAACATAAGGTTTCTGGATGGGGCCAATAGGGTGTTGGACGGGACTGAGATAGGCTTCAAGGTAGCTGTATGATCAGATGGCAACAAGTGATGACAAATGACTCAAATCAGTCGACTGTCAGGATTGAAACTTGCTGAAATTCACCTGGACAGGCTTGTCGGACACAAGGCAGTGAGGGAAGGATTGGTGAAGTTAGGGAGGGAGGCGACAAGCGGCTGGAGGGTATCGTTCCTGGCGTTGGAGGAGGTGAAAAGGAGCGTGGCGGAGTTATCGGTTTTCTGCTTCAATAGGATGTAGGAAGTCGAACGCGGGGTTCCTCCCTTAGATCGATGAAGATCGAAGATTGCAGTATAATTTCAGCGGCAGAGGACATGGTCGATGAAGACGGGCGGGGAAGAAGTTGAACAATGAAGACTTGGGCGGTTTCCTTCTTCTGGAGAGCAGAAATCGTGGGTTCTGCAGAAGTTGCGGCGGTTTTCTTCAACGAGGATGGATTAATGTTTTAAATATCGGATGTCAGCGACATATCAAATTGAGTTTTTAAATGACGGATGTCGGAAGTTGGATACATGTCGGGGATATTTTAAAATATTAGATTTTCATGTCCTATAAATAAAATTTTATTTTTATGTATACTAACTATAATTATATGTTATAAAAATAAAAAAAATAATACAATAAATAGATAAAAATGAGTCATTTATATTACAAAATAAAATTAATTAGTATTTTTGATAAAATATTATTAACATATATAAAATGATATATTGTAAAATGTATTTAATAGTATACAATAATTTTATTTTGATAATAATAAGTTTATTATAATTAAAGAAGATTTAAAAGTTAAAATTCTTGATTGATTATAAGTTTTTTTAACTTATAAATTTATATTAAAAACATGCAAACAATCAGCTAATAAATATATTAAATGTTTTCATATTTTTTGTAATATGAAATTATATATTTATGAAATAATTATACAAAATTATTTGTAAGAATAAAACGTTAAAAAAATCGAAACAATAAGTCTAATCAATTTAAACATACACAATATAAAATATACAGTATGCTAATATAACATAAAATAAAATAGCGAGCGATATATTTAAAAGTCGTGTTGGGCGATATATCAGAAAAAATCGGGCATGTCGGCATATATTTTACAAAAGAACGTAATCTAATTTTTTTAAAAAAAACGTATCGTTTTGTCCAAAAAAAAATGACATGTTGGAGGAATGAACAAAAGCGCGGCAGAAGGCCGTGAGTCGCGAATGGGGGAGCACCGAGCAGAGTTGGGGAACAAAGATGCAGCGGACTATGCGAGCAGAAGGCTGCAAATTGTGTGAGCAGCGAAGCAGGATGCCGCGAGCTATGCGGGCAACGATGTCGCGAATAGAAGCCCAGCAAACAAAGAGCGGCATCCACCTCTTTCCCTCCCCCTCTCGCGGCAGGAGTGGACACGCGAGCAGACATGCATATAAAAGCAGGCACTCTGGTCGGGCGATTTCAGCGGAGACGTGATTGGCGCAAGTCGACAAAGTTGGCAGAAATTGATCGAGCAGAAGCAATGTGGATCCCATAAGCAGCGTGATGCTTATAAAACCAGCAGGGAGGGGGGCCTCGACGCAGTGAAGAGACGCAATGGAGAGATGCGGTCTCAAACTGAATCCACGAGGTCGCGCGAGAGGCACGACTAAACCAAGCCCTCTTATTTTTTCCTAAAAAAGTAATGATTAACTTCTCTCTGACACCATGTACTGAATGATAAATATTAGAGAAGAAATAAATGTGAAAATAAAATATTCTCCATTATAACTTTGACACATATACAAAGGGCTCCTTATATAGAATAAGGGAGGAGCAAGAATGAATCTAACAATGTGGGACTAAAGGAGCCTAAGAGGGAGATGGATAAATGGGGCATTTATACGCCGGCTTTATGGGTCTTTTCTAACAGATCATATGGGATATACTGAGTCTTTCCCCTTTTACGTCGCTTGCAATCAAGTGTTGTTGTACTATTTGTCATTAAGAAGCTCTGGGAAATACACCTTGTTTATGTTGTTTTTCACAATTATTTTTCCTTCTTAAGCTGATGTCTGATGAGTTCTGTGTTGATTTTATTTATCTTTCAATTATTACCCTTTACCATAAGGGATCTCTATATTCTCGCCCTTTTGAATTCACAATTATCAAATCTGCATGTATTCAATCGATGGAGTGCAGGTACACAGTACTTTGGCTGAAAATGGCATAGAAGTCCTTGAGTACAAAGTTGTTGATTCAGATGTACGATTGCTGGCATCTGGGAAACTAAGAAGCTCATATGCTTCTAAGTCTTCTGTTAATGAAGCACATGAAAATGGAGAAAATGCAATTAACTCAGAACACATTGAAAATAAGGATCAAGCTAAGAGACTAGTATGGATTGACCCAGATTCCTGCTGCCTCGCGTTGCATGCAAGTCTAAATTCAGATCAAGTACTTCTGCAGCAATCACCTTTAGCTTTAGCAAAAGCTCTTAAGGTGTGTTGGACAAAATTGCAGTTTAATGAAATTGTTAATGCTAGCATTAACCATTGACTTGAGTTTATTATCAGAAAGTTGCCTGAGTAAAAACTTAGTGAGAATCTGTAATTTTAAGGAAGTTAATAAATTCTGTTTTCGCACCTTTTGCAAATAATTGTGGAAACATGAAATTCTTTGAATTTATTCACCCTGAATTGAGCTATATAAACATGATGGAGTGATTGGTTGGGCATATACTTCCTTGCTTTATAATTCCTCAAAACTAAGCCATGACCAATTTAGATTATGCTGCACATCTATTGATTAGTCAAGTGTTGTATGCTTATTTTTACTTTACCGAGTAGCTACTCTTATTCATCAAATAGAATTGTAATTCTCAATTCATTTTACACTAGACTTTCATATATATATATAAGTGTACATGACTATACACACACTATCACATGCTAACACCGTAACAACATAAAATTAAATATTCAAGCATATTCCAACACTCCCCCTCAAGTTAGGCGTATAATGTCTGTCATGCCCAACTTGTCCAGTATTCTGTCAAACGAGTTCAGACTCAGTCCTTCGGTAAGCACACCTGCAAGCTGCTGGTTTGATGGAACAAACGGTATACTCACAACCCCCCTAACAATATTTTCCTTGATGAAGTGTCTATCGATCTCCACGTGTTTGGTGCGATCGTGTTGCACCGGATTGTGGGCAATGTTGATTGCAATTTTATTATCGCAATAGATCTTGATTGGACCGTCACACTCCACGCCAAGGTTCTTCATGATCGACTTTATCCACAACTCTTCACATAACCCCTGTGTCATAACACGGAATTCCGTCTCTTTGCTGGATCTGGCTACAACATGTTTTTTGCTTCTCCAGGTTGCCAAATTTCCCTCAGCAAGAGAACAGTACCCGGATTTTGACCTCCGGTCATCAACTGAATCAGCACAGTCCGCATTCGTATAAACCTCCACTGTCAATGTCTCATTAGGTGAGAACAAAATTCCCTTGCCAGGAGTGGATTTGAGATACCTCAGAACTCTATAAGCAGCATCCAGGTGATGTGATCTAGGTGAATGCATGTACTGACTAAGGACCCCCACAGCATATGATATGCCCGGTCGAGTGTGAGAGAGATAGATAAGTTTTCCCACCAGTCGTTGGAAGTCAGATACGTCATCAACAACTCCATCTCTTCCAAGTTTGTGATTGACTTCAATTTGGGTATCTGCCAGCCTGCACCCGAGCCTTTCAGTTGTCTCAAGCAAGTCCAGAACATACTTCCTTTGAGATATAAAGATCTCATGCTTGGCTCTAGCCACCTCGATGCCCAGAAAATACTTGAGGGGACCGAGATCTTTCACTTCAAATTCCTTAGACAATCTGGACTTTAGAATTCTATTCTCTTGAACCACGCACGTGGAGATTGTTTCAAGCCATACAAAGCTTTCTTCAATCTGCAAACTTTCCCTCCGATCCTTCTTGGCTAACACCAAGAGATAAGGACATGTAGACCTCCTCCTCAAGATCACCGTGGAGAAATGCATTCTTCACATCCAACTGAAGGAGACTCCACCCTTTACACACAACAACCAAAAGCAAGATCCCAATGAAGTTCATTTTTGCAACTGGAGCAAATGTCTCCTGATACTCGATGCCCGTTGTTTGCGTATATCCTCTCGCCACTAGCCTGGCTTTGTATCGTTCCACAAGACCTTGAGAGTTTTGCTTCACAGAGAAAACCCACTTGCATCCTACCATTGTTTTCCCTTTAGGCAGTTGGACCAACTCCCAAGTATTGTTCTTGTCAAGAACGTCCGTTTCTTCCAATATGGATGCCTTCCAGTCACTATGCTCAAGAGCTTCCTGCCAAGGTTGAGGAATAGAAATGGAGGCCAAGTAGGTGACAAATGTTCTATGTGTAGGAGACAGAGAGTCATAAGTCACAAAGTGGAAAGAGGATGCAGGATAGAAGTAGAACTACCTTTGTTAATACCTGACGATGGGTCGGATGATGACACCGGTTGAATAACAAGAGCCGGAGTGTTCGTGCCCCTTTTACGTTGCGTGTAGACCTACAAAAGAGGAGGAATCACCGAGTTCCCAGAAGTAGGTATGGGCACCGAAGGAACATGAGCAGTAGGAATGGGAGGTGGCACCATAAACAGAGGGATGGGCAGAGGAACAGAAGGAGGGGAACTCACTTCCATAGCTGTAGTCTCCTCCTGAAGAGAGTTCCCATAATAAGATTCAGATTCCCGGAAGGTGACATCAGTGTTGTGGATATCGGCCGACATGTCGGACATGTCGGCCGACATGAAGGTTTGGAAGCAAAAACGACACAAAACCGGTACAAATTATGTGTGGCGTTTTGAAAATATCGAACCGACATGTCGGTTTTAAACGACATGCCGGCCCCAAAAAACGCCCATATCGGGCGTTTTTTTTAAGATAATTTTTTAATTTAATTATTAATTTTATATTTTAATTTTTATTAATGAAATGAGCGGGGTCGGGCTACTGTTTTAACACCCCCGACCCCGCTCATTTCATTTCATCCCGTCGCTCTGCCCTAGCTCTCCCCGTCGCTCCTGCCCTAGCTCTCTCGCGCGCGCCTGAGACACTATCTCTCTGGTTCTTTCTTCTCCCTGCTCGTTGGTGCTCTCTGGTTCTCTGGTGCTCTCTAGCTCGTTGGTGCTCTTCCTCTCTCGCGCGCTGTCGACACTCTATCTCTCTGGTTTTTTCTTCTCCCTACTCGCTGGTGCTCTTTGGTTCTCTGGTTCTCTAGTTATCTGGTGCTCTCTATCTCGCTGGTGCTCTCCCTCTCTCGCGCGTTGTCGGCACTTTATCTCTCTGGTTCTTTCTTCTCCCTGCTCGCTGGTGCTCTGTGGTTCTCTGGTTCTCTGGTGCTCTCCCTCTCTCGCGTGTTGTCAATACTTTATCTCAGTTCTTTCTTCTCCCTGCTTGCTGGTGCTCTCTCGGCTGGTTCATTCTTCTCCATACCTCCCCCTCATTCTATCGCTCTGCATTTTGTTTTTTTTGTGTGTTGGTTGTTGTGCTAGCTGTCGGCTGTAGCATGGTGGTTGCCTTGTGGGTTGTTACTGGTGGCTGCCGACCCATTTAGTTGTTGGTGGCTGGCTTGTTGCTTTATTTGTCTTATTAGTTACTGCCGGAAGCTTTCATTGATTGCCCTGTGCAAACTCTCTGGGCTAGAAGAAAGAACTAGAGACATGTTGTCGGACATGTCGGTCCGCTATTTTATTTGTGGCAATTAGTTATCAAAGAAGGGGAAAGAGAAAAATATCTGAAGTGGACGAGGGAGATCTAGAGAATTCATCGGATGAAGATCATATTCTATCTACTCTGCCGACTATAGATGAGTTTTCAGGTGATGAAGAATGAGGTATGTTTGAGTTTTCATCTTTAAAATGTTGTATGTTAAATGCTACATATATATTTTAATATTTAAAAGTTCAATAGGTTGTAAAATAAGTAGTATTGTGATATGTATAAAAATTAAAAAATAATATTTAATTACATATATAATTAATTAAATATTAAAATCCGATATATGAAATATCCCCGATATATCCCCCGATATATAAAAAACCGACATGAAAACCCAAACCGACGTGTCCCCGACATCCGACATCTGCAACATTGGGTGACATTCATGGTAACAAATGCCCGCTTGGTAACAAGATGAAAGCACTTATTGCGGAGAGCAAACACCGGCAAGATGTGCAAGGCGCGGCTAGGTTACCCGTGGCAAGGCGTGGTTAGGCAACCAGCGACAAGGCGCGGCTAGGCAGAAGCAAGGTGTGCGGCAAGTTGCCGAAGCAAGATGCGGCTAGGCAACAACAAGATGCGGAAGATGTCGCTAGATGCAACGTTAAGAGGCAGCGACAAGATGCGGACGGGACTGCCTAGCAATAACGGCGAGAAGTTTGCGGCCTGATAAGCAAGAGCTGTGATTAAGGCTGCGAGTAGAGAGGCCACGGGAGACAAACCGCAAAATCAGCGACCAGGGCGGCGAGCCAAGACAAGCCGCGGAGAAATCACGGAGGTGGTAACCACGAAAGAAACTATAAAAGGCGAAGGGGGAAGCAGGGAACGGGGAGGAGCCCTCAACAAAACCGCACAAGTCTTTGCGGTTAGAAAAAAACAGGCCTCCCAAAGGTAACCGTACAATGACTGCGGTTAAAAAAAAGCAAGCTGTGAGAGGCTAACGTAGCGAGAAATTAGAGGACCAATTGGCTCTGGTACCATGTAGAAAAATGCAGAGGAGTGAGACGAACAAGAATTATTTTATTGAATTCTCCAAATGTCCAATTGTATAATGCATGTATGTGTACACTTATATAAGAAAAGGGAGAGGAGAGGATTTCCAATCCTAAGTGTTAGAAACGAACAAAAAACAAACCGGAAGTGGTTTAATAGAAACTTTATTATCCCAAAAAGGTATCTATTACAAAGGTATGACCTCCCTTATATAGAATGAAGGAGAGAAGAGAGAATACAAATAATAGATGTGGGACTAAAAATTTACAGGACACGAGCGGACCATACAGACACAAACCGCACAAGCCGCGCGGTTAGACAGAAGGGCTAACCGCTCGGCTACTACCAGAGAGAGAGAGATCGTCATGGGAGACCGCTAGACCGCCCGGTCTCCAAGTTGCTAGAGACAAACCGCTAGACCGCTTGGGCCTCAGACAACAACACACATCAACCAAACCGCTGAAGGGAAACAGTAAAACCGCGCGGTCCTCAACCCGCCATGCCAGACCGCCAGATCGTCCGGTCACCAACTTCAACACTCCCCCTCAAGCTGGAGCATATATATCGATCATGTCCAGCTTGTCACAAATATGAAGAAACGAGGCGGATACTGACTTGGTGAAGATGTCAGCCAGCTCTTTATCAGAAATGACAAAGGGAGTGCAAATTTGTTCCTTCAAAATCTCTTCACGAATGAAATGACAGTCGACTTCAATGTGCTTGGTTCTTTCATGGAAGACCGGATTTTTTGAGATGTATATGGCAGTCTTGTTATCACAGAACATATGTAGAGGATGGTTGTAGACCTCTCATAAATCCAGCATGAGAGCCCGTAGCCATTTTAACTCACAAGTGGTCGATGTCATACTCCGATACTCTGCTTCAGCACTGGACCTGGAAACAACAGACTGCTTCTTGCTCTTCCAGCTTACCAAATTTCCCCCAACAAAGGTGCAGAAACCGTAGGTAGACTTGCGATCCCCTTTGTCATCAGCGTAACTCGCATCTGAGTAGGCTTCAACCCTCAGATGACCATTCTTCTGAAAGAGTAATCCTTTCTCAGGCGCTGCTTTGACATATTCCAAGATCCGCAAGACGGACTGTAGATGACACTCCCTAGGTGCTTGCATGAATTGACTCACCTTGCCCACAACATAAGAAATGTCGGGTCTGGTCACTGTGAGATATATGAGCTTACCAACTAGACGCCTGTACCTCGTAGTATCTGAAAGAAGAGGCGAATCATCTGTCCAGGTTTTGTCTTCTCCAATTGCCATAGGGCATCGGGCAGGTTTGGCTCCAGTCAATCCTGCTTCTTTTAATAGATCAAGGGCATACTTACGCTGGGAGAGGACTATGTAGTTGGGCTTCTGAGAGATTTCGATCCCCAAAAAGTACTTTGGAGAGCTCATATCTTTCGTGACCAGAAGTTGACGAAGATGCCGCTTTGTCAAGGCTACCCCTTCCTGATCATCGCCAATGAGAAGAATATCATCGACGTACACAGCAAGAACCACCAGTCCCGAGGAGGTTTTGCGAATAAATAGCGAGTGATCAGCAGAGCTGCGCGCAAAACCAACGGCCGCCACGATGCCGCTGAACTTGTCAAACCAAGCGCGAGGGCTCTGCTTGAGGCCATAGATTGCCTTCTTCAGCCGACATACTCGTGTCTCCCCCTGAGCAACATACCCAGGAGGTTGCTCCATGTAGACGGCCTCCTGAAGATCACCATAAAGGAAGACATTCTTTACATCCAGCTGGGAAATCGGCCAATCTTGGTTGACAGCCACAGAGAGGACCCGTATGATGCTGAGACGAGCAACGGGAGAGAAAGTATCAAAATAATCAACACCATAGGTCTGAGTGAATCCTTTAGCCACCAGGCGGGCTTTGTAGCGATCCACACGGTCATCGGGGAGGAATTTCACCACAAAAACCCAGCGACAGCCCACAACATCCGTGCCAACAGGAGGAGGAACAAGAGTCCAGGTACCCCGTTCAGTAGGGGTAGCAATCTCGTCATCCATGACAGCCTTCCAATGCGGAAGGGTAAGAGCTTCCTGATAGGAACGGGGGGTGGAAGTAGAAGAGATAGCCAGAGCAAAGTCCCTGCGAGCAGGCGTCAGACGAGCATAGGAAACAACAGCAGCAAGAGGATGCTGGGTACTAGACCGAACCCCTTTGCGAAGGGCAATGGGAAGGTCCAGGTCAGCAGGTACCGCAGTATCCGGAACATCCGTGGTGGAGAAAGCTGGCCCGGGAGAAGAGAGCAACGACAGCGAAGAGGAGGAAGGTGGAGGAGAAGGAGCGGGGGAAAATGGGGGAGATAGTGTAGGTGGCGGAACAGTAGCAGGAGTGGAGGGAATAGGGGGGTTGGTGGTAGAAGGAGCGGGGGTGTGTTGAGGATTAGCAGGAGGAGAGGAAGAAGCAGAAGAGAAGTAAGATGCATTTTCAAAAAAGGTAACATCTGCAGAGACAAATTGTTTGCGGGTTATGAGGTCAAAGCAACAATAACCCTTCTGAGTGGGAGAATACCCCAGAAAGATACATTTGGTGGACCGAGGGGAGAGTTTGTCGCGTGTGGTAGAGGGAGCATGCACAAAGGCTGTGCAGCCAAAGATGCGTAGAGGAAGAGGAAAGGGTTCTTTGCCCGGATAGAGAATGGAGAAAGGAGTTTGACCATGGAGAACGGTGGAGGGAATGCGATTGATGAGATAACAAGAGATGAGAACAGCATAGCCCCAGTAGGAGCGAGGGACATGCATTTGCGTAAACAGAGTGCGAGCGACATCAAGTAGGTGACGGTTTTTGCGTTCCGCCACGCCATTTTGTTGGGAAGAGTAAACGCAACTGGTTTGATGAATAATCCCATGTTGCGTACAGAAAGAGGAAAAGGCCTGACTAAGATATTCTTTGGCGTTATCCGAGCGTAAGATTTTAATGGAAACTTCAAACTGAGTTTGAATTGAATGATAAAAGGATGTCCATACATCAAAAATTTCAGAACGGTCTCGTAAGAGATAGACCCAAGTACAGCGAGAAAAGTCATCAATGAACGTAACAAAGTAAGAACTACCACGCCCAACGGTAAAGGTAGGAGCATGACCTCAGATGTCAGAGTGAACGAGATCAAACGGACGGGTCGATCCACGATCTTGCTTGGGTGGAAAGGAAGAGCGGTGATGCTTGCCAAGTTGACATGCGTCACAATTAAGAGGAGGATGTTGGGAAGGGAGGTGGGGGAGAAGTTGGCGAAGAAGGCGAGGGGGCATGACCAAGGCGAAGATGCCATTGGAGAAGATCTGTAGAGGAGGAGGAGAAGGCAGATAGAGCAGAGACGTTGTCGAGGAAGTAGAGGTCGCCGCTCTCAGTCCCAGTAGCAATCGTCCGTTGGGAGGCCGGATCCTGAAAAGAACAAGAGGTAGGAGTGAATGTGACGGAGCACTGTAGTTGCTTGCATAAAGATGTAACCGATAATAAATTGCAAAGAAACTGGGGCACATAGAGGGTATCGGCAAGGCAGAGAGACGGAGTGACTTGAACCATGCCCGTCCCATTGACCGGGGAGGAAGAACCATCCGCAACTATGACAGGGGGCAACCGATCATGTGTGTCGAGATGAGAGAAACAGTGAGGATTGCCTGTCATATGAGCTGTAGCACCAGAATCGATCAACCAGCTTCCATGAGTAACAGTGTGGGCACTACCAGAAGAGGTGACCAGCAAGGCGGACAGGTTGGAGGTGGAATCCATTGAAGAGAGACGAAGAGAGAACGAGAAGCAGCGGCGACAACAACAAGCCGCAAGTCGGGCGAACAGAAGCAGGCCGCAGGCAGGAGAAAACAGGTCGGGTGGCAAGAGAGAGGCCGCAACGACTAGGAAGCAGGAGCGGCAAGAAGCAAACAGGTCGCGGCGACTACTAAACAGGTCGCGGCGACTTAATGAAAGGGTGCGGCAAAGAAAAGCAGCTAGAGAAGAGAGGCAAGGAGAAACAAGCCGCGCGAACAGGGCAGCGGCCAGAAGAAAAGGCAAGCCGCGAAGACAGGTCGCAGAAAGCAGAAACAAGCCGCGAGAAACAGAGAGCGCACACAATCAGGAGGAAAAGACTGTGTCCTCTGATACCATGTTAGAAACGAACAAAAAACAAACCGGAAGTGGTTTAATATAAACTTTATTATCCCAAAAAAGTATCTATTACAAAGGTATGACCTCCCTTATATAGAATGAAGGAGAGAATAGAGAATACAAATAATAGATGCGAGACTAAAAATTTTCAGGACACGAGCGGACTATACAGACACAAACCGCACAAGCCGCGCGGTTAGACCGAAGGGCTAACCGCTCGGCTACTACCAGAGAGAGAGAGATCGCCATGGGAAACCGCTAGACCACCCGGTCTCCAAGTCGCCAGAGACAAACCGCTAGACCGCTTGGGCCTCAGACAACAACACACAGCCACCAAACCGCTGAAGGGAAACAGTAAAACCGCGCGGTCCTCAACCCGCCATGCCAGACCGCCAGATCGCCCGGTCACCAACTTCAACACTAAGATGTGGAACTAAACTAGAGTATAAGTGGGCTTCTATTTGGGCCTCAACATTGGGCCTTTTTACATTTTTTTTAACAATGTATGTTATTTCAAGTGTTTGACTCGAGTCGTAGTTACGACTAATTAGAGTTGTCAGATTTCAGTATTCGTGCATCTACTTTTATTTTTGGGCATTTGCATTTGTGCCACTTGTGAGTCTTTAAATAGACCCCTTGGATCATTATCTTAATTATCAATCAAATTTTGAAAGTTCTATTTCTCTCGTGAGTTCACCTCTCCTCTCTCAAACTCTAGGGTTAGGGTTGAGCACATATCCCCTTCTTTCTCTTTTGCATTCTTTGCGAATAGAACTCCGCTTCCTCTTGTATCTCTGCCTCTTGGGATGCAATAAGTTGATTAAGAGGTCATTCTTCCACCCCCGACGAAGCCCCAAAGTAGGCCCGTAGCATCTTGGTATCAGAGGCACATACCGTCGCTGCATCCTCTTCCTCCCCTCGGTGCTCCTCTGCATCCCTCACTACTCGCTTAGTCGTGCATGTGCACAATTTTTGCGTACCGATTGACGAACCCATTGCGTGTTTCCCAGTTCTCGAGTCAACGGCCCTTCTTATATCTTCCGTGCACGAGCCAACAGCCTAGATGACTAGACCCCCCCCCCCCCCGACAACAGCTCTTCCGGTCCTCGATTTGTCTTTCCCTACACTATCAATTTTCTTCAAGCTCTAGCATCGTTGGTCTTTTTCTTTTTCTATTTGGATCGCTCACTACAAACCACATTGATCCATGTGTACTGTAGCCTTGTGCTAATCGCAACTCGCCGTTGCGCAAGCATCACTGCTCACAGACAACGCCTTCCATGGGATCTTTCCTGCTTCATCATGTCCAGCCAGAGCCTTCCGGCACTGCTTCCAATCCATTCGGAGCCGTTTGTCGCTTCATTGAACCGACCACGCGCCCACGCCTCCTCGTTCAAACCTCATACTAGCCTTTCGATGAGCACACCTATGCATACTTCTGTCCACATCCTGCCGTCTTTTTCAATTTTTAGCCCCACCGCATGCATCGGTCTTGTTCTTTCTAGCTGACGAATCGCCACTCGGGGCATCCTCTGCCACAACAACGCGCTATCAGAAGTTATTCTAGCGGGAAATTAAGAAGCCAGACGTCCAAATCAGTGGAACCTCATTCGAGCTTGCAGACAAGCTTGATTTGAAGGACATGTGAGATGTTATGGATTTGCACCATCTAGCGCTGGTTGCGCATATTTCATTTATGTGTCTTTATGTATGTTATTTCAAATGTTCGAGTCGAGTCGTAGTTACGACTAATTAAAGTCGTCAAGTTTCAGTATTTGTGCATCTATTTCAGTATGTATGTTATTTTGGGTATTTACATGTCATTTGTGCCATTTATAAGTATTTAAATAGACCCCTTGGGTCATTGTATGGATTATCAATCAAATAATGAACGTTCTATTTCTCTCTTCAGTTATCCTCTCCTCTCTCAAACTCTAGGGTTAAGGTTAAGCACGACTCCCCTTCTCCCTCTTCCTTCGCATTCTCCGCGGGTAGGGCTCGACTCCCCTAGTATCTCTACGTTCACTATCACCCCGACGAATCCCCGAAGTAAGCTCGTAACAGATGCCCCCTGGTGTGGCAAGTATATTATCACCGCGAAAGGCACGTAAGAGACACATCGGCGGAAAATGGCCATTAGGGCGCGAACATCTATTTGGAACTATATGTTTTTTATTTATGCTGAAGACAGTCTAGGTATTTATCATTAACCCTAGAACGTGTTATATAAACCCTCCTTGCCTTGTATGAAAGTTATCTTGGAAGTGTAATGAAATTGGAACCCTATGGTTTTTATCTACCCTCCTTTTTCTCTTTGTCACCCTTCTCTCTCATGGAATTCCCGACTACGTAACATTTGGTCTGACCTGCCATCTTCTGGTTGCGATTTTCGGTGCCCGATCACGATCCAGCGATCTCGTTCGTTTTTTGCTGGCGGCCTGATGCTTCCACATTCTCGCTTGTATCTCACCCGAGGCCTTACTAGCTGCCTACACTCGATGCACCCGCGTGCGTCTTTCAGTCACCGTGCCTCATGATCCCACTAGCTGCAATCTTATTTCTGTGTGTCACGATCTCCGTCATTGCCGAAGCAACCTCATCCGACTGCGGGTTCTGCGGGTTTTCGCGTGCCCACGCTACCTCCTGCTACCGTCGACACGACATTCTTCTGTTGTTCTGGTTGCTCTCTTACGTGCATGCACCTTAGACTTCGCTTTATGGTGCATTTGGAAGCGCCTGCATCGTAGACCCCTATGGATCTGGCCATCTCCCACCTCCTCGATGCTCACAAGGCGTCCATCGCTCCCCCACCCCCAAGCCCTAATGCGGTGGATGGATTCAAAGTTTAGTGCCTGCCTCATTATTCACCAGGGTACATCCTCGGCCTCCAACGCGGAGTCCCCCTAGATTCTCGGTGCGCCTCTGGAACTACCCCACAAACTCATTTCACCAGTGGCAAGCCTCCTTCCACCATTTTGCTCTTTTGACGTCCTCTCCTTCCACAGCACCGACCCCATTGGGGTGGATTGCCCGCACGAAACAATTTTTAGACATTCATCAGACTATGGAGCCGCACAAGGTCGCTACAACTTTCATCGGCATGGAGAGGTCGACCCTCCACTGGGTGCGCTAGCTCTGTCAATCTAATCCTTCCCTCTCATGGCCGGTCCTTTAGTGAGATCATATCCATCATTACGATGTACGCTACCCGTGCACTGCAGTGAAGAGACCTTGTGGAGTACGCTAAACGGGTTGCCTCTACGACTACATCGACGAGTTTATTGCCTTAGCCACGTGTATATCAAGTCTACCATCCCAACCACTACTTCGATTTCCTCTTGCATGTCCTGCTACCACATATTTGTGCTCGTCTGTACACACACCACCCACCCTACATTGACGTGGGCATGGGCACGGGACGTCCATCCCTAGTAGCCTCTCCTCTCCAGATCCCCCCACCCCCCACGGCGTACGCTAAACGGGTTGCCTCGACGACTACATTGACGAGTTTATTGCCTTAACCACGTGTATATCAAGTCTACCATCCTGACCACTACTTCGATTTCTTCATGCATGGCCTGCTACCACATATTTGTGCTTGTCCGTGCACACACTACCCACCCTCCATTGTCGTGGGCATGGGCACGGGACGTCCATCCCCAGTAGAATCCTCTCCAGATCCCCCCGCACCCGCCTAAGACCGTCACCACGCCCCCCCCCCCCCCCCCCCCCAATCACCTACACACCCACGATTGTCCAATTAGGAACACCATGATATCTGGATGAATGGTCTTTGCTTCAGTTGCAAGCAGCCTTTCTCACCAACCCATGACTTTGCTCTGAAGAAACTGTGTCATCATTGATGAGGAGGAACCCGAGGTTACTCTTGCCAACTTTGAGGCCTTGGAGGCAAGGTTGATTATGACGACCCTTCATCCGTGGCACTACACTTTCTTCTCTTTGTCGTCGGTGGGCTCTCTCGCCCCATAACGACAAAGCTTCACGGGTCACTACCGGGAACCCCAGTGAGCATCATTGTTGATAGTGTGTTATCCACAACCTCATCTCCCAATGCTTAGTCGACTGTTTGGCGTTATTTGTGAATCCCCCTCCCCCCACATTTTTTTGTTTGTTTGGGGGCGGACGCCATTGGGTGAGTGGATGCCTATGCTTGGTGCTAGCCCTCACGGTGGGCACGTGCCCTGGTGGGGTAAATATTATTCTCGTAGTGATGTGGATACGCACCTTGGGCGACGTCAATGTTAACTAGGACAACATGACCATATGGTTCGCTCAGGCCGGGACACCACTTCTCTTGGCGGGTGACATTACCCCCATGCGTCGGGTCGTCTCATTACACTATATTCAGAAAATGACTGACGTCAATTTTGTTGCATGATTTTGGCACGTGGTCGAACATGTGCCCCTGCCTACCGACACCTCTGGCCTGCATGCTGTTCTGGATATATTTTGAGGTGTTTTTGCTAACACTGCATGTCGTCCACAGCTCGATCGACGGACCACCGCATTGCCCTGCAGGTGGGCGTGTTGTTCGTATCTGTTCAGTCATACTGACATGACCACACCTAATAGGATGAGATTGAGATGCTCGTGGGTGACATGTATCCGCTCACCTGATCCTCCCCAATGTTAGTCCTTTTTCGAGCTCGGTGCTCTTGGTCCGCAAGAAAGATAACATTTGGCCCTTCTGCGCGGAATATCGGGAGCTCAACAAAGTCATCGTTCCCGACAAATATCTCATCCCAGTCATCCAGGAGCTATTGGACGAGTTGTAGGGGGCCTCCTACTTATCCAAGCTCTATTCCCACTCTTTTTATCACTAGATTCGGGTGCATGAGAAAGATATTCCAAAAACGGCATTTCACATGCATCACAACCACTATGTGTTCATTGTCATGTCTTTCGACTTGATGAATGCTCCCGTTACATTTTAGGCGACCATGAATGATTTATTCTGGTCGGCTTTGTGGTGGTACATTTTATTTTTCTGTGATCACCTCCATCATGTGTGAATGTCGCTGACCACCCTTCTCAAGCATGGCTTTATCATCAATTTCAATGCACTTCCGGCCAGTTCAAAATTAGTTACATGTGGCAGATGATAACTCCTCAGGACGAAGGTATGGGTCACAACTTCATCCACAATGCTTAGTCGATCGCTTTGCGTTATCGGTGACTCCTTGGCCTTATCAGTGACCCCCGCCCCACGTTTCTCCATTTGTTTGGGGAACAGCCGTCGTCAGGCGACTGGTGGATTTTGCTTGGGGCTAGCCCTCACGTTGGGCTCATACCCTCTCTGGGCCGACTTCGACGCGTTTGATATGCTTAGGGTGAATATTATTATTCTCATGGTGGTATGAATCTACACCTTAGGAGACGTCAACTGTGACAGCATGACCATGCGGTTCACTCAGGATGGGACACCACTTATCTTGGCGGGTGACACTACCCTCTTGTGTCGGGCCATCTCATTACATTACGTCGATTTTGTCGCATTCTTATGGCACATGGTTGAGCAGGTTGTTCTTGATATTGTTTCGTGGTGTTTTCGTCGATATTGCTCATACGGCCATGCCCAAAAGGACAAGATTGAGAAGCTCGTGCTCATGGTCAGCAAGAAAGATGGTAGTTGGTGCTTCTACGTGGACTATCGGCAGCCCAACAAAGTCACCATTCACAATAAATATCTCATCCCGATCATCCAGGATCTATTGTACGTGGTGCGCGGATCCTCATACTTCTCCAAGATGGACCTTGCGGTAAAATAATATATATATTATTAGGCTTAGGTTAAGAGGCACTTCCCCCATCTCGCTTGAAACCTCATAAATTCCTCTATGGAACTCGAAATCTATCTCAGATAGAATCGTTACTGTTGGAAAAGCCCACTTAACATTAGGCCCATTTGTATAGCATTTATTGCTTTTCTCTCCTCTCTTTAGTCCCACATTGTGTATAGGACTTTTCTCTCTCTTTCTCTCATCTATATATATGTACTCATTCTTTGTATTTGTACTAAGTGGACATATATACAAGGTTGGCTTTCTCCATTTCTACATGGTATCAGAGCCAGGTTACGATCTCCTGCGGACTCCCTCTTCTGTCCGCCCTGCAGCCTGCGGTCTCTGCGGCCTCCCTTGTCCAGTCCGCACCTTCTAGTCGCGTCTCTCCTGCGGCCTCTCTTTTCCTGTCCGCTTCCTCTCCCGTGGATCCACTTCTCTTCCCCCCCACCTCCCTTCCTCCTCTGGCCCCCTCCTTTTATAGCCATCCTGTGGGGTCCACTGCTTCCCCTTGTCCGCTGCGGCCTCTTCCTGTCCGGCGCGACCTCGGCGACCTCTATCCTTCGGTCTTCTTCTGACCGCAGCGAACTCTGTCTTCGCTTCCTCTCCTTGATCTCCTTCTGATTGCCAGCCCGCCAGCTCGCCAGCCCGCCAGCTCGCCAGCCCGCCAGCTCGCTAGTCACCAGCTCGCCAGTCGCCAGCTCGCCAGCCCGCCAGCCCGCCAGCTTGTCTTCTCTTCTCAGTTCACTCCTGTCCGCCGCGGTCTGACCCAGACCGCCGCGACCTGACCCAGCCCGCAACATCTTCCAGCTCGCCGCGACCTCATCCAGGTCGCCGCGTCCTCACCCGGTCCACTGTCTGTTTGCTTCCTCTAGCTGCTGCCTCCAGCTCGCTGCGGCCTCCAGCCCGCCACGGTTTTCTCCAGCTCGCTGCGGCCTCCAGCCCGCCACGGTTTTCTCCAGCTCGCTGCGGCCTCCAGCCCGCCGCGGTCTTCTCCAGCTCGCTGCGGCCTCCAGCCCGCTGCGGTCTCCTCCAGCTCGCTGCGGCCTCCAGCCCGCTGCGGTCTCCTCCAGCTCGCTGCGGCCTCCTCTAACTCGCTGCGGCCTCCTTCAGCTCGCTGCGGCCTCCATGTCGGCCTACATCCGCTGCGGCCTCCAGACTCCGCAGACTCGGTACGGCTGTTCCTCCTGAACGCCCGGCCTCTATACCGGAAGTCCGCGACGAGCTCCGGATCACTACCATTTCGCTCACTGGCAAGAAGAACTTTGTGGAATGGGCACACTCAGTTCGTCGTGTCCTTCAGTCAAAGGGATTCCTTCATCATCTGACCCAGACCGTTATTGGTGTCCTTACTGAGGAGTGGTTACGCAATGATGGGCGTGTGCAGACTTGGCTCCTCAACTCTCTTGATGGAGAATCTTATCGCTTGGCCATGTATCATGAGACGGCCAAAGGCATGTGGGACGAGCTACACACCCTCTACTCTGGCAAAGATAGTCTCCACCACCTATATGATATCATCACCGCTCTCCAGGCCCTTGACAGCAGTGGCGCAACCGACTTGACGTCCTTTGTTGCTCAGGCCCGGTCTCTGGTTGAGGCTTGGATCCACCATCAGCCTCCCACTCTAGATCTCGCTGCTCAACGTACCCAGAAGGAAGCTGTGGGTATCGCCATGATGATGGCCCGGGTACCCCCTCATCTTCACAGTGTCCGGGCTCACATCCTCTCCTCTACTGTTACACCGTCCTTTTCCGACGTGTGCTCAATGCTTCTCAAAGTCTCCCCGCCTCCGGATGTTCCCGGACTTCCTTCTCCGGCCCTTGTTCAACAGGCACCCGCTCCCTTATTGCCCCTTCCCCCCTCTACCCGTGGTGGCCGCTCTGACTCTCGCGGCCGGGGTCGCGGTGGCCGGTCTAGGCCTAAATGCTCGTTCTGTGGTAAAGATGGTTATCTTGAGGCCACCTGCTTTCGCAAACATGGCCGACCTCCTCGTCCACATGCCTCTGCTGCTACTACCGATTCTGCCTCCTCTCGTACTGAGCTCGACGAGGTTCGTCTTCAGCTCCAGCATCTTCATGGCTTGCTCAGCCGTCCGCCTGCCTCGGTTGCCTCTGCTGCCTCTCTCTCCAATGAAGGTATCGCCTGCCTATCCTCTGGCCCGCGCTGGATCCTTGATTCTGGTGCCACTCATCATATCACCTCTGTTCGGCCACCACAGTACTTGTCTTCACCTCACCCGAAGTACATTACTGTTGCTAATGGGGCGTCGGTTCCCGTCTCTGGATGTGCTGATATTTCTCTCACCTCTTCTCTCCTCCTACGCTCGGCTCTACATGTTCCGGGCTCTCCTTTCAATTTACTCTCTGTCGGTCGCCTTACTACTGATTCTAATTACTCAGTGACATTTACTTCTTCTTCTTTTCTCATACAGGATCAGCAGACGCAGACTATCATTGGTAGAGGACGGCTGCAGAATGGGTTCTATCTTCTTGACGACTCTCCTACTGTCCTCGCATCTATCTCCTCTTCGGATTGGCATCGCCGTCTGGGACATGCTCCTCTTCCAGTCCTCCGGAAGGCTCTTCCTGATGTCACTCTCCCTGCTTTTCGTTGCGACACATGTATTTTGGGCAAACAGCCCCGTTCTTCTTTCCCCCCTCATTGTACTCGGAGCTCCGCTCCTTTTATTTTAGTACACTCCGATATATGGGGTCCGTACAAAGTTAATAGTATTTCTGGCTATCGTTATTTTCTTACTTTTATTGATGATTACTCTCGCATGACGTGGTTGTATCTCCTTCGGGATCGCTCTGAACTTCCCCGCGTATTCCGGGCTTTCATCCTCGAGACTCGCACTCAGTTCTCTGCGCCTATTCGCACTATTCGTACTGACAATGCGCGGGAGTACACCAGCCATGCGTTTGCGACTCTCTGCTCTGAATTCGGCATTCTTCACCAAACCTCATGTCCGTACACTCCACAACAAAATGGTGTCGCCGAGCGCAAGAATCGTCACCTTCTTGATGTCGCTCGCTCGCTTATGCTTCAAATGCAGGTCCCCAAACCGTACTGGAACTACGCTCTCTCCACGGCTTGCTTCCTCATCAACCGCCTCCCGTCTTCCATCCTCCAGTATGCTACTCCCTTCAGCCTCCTCTTTCCCACAACTCCGCCTTTTCCCCTTCCGCCACGGGTGTTTGGGTGTACCTGCTACGTTCACCACCTCGGTCCCTCCACGGACAAGTTGGACCCTCGTGCCACCAAGCAGATCTTTGTCGGGTACTCGCGCACTCAGAAGGGTTATGTATGTTATTCGCCTACTACCCGCAAGGTTACTGTCTCGCCTGACGTTACTTTCCGTGAAGATCTTCCATTCTTCCCTGCTCCGGATATCGCTCTGCATCCCGCTCCCGTCGTTCGTCCTGTCATTCCGGCTCCTCACTCCTCAGCCTCTCTCCCTTCCCCACCTCCGGTCCGTCCTCCACCCCCGGTTATCCGGGTCTATTCTCGTCGCTCTCCTCATTCTGTGGCTCCTCTGCAGTCGGCTTCGCCCTCTGGTGCTCTGCTCCCTGCTGCTCCGGCTCCCGTCTCCACCGCTCATCCGATGGCGAACTACGTCTCGCTCCATCGCCTCTCCCCCTCTCTTCTTCACTTTGCCACCTCCTTATCTTCTGTTTCAGTCCCTAACTCTCTGCAGGAGGCGCTTCACCATCCTGGCTGGCGGGCTGCCATGGACGAAGAAATGACGGCCCTTTGGGCCAACCAGACCTGGGTCTTGGCTCCCTTACCTCCCGGTCAGCACCCTGTTGGATGTAAATGGGTCTTCGTCATCAAGCATGCTCCGGATGGCACTATTGCCCGACTGAAGGCCCGTCTTGTGGCCCGTGGCTTCACACAACAGGAGGGCCTCGACTATGAGGAAACATTCTCTCCGGTGGCCAAACTTAACACTGTCCGCGTTCTTCTCTCCGTCGCGGTGCACCGCCGCTGGCCCCTTCATCAGCTTGATATCAAGAACGCCTTTTTGAATGGCGACCTTCAGGAAACTGTCTACATGCGCCAACCGCCCGGGTTTGAGACCACGGGGGAGTCTCGGGTTTGTCTTCTCAAAAAGTCAATTTATGGTCTCAAACAGTCCCCACGGGCGTGGTTTGACAAGTTTAGCAAGGTGGTTCGAGACATGGGGTTCACTCGGAGCTCTGCAGATTTCTCCCTTTTTACCCGACACCGGGCCACTGGCACCATTCTTCTGTTGGTTTATGTTGACAACATCCTTCTCACTGGGGATGACTCAAAGGGGATTCAAGACGTCAAACAACACCTGAGCACTGTTTTTCAGACTAAAGATCTGGGGAAACTTCGCTACTTTCTTGGTCTCGAGATCGCCCGGCGGCCGGACGGGTTGGTACTCTCCCAACGAAAGTACTGTCTCGATCTTCTCAAAGATGCTGGTCAGTCTGGTTGCAAGCCAGCGTGTACTCCGATGGAGGCAAATCACAAATTATGCGCTCATGCTTCGGATGATGATTTGCTTCTTCCGAACCCGGAATACTATCGACGCCTGGTGGGCAAGTTGATCTATCTAACAGTCACAAGGCCAGATATCTCATTTGCAGTTGGGGTTGTCAGTAGGTTCATGCATGCCCCCCGGGCTTCTCATCTCCAAGCGGTTGAACGGATTCTCCGATACCTTAAGGGAGCTCCAGGCCAAGGGCTGGTTTACAAAACCTCCGACTCTGCTCCCGCATTGGTTGCCTATTCTGATGCCGACTATGCGGGTTCCCTGGACGATCGAAGGTCAACTAGTGGGTTCTGTACGTATTTTGGTGGGCATCTTATTACTTGGAAGAGTAAGAAACAAGCTGTGGTGGCTCGTTCCTCTGCAGAGGCTGAATACAGATCGATGGCCTCAGTTGTTTCAGAACTCACATGGCTTGAAAGTCTCCTTACTGACCTGGGAGTAAAACTCCCCTCCTCTGCTGTTCTATTTTGTGATAGTCAAGCCGCCATACACATCGCAAAGAATCCGGTCTTTCATGAGCGCACAAAACATATCGAGGTTGACTGTCACTTTGTTCGTGAAAAGGTTCAATTGAAGAAACTTGAATTAAAGCATGTTCCAGGAACTGATCAAGTTGCCGACATCCTCACAAAGGCCTTATCAAGCACTCTGTTCTACCAATGTTTGTCCAAGCTGGGTGCATATGACCTATACGCTCCAGCTTGCGGGGGAGTGTTGGAAAAGCCCACTTAACATTAGGCCCATTTGTATAGCATTTATTGCTTTTCTCTCCTCTCTTTAGTCCCACATTGTGTATAGGACTTTTCTCTCTCTTTCTCTCATCTATATATATGTACTCATTCTTTGTATTTGTACTAAGTGGACATATATACAAGGTTGGCTTTCTCCATTTCTACAGTTACCACCGTCTCGCCGACACACATCCACCAAAATGATCTGAGATCAATTTCGAGTTTGTTTGCTCATTTTTAGGCTTCTCAGAACGTTTGCGGACTAATTTGACTTGAGCGTCGAAAACCATTTTCCTGATGTCAATTTTGAGGCGTTTGCTCAATTTCACCTTTTGGGTATTACGTTAATTAAAACTTTGTGGACTCCAAATTCTCCAATATTCATCAGAATAAAGCGCACACAATTCTATTGGACTCGTATTCTCATTACAAGTCTAACGAAACCATCTGAGGCCATTTTCTCGAATTTATCTATTTGAGTCGCCACGTAGTTCAATGCGCCCTGATTTGGTCAACTTCTATGATTCTCTTTGAAATGAAACAAAATGAACATCGTTGAGTTGGTATGGGTCATACGAGTTCAATGCAACTAAATGGGGCGATTCTGATTTACCCAAAAAGTCATTTTGGGGTCATCACATATCTCAAATCAGCCTATTTCGACCAACTTCCTAAATATGTATCAGAATGCGATAAAATGAATGTCATTGAGTTTGTATTGATTTTACATGTGCAATGCCATTAAACGAACTCCATTCTGAATTCATTTGCTCAAAAGCTTGTTTTGAGTCACTGTAGTTCAATTCTGTTGCAAACCAAGTTGTAGTCAGGTCACTGGGTCAACATGGTCTCACTGGCTCTAAATAGACTCACCAAAAGAGGTCGATTGTAACCAGTCAGGTCCCCTAAATGGTTTAATTGGCCAGGTCAAAATTTTGGGATATTACAAATCCAATAAAACAAATATAATTTTTGTCCCTGAAAATGTGAACGTAGTAGGTGGTTGAGAGTGAAACATACTTGTCATATACAGTCATGGATACTGTTGTAATATGTAATACGTGTTGTAATATGTAATGTGCGCGTGTAAGTTATAAATAGTCAAGATGTGGCCCTAATAACATAAGAATTTTATTTCAACTTGGTATCAGAGGCTAGGTTTCGCCGTTTCTCCCGATCGGTTCTCCTGATCCTTCTCCCGAACGAAGCCGACACCGACGCCGACAGCCGATTCCGCTCCCGAACAACACCGACGTTGATCCTGTTGCCTCTCGCTGTCCCTACCACCGATCGGAGAAGGCCTTGCCGTCACCTGCGCCCGCTCCCTCCTGATTGACAGCCGGCTACTTCCCGATCTCCAGGGCCCAATCGACCTGCGCCCGCTCACGCTCGTCTAGGGCTGCCTCTAGGGCTGCGGGAATAACGATCCCGTAGCCTCTGGAGGCCTTTGTCTCTGCTTCCGGCCGCCGACCTTTGTGCCCTAGTGCCTCCTTGCGTCACTCCCGATGTGGTTATCGGATCTAGGGCAGACTAATGTATTTGTAATACCGAACAAGACGCAGTGATCGGTTGGAAGGTGATCCATGGATCCGAAGGAGGGAATGATGGCGGCGGACGTCTTCAAGATGTTGGGCGCGAACGAGTTGGCCACATTGTTGAGGGTGTTGGGTTCATCGCAATGGCCTGCGAAACTGGAACTTCCACCGATCGATCTTAAGTTGGATGGACCGACGACCTATCTGAGTTGGTCACGCCGTGTGAAGAAAATCCTACCAGCAAAGAAGGTTGGGGGTTTTCTGACAGAGGTGTTGAAGAAACCAGAGAACTCGTCTGGAGATGAGTGGGAGTCGGCCCATATGACCATGTTTATGTGGCTTCTTAGCTCGGTTGCCCCATCGATTGCCGCCACGGTAGATGGCCTCGAGACAGTCATGGAGGTCTGAGATAAGCTGAGGAACACATGATGGTGTGGGGAACACTCTGTGGGTCTTCCAGGTGAAGGGAGAAATTGATGACATTGTTCAGGGGGAGAAAATGGTGCATGAGTATGCCTCTGAGTTGGAGCGACTATAGGTGGACTACGATCACGCCTCTGGTGGGATGTGCTGCAGTGATCCACGGTGTCGGGCTTCCAAAATCATCATGGAAGAAAGGACAATGAAGTTCCTAAAGGGATTGGATGATCAGTTCTATCAGCGGAGAGCTCTACTCTTATCAGGTACGACGATTCCTACCCTTACAGAGGTCATCTCCGCTATGATTCAGGAGGAGACACATCTCAAACTGCAGGCAAGGATAGGAGGGTCTATGCCTGTGAAGTCAGCACTAGCGGTTGCGGCTCCTGGTATTACTGGACAGAGGGAAGAGACCCGACAGTGCTACAACTGTGGTGAGGTTGGCCACCTGAGACATGCATGCTCTAAGCCGCCCAAGGAGAGAGATTCGGGAGGCGGATGGGGATGTGGTCGTGGTCGTGGCGGTAGAGGAGGCTATCACTTACTTGATGTATTGCCTAAATGAAAACAAAAAAATATAACCTCTCGCTTTTTTTTCACTGGCTAAGTTTTATTATGCACCATGTTCTATTAGCTGCAAAATAAAAAATTGTTCTGCAATGTATGCATGTATGCTCTAATAAGTGTAGCATCAAATTGTAGAAATGATGTTTGCACATCTTAAAAAACTGTTGTGTAGGATTTCATGGCGATTTTTAAGAACTACAGTTCTTTAAGAAGCTTTATAATGAGTGGTGACACTCTTTATAAAAGCCGCAGATTCATAATGTTTAAGAAGAGCGGGGTCCATATAGCGAGATTAGGATAAAAGATACGATGTACATTCATAAAAGAAGAATAATAAAAAAATCACATGGATTTGAAACAATCAGAAAATCACATGGATTTTGTATGGCAAAGAAGTGCAAGCAGCATATGTTTTTTTGCATTGATTAGAGGGTTTGCCATGAGAATTAAGATTATGATTAGAGGGCTCCCGCAGTGTCGCCACATATTATAGGAATGTGGTGCCATGAGAAGTGCAAGCAACATATGGTTTCTTTGCATTGATTAGAAAGCTGGCCATGAGGATTATGATTATGATTAGAAAATCACATGAGGAAGCATTCAGCAGTACCAGATCCAGGCTCAGTGCCCAGCCAAGCTCCTACTCCCATGCCCGCGCCCCCCCCCCCTTTTCTGGAACACCTACACCTCCACAAGCCTCAGGTGATATCCTTTCTCCTCTCCCTACTTCTTCTCTTATGTTATGGAAGACTACTCGCAACAATGCGAGAAATCCTCATAACATATACGGTTGGGATCTCGCGTCCTTTGTCTCGTATGATCATATCTCCCCTACACATGGAGCATTCATTGCATCTTTGGATAGTGTTATTGTACCTAACAATTGGCAGGTCGCCAAAGCCGATCCGAAGTGGGAGGCAGCAATGAAGGAAGAGATGAGGGCCCTTGAGAAGAACAAGACCTGAGAGCTGGCATGGCTGCCAAAGGACAAGAAGGTCGTTGGGTGCAAGTGAGTGTTCACCGTAAAGCGAAACCCAGATGGACAGGTTGAGCGTTACAAAGCTCGATTGGTGGCCAAGAGGTACAGCCAGACCTATGACATCGACTTCGACGAGACATTTGCACCAGTGACGAAGATGAGCACTGTTTGGACCCGCAATGAATGGAGGATGGCTGCTACACCAACTAGATGTGAAGAATACTTTCCTTCATGGGGATCTAGCATAGGTGTACATGGAGATACCACCGGGATTCGATACGGCCAAGACAAAAGGCAGAGTTCGCAGACTGGAAAAATCCCTCTATGAGCTGAAGCAGTCACCCCGTGCATGGTTTGACCGATTCAGGAGATCAATGATTGGCATGGGGTATCACCAGATCAATGCAGACCACACAGTGTTTTTCAGGCAGAATAGAGGTCATACCACCATGCTTGCAGTGTATGTGGACGACATGATCATTACAGAGGATGATGAGCGGGAGATTAGCCGTCTCAAGGGGGCCCTAGGTAAGGAGTTTGAGGTGAATGACCTGGGTCTTCTTCGATATTTCCTTGGGATCGAGATTGCGTATGAGGCCGAGGGGATAATTCTCTCCCAAAGGAAGTATGCGTTGGACCTCCTCATTGAAACCGGGATGTTGGGGTGCAAGCCTGCTGCGACGCCAATCGATCAAAGGTGAAAATTGAGTACAGAGGCCGGAGAACCAGTAGATCGGGAAATGTATCAAACGCTATTCGGGAAGTTAATCTACTTGAGTCATACACTCCCGGACATCTCATTCTCTGTAAGCGTGGTGAGCCGCTACATGCATGATCCAAAGAAGGGTCATATGGATGCAGTGTACCAGATTCTGCGATACTTGAAGAGTGCCCCTGGGAAGGGGCTGGCCTTTAGGAGGAATGGACGTGTGAGAATCGAAGGCTATTGCGACTCTGACTGGGCTAGCTGTGCGGATGATAGGAGGTCCACTTCAGGCTACTGCATATTTGTGGGTGGCAACCTGGTCTCATGGAGGAGCTGAGAAGCAGTCGGTAATGGCCAGATCGACAACAGAGGCAGAATACAGAGCCATGACAGCAGCAGTTGCAGAACTCATGTGGCTGAAATGAATGCTCGAGGAGTTGAGGCTGGACCAAAAGGGCGGGATGAAACTGTGGTGCGACAGCCAGTCAGCCATCAGTATTGCAAACAATCTGGTTCAACACGATCGTACCAAACATATAGAGATTGGTAGATTTTTTATCAAAGAAAAGCTTGATAACGGGCTACTGGAGTTGAGCTACGTTTCGATAAAGGGGCAGGTGACAGACTGCTTGACGAAGGGACTTAGTTCAGAGGAGATGATGAGGGGTTGTAACAAGATGGGTTGAGTGAATATCTTTCGTCAATTTTGAGGAGTGTTGTAATATGTAATACGTGTTGTAATATGTAATGTGCGTGTGTAACCTATAAATAGCCACGTTGTAGCTCTAATAACATAAGAATTTTATTTCAACTGATACTTCACACAACAATTTCAAGCTCATATATACGTTCTTAATGGTCACGGTTCACCCATTAAAACCAGACTCCATTTATAGACAGTCTTTTCAATTTTGATTAAAATGGACGGCCATGATGAAATATATTGTGCACATTGTTACACCATTACCTCATAAGGGGATATCTTTATCTGTTAGTGTGTGTGTGTATTTCACTATTATAAGGGAAAAATTGTCTTTGGTGAAACATTCAAAAATACCAATTATGCTCTCATTTTTATATTTTAATGACTTGACATATATTATAATCTATTTCAAAGAAATTAAAATATAATGTTCATTCAAGTAATTACACTATCAAAAAATTAGAAGTAATGATGAAAATCCATTTAAATTCAAAAAGTTTTTTAGTAGAGCTCCTACACCTACTATGGTAGGTTGTCATTAGGCGTGTCAACGGTCTATTCAAGGAAGGTTGTCATTAAACATATCAGTGGTATTTTCGAGGTGATGACATTAAATCAATCAACTTTATTAAAGTCAAAATTAATATTTTTAGCTCAAAACGTATATTGTTTTAAAAAATAAAAATTGTAATATTTATGTATATTTTTTTACGATCAGTTTGAGTACTCATATGTATATGTTGCAGGCGAAACCCGCCTTGATGGGGCGGGCGAAACCCGTCGTCGCCGGTCGGGTACTGTCTCCCATGGCCATATGGGCGGAGCCCCGTGCCGGGCACTCGTGTGTGTGTCTATATATATATATATATATATGCATGTGTATTTATACCATGCTATATATTTTTGTATCTTCACTGCGTCTTGGTTTCATGCCCCCTTTCGTTCCATGCCCCCTTTCACCTACTGGAAGCAATTGATTCTATGTAATCTATTCACCAGGTCTTAGTTTTATCCTTGAAAGCAGCAAACCAGCTATGACAAGTCTCACTGCAGAGGTCAATCCCACAAAATGGATCATGCTCCTTGAGCAACTTAAACACGACTCAGTTTATTATTGTCATTGCTGTTTATCACTTAGTTTATCCATCTACTCTTACATAATTTTATTCCTATTGCATGCAGCTGCTTCATTAGTCTTTATATGTTAGTTTTTTTTTCATTTACATTCATCATATATGCATTTGTCGAGCAAAAGCACTAACTATTGGTATGGAGCTTCATTAATGAGATAACTAATTGTTTTGTTATCTTATTGAAGAATAAATTTGAGTTGGATGGTTTGAGAAAGGCACATATCCGGGATGGTGCAGCTGTTGTACAATTTCTTGTTTGGCTGGATGGTGAGGTGAGCTACCATGCCATATATATTTGTATCTTCATGCTTTACCACCTGGACATCTTTTGTACTACTTTGGGGTTCATGCTTTAAGGTAAGGTAAGGCCTTGTTGTCGTTTTATATTTGCACTTTCATTAGTTGTAAATGGCACTCAACAATGCACAAATGTTTGTTACCCCAAAATTGTGGTTTTTCAAAGTCTGGCTCTGCACCTAAAAGTAAAATTATGAAAGATTTTAAGAAATGAAGCTGGAAAGTGGCTCTAACTTGACTTGTCAATTGGTGAAGTTGATGGAAGTGTGCAGCTGGCTAACACAATTTGGTTCTAAAATGTTACTTATCTTTTTTTATTATTCAAGCTTCATATGGAACATCCTTTTGCCGTATCCCCTATAAAAGGTGATAATGGTAAATGATTTGGGTTTTCAATGTAGTCTTTCTTATAAATTTAAGGAGCAGCCGTGTACGAGACAGTTATTATCAAGGAATTGATAATCTTAGCCATGAATAAAAAAGAAAAAATCATGCTTGTAGATTATCTTGAAGTTCTTAACTGAGGATCTTGGTTAGGTGGTCCATTTACTGAAGCTTACTGTGCTTTATTAAAATCAAATATCCTTTTTTATCTGTATATTAATTTGCAGCTCTGATAGTGGTCTTATTTGTCTAATTTTGTGTTTTGTTCTATGTTTGTCATTCAATTGGGGAACTATTTTGGACGCAGTATTTTAAGTGCATAATACTGAAATTTATGAATGTTATTCCAAGTACTTTTTGGCATGTATGCTTTACCATATTTGTATTCCAAATTTTCCACGAACATCAACATCCTCTTTCTCTCCTTCCAATCTCTTTTAATAGAGAACTTCATGTTAAGTTGTATTTTGGTGCAGATGGAAAAGGTTTATGGAGCTGCTGGTTACTTTACTGAACCAGACGAAACCCATAAAAGAAAGCGTCAGTAGGTTTTTATGCTTGTATCTGTTTTACTGCTCCATTTCTGTGAAATTTGACTATCATGGTGTTGTACTGCGCTAATATCTAGATGTCTATTAATTTAACATTTTGGAATAGAGAATGTTTGAGTCACTCTTTAATTATTGTTTTTATTACTGTAGAACTAAATAAGCCCATGTAAAGGCCCTTTTTTCTCATGTATAGATTAATCCCACATTTTAGGCTGGAGTTGAGATGTCACTCCTCCATCCTATAAATATATGCACAATTACTTGTATTATGATTGAATATTTGAAGTAATAAAAATATTATTTTGATTTGTCTTTCATTCTTCTACATGGTATCTCATGTATAGATTAATCTCACATTTTAGGCTAGAGTTGAGACATCACTCCTCCATCCTATAAATATATGCACAATTACTTGTATTATGATTGAATATCTGAAGTAATAAAAATATTATTTTGCTTCCTTTCATTCTTTTACATGGTATCTGAGCAAAGTTCCTAACGTCAAAACTCTCGCAGAACGAGTTTTGTTCTTGGTTGCCCCCACCTGGAGCTCACCAAGTTAGTCTCATCGTCTGTTGTTGGACTGAGACCCCTTACCCCACCTTTTATAGACCTGTAAACCTTTGGAGAACTCACTGCTTGTTCGCCTGGACTCTCCAACTCTCGTATCGTGCACAGAACTTGCAGACGTGCCTGCACACAATGCAACCCGAACTTGTTGCTTCTTCGGCATTTCTGAACTCGTAGGAGCTCAAATCCTCTCCTCCTCCACTATTCCTTCTCTTTCAGTTGTTTGCTCCATGCTATTAAAAGTCACACTACCACCTGATGTTCCTGAGAGTCTATCTCTAGCCCTTATCCAACGATCATCTCCATCTCCATCTCCTTATCTCTTTACATCGTCCTCTTGTGATGGTCGCACCACTTGTCATGGTAGGGGTTGCAATAGTCGTGTTCCTTTTAAGTGTACCTCTGTGACAGGGAAGGCCATTTCGAGGCTACTTATTATTGCAAGTGCGGTCTGCCCCCCTCCCTGAATGCCTTTGTTTCAGTCAATGCTCCCACCAACCTCAATCCGATATTGATGCCCTGCGCTCCCAACTCCAACAACTTCAAGGGATGATTAGGCGTTCCTCCGGCTCTGTTGCTTCTATCTCGGATGAAGGCATCTCCTGTCTCACTCATAGTTCCTCCTGGATTATGGATTCCGAGGCAACACATCATATTGCCCTGAGGAAATCTTCTCAATACTTGAACTCTGAGCATCCCAAGTTCATCATTGTTCCCAATGGGGATACCACCTCGGTATCTGGATTAGGTGATGTCGCTCTTACTCCCTCCATCGCTCTCCGCTTAGTTCTTCATGTTTCGTGCTCTTCTTTCAATCTCCTCTTTATTAGTCGCCTCACTCAAGATCTTGATTGCTCTGCAACTTTTTCTTCCACTTCTTTTGTTGTGCAGGATCGCAAGTCGCAGAATATCATTGGTAAAGGGAAACTGTTGAATGGGCTCTACATCCTGGACCCTTCCCCACGATTCTCTCCTCTGTTAGCTCTGTTGAATGACATCGGCGTCTTGGGCATGCCCCTCTCAGAATCCTTCAAAATGCTCTCCCAGATTTGTCCTTCAAAGATTTCACATGCGAGTCTTGTGTTTTGGCAAACAACATCATTCTTCTTTTTCACCTCATTGTACCCGAAGGAATGTTCTATTTGTTTTAGTTCATTCTGATATTTGTGGATCGTATAAAACAGCAAGTGTTTCTGGTTATCAGTACTTTATTATCTTTATTGATGATTACTCTTGTATGACATAGTTATATTTACTTCATGATCACTCAAAAATATCTCATGTGTTTCGTGCCTTTATCACTGAAAATCGCAACCAGTTTTCTACTAGCATTAAAAATCTTCGAACCAACAATGCCCCTTGAATACATAAGTCATACGTTTAAAATTTTGTGTGCTGAGTTTGGGATCATCCATCAAACCTCCCGCATGTATAGTCCCCAACAAAATGGTGTCGCAGAACGCAAGAATAGTCATCTCCTGGAGGTCGCCCGCTCCCTTATGTTTCAAATGAATGTTCCCACACTTTATTGGAATTTTGCGGTCTCTACAGCTTGCTACCTTTTTAACCGCATACCCTGCTTCATTCTCAACTTTGTGTCTCTCTTAATCTTCTTTTTTCTTCCACACCCCCTTCCTGTCACAACTTGTGTCTTTAGCTGCATCTGCTATGCTCATAATCTTGGCTCATTCATTGACAATCTTGCTCCACATGCCACCAAATATATGTTCGTTGAGTACCGTCGCACTCAGAAAAGTTATGTCTGTTACTCTCCGAGTGATCGAAAGGTTGTTACATCGGCTGATGTTACATCTCTCGAAGGCTAACCCTTTCACCCTCTACCTAGTGACCAACCTCTGTTACCTCTGCTCTGATACCATGTGGAGAAATACATAATTCAAGGGAGCCCGGGAGCCACAAGGGATGCGGTCATAAAAAGAACAGACCGCAGAGGTCTCTGCGGTCTGGATTGGTGAGTCAGAGGAGAACCAAAAAATTTTACGAGCCGTTTTACTCCGATACCATGTGGAGAAATACAGAAAGTGAAAAATATTAAATTTTATTAATTTCTCATTATCCTCAATGTACAAGCCTCTGTACATATATATAGGAAGAGAGAGGGGAGAGAAAATCTTATTCTAAGATATGGGGCTAAACAATTACAAAGAGAGTGGGCTCTAAGTGGGCCTTCAATATTGGGACTTTTTACATTGTCTTTTCAACACATACATATATATGGATTAGGAGGAATAGGTGATTACTAAAATACCACTATATCACTTTTTACTTCATTTCATATTTCATAGAAACATATATATTTTGAGCAATAATCCGAAACTTGATATCCATATCAACTTCCCTCACTAGCAATCCGTAGTCCATGTCATTTAATCTGCTACCTTGTCTATGATTTCTGTAAATTTGTGATGAAAACAAAGGCTTATTCTGTTTACCGCAAAATAAATTTCTGTAGTAGCATAGAAAATTGCTCCTATAATACATTTTTTATGCAAAATAAATTTCAGGAGTGGTATCAGTTAGGTTCTCATCCTCTTTCTTTATTAATAACTTGTTTATGCAGCTTCATCTTATCTGAACTTCACTTTAATTTGCATTAAGAAAATTTAAGAACACAAATCAACCTCTTTTATACATAAATAAATCTGAGAAGCTGCACAAATTATTACTTCTATGAAACACAGTAATACAAGAAAATTGGTCATTGATCAGATTTATTGTACTCTTCACGTTAATGACTTTTCTCAGCCATCTTCATATTTAATTGCAGGGAAATCAAAAAATTGACTGAGGTATCCGTGAGTGACAAATTGGAGAGTTTTCGTGCTAAGCAAGAGGTAAGATTTCACTGGCAGATCTAGGGACATGCATGTCGCACAGGTTTTCAAAGCATTTAAGTTCCCTAAGCCCACGCTCTTCTCCAATACTTGTCATTTATTAAGCAAATAAATCAAATTCTTTTAGCGTTTTCTTCTGTTCTAAATAAACTGCTGATTATTTGTGTTGTTTGCTTTGAAGCATTTTAAAGGATTAAGTTTCCCAACCATCTCATCTGTTGGTCCAAATGCTGCAATCATTCATTATATCCCAGAGGCTGAAACATGTGCAGAGCTTGACGCTGATAGCATATATCTTTTTGATTCTGGTGCACAGGTTTCCTTTCTGTCCATATCAAATTCCTTACAGTTTTTAAAATTGAGCTCCTTCTGTTTTGAAGCACTGGTTTGATATATAGTTTTCTTCTAACGTTTATTGGTTTTTGAAGTATCAAGATGGAACAACTGACATAACAAGGACTGTTCATTTTGGAAATCCATCAGCTCATGAGAAAGCATCCTATACTGCTGTAGGTGAACTGCAATGAGTTCTGGCTTTTTTGTTTAGCACTAAATGCATGTTTTACTTCTGTCATATTTTCATGTCATCCCACTTTGGCTGTTTTTCAACTTAGGCTCACTATCTCTAGAAAGAGTTAGAAAATAAGAAGTATTTAAAAATTGGTCTTTTCTTCTAATTGATAGATCATCGACAATGGTTGGAAGATGTAAAACTGCTGAAGGGTGGAAGCTTATCTACGAATATTGTATAAGCTGTAATCAGGGATCACATGTCCTGTGTAAGGCTGAACTACTCCGTACACACATCTTAGCCAGAATGCCAATAACTTATTACATCTGTTGAAGTCTTTTTTTGTCATATTTTAGTTGGGCTTGAGCTTTGAACTGTGGTCCATTTGGCATTTGTATCGAAAGACATTGTTTAACTCACTAGTTTATCTGGAGGACTTGCAATAGAACTTGAAGTTGAAAGTTGTAATGGGCCGTCAAACCATCACAATTTAACATTCATAATGTCCATACATCAAATACAGTTTTTTTTTGCAGCACTGTGGAAATTTTTTAGCATTAGACAAAAAAGCACCAAAGATGATGTGTAGAGCAAACCTGCAATAATATATGTATATATATTTATATATATATATATTACCTGCAATAATATATATATATATACTATATTAAAAGGGAAAAACACGATTTGGTTAAACATTCACTTTCCCATTTTACTCCTATTTATTAAAAAAATCTAATTTTTTTAAATTTATAGGTTTTTATTTTATTTAAAAAATATAATCTCATATAAACAAAGTTCTCTATCTACAATAAAAAAATGTGTTCTCCCTGCTCCTCGCAAACTCCTGTGCACACCGCAAAATGAGTGTCAAGCGTACAACATTTAGTGGTTTGTGAGCCGCGTGAGTGCCATCGCGTCGGGACAATATCGTGGCCGGGATAATGTCACGCTGGGCCCCCCATGCACTATCGCAGTTTAGGTACTGTCGCGGTTGTCCATAGGGGCGGAGCCCCATGCCTATCACTCCCACTCCTAGGCCTTATCCTGCTCCCCAAAGGTATACCCCATCCATTACTGGGTGTGTCGCGGGACCTTCTCGCTGCAGCTCGTGGGTCTGAGTGTAGACAAACCATTCCTCAACTAGTGAGGGTCAACTTCGAGCTCGAAACATCTCGGTCTATAGCGCTCTACGACGAGTCTAGTAACTCGAACTTCCCCCTCTTTGTCCGAACTCAGTTGAACCGGTATTCGGGCTTCAACACTAAGGCTCCAGAGATTATTAATGACTTGATTTAGGATATTAATTCACATTCATAAAAACCAAATATGACATGAACACAAAAAATGAAAGAAATTGATTGTATGAAAGTTCGGAGAAACTCAAAATGAAAGAAATAAAATTGGCACAAAATTTAGACAAGAAAATAGACTTCATTTCGTGCATGCCTTAACTCATGACCTAAGGGATCTTTAGATTGCTTACCATAAAAACTCTTGCAAAGAGAACCCCTTGACTTTTAAAAGCACGTAAAGATTCTAAATATAAGAAGGACTTCTAAAATATGACTTAAAAGGGCATGATAACAACACGACTCGACTAACTCATACTTATGGCATTAACGACTCATAGACATAAAACACTACTTGAAATAAAAGGATGACTAGCTATGTCTATAGCACACCATCCCTCTTTTTTTCGGCTTGTCCTCAAGTTTGAAACTTGGTATGGAGTCTGGACCTGAATACTGGATTGATCATCTAGTTCCTTAATATTTTACCAAAACAATGATGTGAAATGTTGTCCCATTTGAAACTGTCGTTGTTGTATTTGCTGCGGGGTGACAAATAATCTGTAGGTGCACTTCATATCTTCCTTAAAAGCGCATAATCTGTAGATGCCTAATGAATGCTCAAAATAATATCAATCTTCATGAGCGCGAGAGGAGAGCCGACATAAACAATGTCGGTCAATATGGGTGGATGGATACTTTGTTAGGCAGGTATAGAATCATTGAGTTGGCAAGGGCGGCGGTGTAAAATGATTGTGATCCCTTGCGAAGGATTGCCAAGTTCGTACTTTGTCGTGGCCTCAGAATATGTTTGTCGTGTCATCTCAGCTTCCATCTTAGTGTCGGTGACCAAAGCTACTGAAGTGGACTCGGTTTCAGTAGGACACCAACTCCGTGGATTGCTGGCTCCCTCGAGAGGCGAAGTCATTCTCCTTTTGCATCTATTGTATTAAATGGCTCTTGTGAGATTTGATTCACGTGGCTGCTATTTTACTTATGCGACCAAGTTAGATGTGATTCTATTTTTCATCTATTGGGTAACCACTTTAGTACCATTAAAACTTAAGGGCAAGTTCTACCGAACTATGATTAAACCAACGATGCTCTATGGTTCCGAGTGTTGGGCAGTGAATTGTGTACATGAGCAAAAAATGGGAGTTGCAGAGATGAGAATGCTTAGGTGGATGTGTGGACGCATGAGACTGGATAGAATTAGGAATGAATGTATCAGGGATAAGACAGGAGTAGCACCAATTGTAGAGAAGATGCGAGAAACTCGTCTAAGATGGTTTGGACATGTACAAAGGAGACCATTAGAGGCACCTGTTAGGCGTTGTGAGAGTCTAGTCACTAGGCATGTTAAACAAGGGAGGGGTAGACCAATAAAGACTTGAAATGAAACTATAAGGAAAGACATTATGTACTTAGGCATTAGTGAGATTATGACACAAGATAGGGCACAATGGCGACAAAGGATCCATATAGCCGACCCCACTATAGTGGGATAAAGGCTTGAGTGCTATGAAGCACAAATACTTCCCCAAATGTAGCATACCCGTAACGGATAGGTATTCGGTACCGGTACGTACCTGATACTCGACGGATACACCTATGTGGACACACTTGGACTGAGCACATCATTTTGCATATTGTGATAGGAGTCTGTTTTCTAGAGTAAACAAAAGTTGGCTCTATGTTAAGAACGTTTGTACGTCCAATTAAGTTGTGTATCTGTACCGAGTATGTTTCTGGTATCAGTATGTTTCTATTACAAGTATATGTATTGAACGTATTGATTCAACGCAAGTTATTAACAAAACAACTAACTTGTCTCTAGACTAACCGAAGATTGAAGACGTTGATCTCCAACAATGAAGTTGATCTCCAACAATGAGGAAAAAGAAAAAAAAGACTGTTAAGTAGACTCAAATTTAATTTTATCTCTTTTGGTTAAACATATAAAATGTTAAATTTTGTAATATTTACGAATGCTTAATGTTTGAAAACTTCATGTTATGTTGCATTGATTTGTGAACTCCTACTTCAAATTTTGATTTATGTTTGATGTTTCGTTGTTGTGAGAATTATTTATTGCACTTGTGATATATAAATATATATTATATTTTTTATAACGTATCATGACGTACCCGTATCCTTGTTTTTTGAATTTTTTCATACCGTCGTACTGGGTACGTATCGTATCCGGTACCCGTACTTTTACCGGTGCTTCATAGCTTGAGTGTTGTTGTTGTATTGGGTAACCACTTCAGCATTCCTTGTGACTGCAATTTCTTCGTATGTGATCAAGGTATGCAACTTCTTACCAACTCATCTTCAACTTATTAAAGGAAATAAGATCTTGAGGCATATTAGCATATACATCACAGTTGGCGCCTGAATAAGAGTTCTAGTTGGATGTTTTTCTTTCTCTTCCATAATTCAATGTGTTATTTCTAGTTTATTTTCTTCATTTTGCTCGGTTTGTGAATATTTCCATACATTCTCTCTTTTTGGGAACTTGTTTACCATGAAGATTAAAAGGTGTTAAAAACTTGGTTAATATGATGATGTAAACTTTGGTAAAACTTGGAGAATGTCCTTATCGTGAAAGAAGCTGCACAACATTTAATTTGGTGAAAAGGGCTATTCTTCATTTGAAAACAGGATTTAACTTGTCACATCATTCTTTTTTTCCTTGTTGCCATACTTGAATCATGTTGTAAGTTCTTACAGTATCTAAGCCCATTGCACATGTTTTTTTTGCATAGGTTCTTAAAGGTCATATTGCTTTGGGCGAAGCTGTATTTCCTAATGGGACAACCGGTATGCATTATCTGTTAAACAATATACTTTACCAATTTCTCTGAGTTTCTAAAACACCAAGGGTACTTGTGATAGGGCATGCTCTTGATATTCTTGCTCGGATTCCATTGTGGAAATATGGTCTTGATTACCGACATGGTACTGGTCATGGGATTGGATCTTACCTTAATGTTCATGAAGGTGGGAAACCCTCTGTTCTTTGTTTGCACTATAGGTATTCTTTTACCAAAAAAATAATTTTATTTCATGCAGGGCCTCATTTGATAAGTTTTAGACCTCATGCCCGGAATGTTCCATTGAAAGCATCAATGACTGTTACAGATGGTAATTGACTTGTTTTCTCTGTTTTTTTTCTTTTTGTATGAGCTTCTTTAAACCCCTGTTTTTAAAAAATTATGATGCCTATATATATGTGCTCTTAATTTGGTGTCATTTATTGGTTTCCTCAGTATACTTTCTGGGTTTTGAGCAAGGATTTGTTTTTTTTAAAAATTATTTGAAGGTTTCTAGTGGAAGTTATAATAGAATAATATAATAATATTTATTAGGTTGCCCTAAGGAAGAACTGAGGGTGCGGCTTATGATATAAATAAAACCCAAACTCACTCCCAACGGCCGCTCAAGAGAAGAGAAAATGACGACCATGTGACTGCTTCGACTACTGGTAATCTCAATTTCTTGGTATTAAAGCTCCTCCAGGAACATTGTGGTCGGCCTTGGCCGCTCCTTGCACAACCCTTGTGTGCGTCAAATGCCAGTGGGATCGTTCAGTGCTTGTTTACTGGCTGAGAACTCATGGGTCATGGCTGCTTCCAGCACCAGTTCTCCTTCCTCTCGTCAGCTTAGCTTCTTCCAGTACCATAACTGACATGTTCCCCAATGTTTGCTTCCAACGACGTCCAGCACTCGGTTTGTGTGAGGTTTCTGCTTCCCTGGTGTCCGCTTCCAGCGATGCCCAGCACGCAGTTGCTTTCCCGACATCTATTTCCAGCTTTCCGTTCTTCAACTTCATCTCTACCAGTCACTCTATAGGCTATAGCTTAATTTCTTATTCCGGCAATAATCCTTAGCCTCCAAATCTTCAACATCTCTGTCTATCCAGTAAGATTAGATTGATTCATACATAACTTCTGCTCATTTTACAGACGGAACGGTAGACAAGGGGTCAAAGTGCAAGATAAATCGGAAACCCTCTTCACTCGCTGAATTTGACTTCCACGGGTGATTTTGGCAGTGTTCCTGAGATGTCTAATAGAACCGATGAAGTGAGATTACTTCATGAATAGATCTCTAATAATAACTGGCACATTTATCCATATTACCTCCAAAAAGCTAAGAGGCACTGAAAATTGCATGCAGTGGATGAAGCATATCTCATGTACTTAATGAGTAGGGCCGACATAGCTCATCTTATTGAAGTCCCTCCTGCCACTGGTGCCCATGTCTATGCTATGTGAGAGCAAGAAGATGTTCAAATTGTGAGTCTGATGTAGGACTACATGGAAACTTCTGTTTCCGATCTAGTCACCCATTGCATGAAACCAAGGTTGCATGAGATTATTTGGCTTTATAAGCAGTAATTTGAGCAGAATATATGACATATCATAGACATTAAACGAACTAAAGAAGGATTTCAAGTCTGTGTCTGAATACTCTAGTGAATTCAGTAAACTAGTTGAAGAACTGATTCTCTCCTTCCTTTTTTCACTGATGTCCAAGTCATGTAGCAACAACGAGAGCAACCACAGACTATGATGTTCTTTGGAGACCTTGGTCTAGAGTCTGAAACAATTCGATTACAAGTTTTGGTAGATATTACCAAGATGGCAATTGCTAAAATTTCTCAAGGGTTCTTCGTGTATCTAAAGACATTTATGGTAGAAGCAATGCCGTGACTCATAACTCTACTGTAACTATCCGACATATCAAGGGCAATCAGAGAGACTGATGGGTTAGTGGTGGAACAGGTAGGGGAGGACCAAAATGATATTATTGTGGTGGAAGATGGCCATGCCATATACAAATGTTGGAAGCTTCATGGAAGACCGTCCATAAGAGGTGCCAATCCAGCTATGTCGAGTTCATAAAGATCCCCACACATGTTCTCAGGATCACGGTAGAGCACTGCTTGGGGAACTTCCTCGTTGGCCTTACGGCCTACAACCACATATTCGGGTACGCCGAGCCTCCCTCACTCTGTATATGGAGCAAACTAGAGTTGTCACTTAGAACCGTAAACCGGATCAGAACAAACTGGAACTGCATAGAATCGGACTGTACCGCTAGTAATTTATTTGGTCCGATTAGAATTTCGGAACCGTAAATAAAAATGGTTTGGGTTTGGTTCCTTTATATTATTACCCAGAATGGAACCGGAACTGCAACCAACAAGTTTTAAATGGTTCCAAAAATTTTAGATCCTATCTGAACCAGATCGAATCAAAACGGACCGTTGAACCGCAACTCATTTTAATTTAATGTGTACTATACTAATTATAAGTAAAATAAAAAGTGTTACTTTAATTTAATATTTGAACTATACTCTAATGGAATTCTAATGGATGAATGCATGTGCAGTGATGAAGGGAATTATATATAATGTGATGCACATGCTATCTCATATTTAATTAAGATACATTCTAAAATCAATATTAACATCCACAAACCATCAAATGGAATTAAAATTGAGCAAGTTCTTACAAATTTAGATCTCAAATTGTATGCCTTTTCACCAAACTATTCAACATAAAGAAATTTAAACTCTATATTAAAACTTACATGAATATTTTGAGTCTGAATTAGTGGTAAAACGTTGTTTTGAAGGGGGGATAGCAGAAGTTATGAAATTGACAGATATAAAACATTCATTAAATAGCATAAATAACGTAAAGAAAAATACAGAAAATATATAGAAATGTCTTGGCGTCGCTTTGAACGTGACTACCGACTCGGATCGTCCATACGACGATATAACTCTTCTCCCTATGTGTATAAATCCGAACAGGCTCCGATAAGGGTCGGCTCGTCCGTGAACTATGATCTTTATCATTCTTTAGTTGTTGATTCATTAGGAATGGAAACCAAACCGGAGCCGGATCGAACCGGTAGTGAATAATTTAATTTTGGTTTTTGTTGAACCTGAACCGTGTACACGATGGTTCCAAAAAATATGTTGGAATCGAAACTTGTCAAATCAAATAAATTTTTGGTTCTAATTTGAAGAACTGTTATCTTGATGGTTCAGTTATTGGCTTTAATGGAATCGGAATTGAATCGGAACTGTGACAGCTCTAGAGCAAGCCCATTACATTGAGGAAGATTTTGTCGTGTTCTCCTCCAATCCCCCTTTGCGGATCTCCAACCAGTATTCAGCCATCGACCCCCTCGTTACTCTTCCAAAACCTATGTCTCTATTGCTCATCCTCCAACCGAATCTCCATGTCTCTATTGCTCATCCAACCAGTATTCAACCATCGTTACTCCTCCAAAGCCCATGTCTCTATTGCTCATCCTCCAACCGAACCTCCACCCACCCCAGTCCGTCTACCATTGTTTCTTCCTCCATCGCCACCTAAGCCCAAGGCACCACTTCACCGCCTCTTCGACCTCAACCACTTGGCAGCAAGGTTGTAAACTTCAAATGTTGGTGACATGTTGGATTGAGTTTTTAAATGTCGAAAGTCAGAGACATGTCAGAGATATTTAAAATATCGAATTTTTCATATCTTATAAATAAATAAATAAAATTATTTTTACATATATTAAGTATAATTATATGTTTAAAAGAAAAAATATTAACATAACAAGTAAACAAACAATACGTCATGTATATCCCAAAATAAATTTGAAAAATATCCAAAGTAAAATATTGTAATCAATACAAATCAGTACAATGTAAATTATACTTAATATTATATAAGAATTTTATTTTTTTAGTACTAAGTTTTATAGCAAATAATAAAATTTAAAAGCTAAATATCCTTAATTTATTATAAGTTTTTTCATGCTTAATAAGTTTATGTTAAAATCATATAAATAACAACTAATAAATTTGTTGAACTTTTTCAAATCTTTGTAATGGAAAATAAGAAAATAGTGTAAAATAATTATACAAAATTAATTATAAGAATAACAAATTAAAAGAACGAAATAATAAATCTAATTGATTTAAATATTCATAATATAGTATATATGTGATTAGGCATATATTGTTATACTTCTAACATGACAAAACAAATTAGTTAATGATATGTTCAAAGGTCGTGTCGGCCGATATATCGGAAAAAATCATATATATCGGCATATATTTTACAAAAGAACTTAATTGATTTTCTTAGAAAAAAATATTGTTTACCCTCAAAAATGACATGTCGGGCATGTCGGAGGACATTTAAAACAGTGTTTGGCAGGTCTGTGCTTTAGCTCCTAGCGGACCATCATCCATAGCGCATTAAAAAAACACCACTTTGGACATACGTAGATTGATTATTTGGCCCACATCATTTCCTTTGTTGAGTTAGTCATTAACCCGACCAAGGTTGTGTTCGTCCTCCAATGGGAGATCCCCACAACATTGTCATGATTTAGGACCTTTAGTGAGATCTCGAGTCTCATCCCTCCCCCCTTTTGCCTCATGGGCGAACAACTACATTACCATGATCGACTGGTGATTGTTGATTCATCTTTGTGGATTCTGCTCCTCCATGAGTTTCATGCCACCTCTACGGTGAGACACTTGGGTGTGTGTCTTTTCTATTGGTGCTTGGATGCCACCTTTTACTGGAACGACATGATGTCGGTGGTGCAGCAGTTCGCCGTAAATTGTCTGACATGTCAGAAGGACAAATATCAGACCCTTGCCCCAACCGGGTTGCCCCAACCGGGTTGCCCCAACCGGGTTGCCCCAACCGGGTTGCCCCAACCGGGTTGCCCCAACCGGGTTGCCCCAACCGGGTTGCCCCAACCGGGTTGCCCCAACCGGGTTGCTCCAACCCCTACCGGTACCCAACGTAATTTGGGAGGACATCGCAATGGACTTCATCACTCTCTTATCTTGATCTTGGAGTTACGATTTCCTTCCGGTCGTCGTGGATCGCCTCTCCAAGACCAGACACTTCATACCTATCAAGCATCCATACTCGGCCAGCTCTATCACCTGAGTTTTCATAACAGAAGTGGTTCGCCTGCATGGCTTTCCTCGTTCCATTGTCAGCGATCATGAGCTGGTGTTTATGAGTTCCTTCTGGCAGGATCTCTTCCTTTTATAAGGCACCAAGGTTCATTTTCACACGACCTACCACCTATAGATCGGGGTCCTCAACCTGTACGTCGACACGTGTTGTTTTGCTATAAAATAGCCCCGCCAGGGAACTCGGTGGATAGCTTGTGCGGAGCTATGTTATAAGACCTCCTTCTAGTCTGCCACCGGCTCGACCCTTTTAGGTTGTTATTGGAGACCGACCTCGAAGCTCCCATATAGTATGTCTAGTGAGTCCCAAGTGCAAGCCTTAGTTGCAGATCTCCAACGCTGCGATGTGGCCCTCCACCAATTGAAATGACATCTTTTATGTGCTCAGCAGCATATGATCCAGCAAGCCAATGGACACTGACAAGGCGTGGTCTTCTCGCCTAGCTTGTAGGTGCTTGTCAAGTTGCGGCCCCACCATCAGAGTTTGTTCACCAGTCGATTGCATCCTAATAAGTCAGCCCGCTACTGTTGCCCTTCCTGATCCTGGAGAAGATAGAGGAGGTGTCCTACCAGTTGCTGCCTCCCGCCAGTCGCATACACACAGTCTTTCATGTCTCCCAACTCAAGAGGGCATTAGGATATCACCCCCTCCAATCCACCCTGTTGGAGGGTGTGATGGTCGATTTTGTACTCACCATCCTATTACAAATTATGTTTCTTATGACTCTATCTTCATAATTTTGTGTTTTTTATTGTTTTGTCTTCTGTCTCTTTTCCTAAGACTGTTCAACAAGTTTTATCTTACGCTGGTTGGAAACAAGCAATGTTAGAAGAAGTGACTACCTTGAATATTAATGGTATTTGAGATTTGATGTATTTTTCCAAGGGTAAATGATGCAATTTGGTGCAGGTGAGTGTATGTTATTGAGATGAATCCAAATGGGTACATTACTCGATTGAGGCCTAGCGGCCCACTGCCGGGCTGCAGCTCAAGCACCCCACCCATGACCGCACCTATTCTCAGCACGGCGGGATGTTGAGGCAAGGTCTCGAACCCAGCCCCCTTGATAAATCCCTTTCCTAACAGGGACTATCACCGACTGAGCTGCAACTTAGTTGGTGATAGTCCCTGTTAGGAAAGGGATTTATCAAGGGGGCTGGGTTCGAGACCTTGCCTCAACATCCCTCCGCGCTGAGAATAGGTGCGGTCATGGGTGGGGTGATTGGGCTGCAGCCCGACAGTGGGTCGCTAGTTCGTGGGCCTCTGGCTACGCCGTGATGGTCGCCAGAGCGGGGAGGCTCTGGGCTTGAGCTCAGTAGGTGATAGTCCCTGTTAGGAAAGGGATTTATCATGGGGGTTGGGTTCGAGACCTTGCCTCTACATCCCGCCGCGCTGAGAATAGATGCGGTCATGGGTGGGGTGCTTGGGCTGCAGCCCGGCAGTGGACCGCTAGTTCGGGGGCCTCTAGCTAGGCCGTGATGGTCGCCAAAGCGGGGCGGCTCTGGGCTTGCTGCATCATTGTAGTAAACATATGGAATAGACCGATGAAATATTTTCTGTAGTTGATAAAACTACCTCTATTTGAGTCAGCGTATCACTTGCTATAATAAACCGTTAATATCTTTCTCAGTTCAATATCACTTGGGTCCATTCGAATGCAGAGAATTGACTTTCCTTCAAAAATTAATATACATAGGAATTAACATTAGTCTGAATTTCAATTTTGTTGTTCGACTGCAATATGGAATTCAATCGATAAAATTGGAATTGATTAATAATGTTGTTCATTATTGTATGCCGACAATTTCTTTTTGTGCCCTTTGGATAGATAAATCCAGAGTCGAAGGTTGTTGTTGAATTCAAAGCTCGATAAGGGTTTTATATTGCACTACGAACAACTTCAGGTCACCGTTTGAACCTGATTCAACAATTTGGAAGTCCCAAAAAAGATCAAACAGTTTTTAGTGCTATCCAGACGTGTCCGACCGCATCTCCATCGGCCCACCAACACTCTTGCAGCATTCCAGTGGTCGACCCTCATCCTTGCTGCCCTCCTACCGCCCAGCACCGCCTCCTGCCATGTTGGGCCGCCCTCTATAGCAATTCGGCTGCCCTTCCGCGGCTGCTACAACACTCCGACAACCCTCATGTGGTTATTGTAGCATTCCAGCGCTTCTTGCCGCTACGCCCAGCCTCTGTCCATGCCCACTACTCGTAACTCGTTCAATGGCCCTTCACGCCGACCAGGACGCCTATGACACTGATGTAGGACGGCGCGTAGGGTTTGCGCGTCTGTCGACTTTTGTAGGAAACTCTAATGCATGCGATGAATAATGAAGTTTGCAAAAAGATTTTTCAAGCGGATTTCACATAAACTTTAAGAACGAAATCAACTTTTAAATTTTTTTGTAAAAGCATAAAATAAATTGTTCTTTCAAATGAATTGCTTGAAAATAGTTCAGTTCAAAATCCGGGGAAAGAAGTTTTGCTACCTTCGTTCATTTCCCCTTGTCGGAGCAAAGCGAAAATCCCGAACTTAGAGCATAAAATAAACTGTTGTTTTCGTCGTAGCGTTCGCTGACAAAACTCAATCGAAAACCTAGCAATGGATCTGTTATCCTAAATAAATAAAAATTAGTCACACACAAAGTAGGGGGGAAGAAACAATTTACCCACTGAAAGAGTCGTCTTTTCGCAACCGAAGTCGATGGAGATCCCGCGAGGAATTCATCGTCACCTTCGATCTCCCGTTCTGTGGTCGATCACTATCGCACTCGGGCACCACAGAAAAAATTTCACGCTCTCCCTTGTGGCTCCACGGATTGCACAACGCAAGAGAAGTTTAATTTGTACTCAATTGTTCACTAACAATCAAACAGCAATTCAACATAAAATTTCAATAAACAGGGCTCTCCCACGGGAAGCAAACAACAGCAATTTTCAACATCCAGAAAACTCTCCACAGAAAGCAAGCAGTGGCAATCAAAACATTCAGCCTCAAAACATTCATCAACATCTCTCATGAAACACCTCCAATCACCCTTATATACGGTTTCAGCAAAAAAACAGAAAACCATAATGCATGGTCTTCATGATGGCAGAACCAACAGACAGGAATGATGGAGGGCGTGGCTCTGACGGTTGCTGAAACTACCTCTGGATTGGTCGCTGAAAGGAGGAAGTCGTGGCCGGAAGTTGCGGAAACCATCGGGGATGAAATACCTGTCGGCGGCAGTCGTGGGCGTCCGTCCGAGGAAGCGACGTGTGGCGCTTGCGGGGCTCTGGTCACGTGCAGCAACAGAATTGGGGGAGGAGTGATGGGAGCCTGACGAAAACGAGCCCTAATGTCGTGTTTCAGTGAACCCGGAAAGTTTTCCTGCGGCTGTGTTAACCGGATGGAATGAACCGGTTCATATATGCTTCATGGCCCGGTTCTTCTTTGATGAGCTTCACTTAGGAGAATAATCAATACAATAAGCATACAAAAAAAATAACAAACTTTAAAATATAAAGGCTACGCTCGCAAGTGTGCAATGAAAAATAATCCCAACATAAAACTACGATAAAATAAATGCACAATAACATTAAAAAAATGTCTGAACTCATGGCTGATAGAGGTCCGGTCAGGTGCGGCGTCGGGTACTCTTGCGTCGTCCTAACCTAGGCTGGTCTCCACCACACTGTCTCCGCTAAATCCCAGCGCTTTGTTCAAATCGAAGCCTATCTTGCGGATCTCATTTTAGTACTTTGAGGGCTTACGACCACGACGATAAATCGCCCTTCGGCCACTCCACCGCCACCACTTCGGCCTGTCCCAGACAACATGGGGTTTTTGCACCCCGCTGCAGGCATTTTCCTGGCCCATCTCTGCCAGATTGGTATTCATGTGTTCAACGACACTGACCCTCTTGGGTGGCTTGCTCGCGCCGAATAGTTCTTCGACCTTCATTCCAGTCCCGCCAACCAGAAGGTACCCTAGTCACTATTTGTATGGAGGGTTTGACGCTCCATTGGGTGCATTGGATGCCCCAACAGGTTCTTGACACTCCTCCGCAAATACAACACCCGCCAGGAGGGCAATGCTTTTGAGCACCTCAACTCCGTCTGTCAGACCGACACTGAGGCCACCTACATCGACGAATTCATTGTGGTCTCTTTGCACGTACCCGACCCAGCCCCGATCACTACTTGGGGTTTTTTCTGAAGGGTCTGCAACCACACCTTCGGGCGCGCCTTCGGGTCCACAACCCGTCTACTTTTTCCCACGCCATGGAGCAGGCTCGGTACCTCGACGAGGAACTCTACCCAGCTCCATCATCCTCCTTGATCCGGACTCCCCACCATCCGTTGCCACTGCAGCCACTTCTTCCTCGCTTGGCTCCCCTACAACTACCTGAGCCCCAGTTGCTCGGCCCACCTCCACAGTCGCCAGTTTCTCTAGCCCCACCAGTCTCGTTTCCACAGGCACCCCGACGACCCTGACGCTTGTCTCACCAGCAACACCTCGAGCTTCTTCGCAAAGGCCTCTGCTTTCGCTGCAAGTAGTCATACTCGCCCACCCATATCTGTCATCTCAGGAACCTATGTATGTTGATCGTCTCTGAAGATGACGACCCTGATTTTGGGTGCTTGGATGCTGACACTCCTTGAGGACCCATACGGACCTCAACCGTGAGGACAATGTCATTTTTTGGGCAATGCGTTTTGATACGACACGGACCACCACGCATATCCTTATTATTCTATGTAGCCCTGGGGGCATGTTCGTACTTTGTATGCTTCCCACTTTATATATTTTAGTGGGAGTGCCTCTTTAGGATTATTTTTGGAGTCTTGGTGATTGAGCTCTCTTGAAGAGTAGAGTGTAAAGGAGGGCCCAACCTCCAAATGCTTGACATGAGTTATGCCCTGATTGTATCTTCATGTTTGTTTGATACAATGCATGTTCTCTGTTCTCGTTCTTGATACGACTACGATGTATTAGCTTTGGTCTGAATGAAAAGGTTGCGAGCACAATTTCCGATATGTCCGCGGGATCAACTCTTGGAGGAGGCGAGCTTTGGGTTGGTGAAGGCAGTGAGCTATATTGTTGAAGGAGGCGTCGAGTTGTGGTATTGGAGGAGAGCAGGCCTCGTCCATATCAGGCTTTGGATGTATCAGTTAGCTTTGCGCCTAGAGGAGTCGGCGGGACCCGGTGCTGGAGAGCAGGCGTCGATGAGATCTACTCTGAGGAGGCGAGCAGACCAGGAGTCCATAAAAGTTTGGGGGTGCATGGGATTTTGGGCGATGAAGTGATGAAAAGGTTCGACGAGCTAAACATATGATCTCTCAAGCACGGTGGGCTCAAGCCAGTAAGTCAAGTTCGCAAGCTGGTTTTGCTGTAAGCGAAAGTGAGAGCTCAATCAGCATAAGCAGGAACTCAATTGTCAAGTGTCTACTTCAGGAATCATATTGCTCTAATACCATGTAAAATTATTATAGCAACGACATAATTGTTTTATTACTTCTCTTTAAAAAAAATACAAGTACGTGTACACATTTATATGTGGGAGGAGTGATAGCTTAACACCAAACCACAATGTGGGACTCAACTATACAAAATTATTCTAATGTGCCATAGAGGTGGGCCTTTACGTTGGGCTTAATACAACACTTCTTCTGTAAATATAACCAAAACTGAATTTGTATTAAAATATGGATAATTATTACAAATCTATCGCTACATTTTGAAATTAAGATTATTCTAATCATTTAATGAGGTAGAACTGAAATAAAATAATACTAAATACTACAATAATCTTAGAATAATATTATTACATTGTATCACCTTCTTTTGAGGAAATTTATAATTTTGTAACTCTTCGTTTTATAAATCAGCTGCAGTTTGTGAATGTTTGCATGCAATGGCTCTAATTTCTTAATATTTCCTTCAGAACCTGGTTACTATGAGGATGGAAACTTTGGTATAAGATTGGAAAATGTTCTGATCGTGAAAGAAGCTGACACAAAATTTAATTTTGGTGAAAAGGGTTACCTTTCATTTGAGCACATAACATGGGTAAGTTTGTAAATTCAACTGTGTACTTTCTTTGTATAAATATTATTTTTGCTGCAGTGTTTTTTCTTATAATATTGTTTGCTGTTAATTACTTGAGAACTTAGAATTCTGAGTAAGGTAGATTGACAAGTTTCCATTTTCTAGAAAATCTTAATTTCTTAATATATGCGGCATTACTTGTGCCAAGGATTTGTGATGCGACCTGCGCCACATCCTGAGACGCATCCTGGTCTTTATTTTTAGTTATTTCAGCTAGTTGACATTTTCTTTTCTTCTCCAGCAGTCTTTTCCTTGAAAAGGGCTACTAGATTGACCATTCTGTAAGATCATGAGTAAAAGGATCCATCAATTTAGGATACAACAACAACAGAACCCGTATAGTCCCCAATCATTGGGGGTATGGGCGGGGGAAGATTGGAAACAGACCTAACCTTTGACACTATGCACAAAGTGGCTTCTCTCAGAGGAGAAAGACCTAACCTTTGACAATAAATGCACAATGTGGCTGCTCACAGATACCACTGAAATTGTGGCCCCCTATACCGTCATGTTTGCTGCGGAATCATGCCCTCAAATCAAAGCCAAAGACATCAGAGAAGGCAGACCCAAGAATCCATTTTGATTTTTGTGCACATAACCATGCTTCTTTTATTCAACATCGAGAGGGAGCATTGGCCTTTTGCACAATATCCATCAATTTAGGATGATTAAGGAAATAAATGCAAGCACTAAATAATTAAATAAAATCTGAATTCATTGTCAATTATTGAGATTAATCTCATAGCAGAAAGAAATCCAAATTATTGTAGAAAAATAGGTCCTCTAAATACCACTTTCCCCAAAGAAGGGTGCGGACCTTAAACAGAGGAATCAAACTTTATTGGCCCACTTAAGCCATACTGGATCCCACGAACCCCTCAGTCTTTCATCATTGATTTCACTAACAGTTCGTCCTCGACTTCGACGATCACCCCGACGAACTGATCCATACTGACGACGTTCCCCCTGGGGACCTGTGCCCTTCAGTGGGTCATTTTCAAATATCAACACCCTTTCAAGTGATCCCCCGTAACCGGGGACAGGCTTCTGTGTTTGAAAATCCTCTTCTAAGTCACTTTTCCAATAGCTTCGTGAGTCACTGTCATTACCTGCTTCACGGGAAGAAAGCACATAATATAGCATCCAATGAAATATAATCCATAATAATAAAAGACAAGAACACCGAACTGCAACTTACACGTGTAAGAAAAGGCGAAATTCGGCGCTGTTGGGGAGTGGAAGAGGGCTGGGAGGCTGTTCTGGCTGCGGGTTTGGGGTGGCACGAGCTGGATTGGCGGCTGTTGGTAGGATAATAAAAGGGAGGCTGGTATGGCTTGGCATTGGGTGGAGGGGTTGAAGTGGAGAGGGGCTGTGGTGGGGCTGCGGGTACAGGGATGTGTAAGGGAGGAGGATCGGCGGTGGAACCTGGGGATGGGAGGTGCAGAGGTGGCGGTTGCGGAAGGGAGAACCGGGGCTTCATGGGTTGTGCTGGAGAGGAATTGTAGGCGTGTGGTTTGCAATGGGCGAGACGAAGGAGGCTGCGGCTTGTGATGGGGAAGATGGCAAGGTTGCGGCTTGTGGTGGAGAAAGACGGAGGGCTGCGGCAAGGAGAAGGGAAAACGGGAGAGCCCAAGGAGTCGCACATGGGGATCACGGCGTCGCACCGTGAGGACCGACTCGACGGCTTTGAGCTTTAACTTCCAAAATTTTGATCCCTAACACATCAACCTCCACACGTATACAACTAGGGAACCTGGATCGGATGCCTCATAGTGTTCAAACCGATCCGATATTAAATACAACTTGAAATATAAAAATGAAATATTAAATAGACTCAGAATGACCATTCTGACACATCTTGGACTCGGATCGTCCGGACGGACAACAAATCACCACCTCCTGTGAGAATAAACATGTGTGGGTCATCAATCCCCATCTGATAGAGTTATGGAATTAACATTGCATTAATTTTAGATAATCAAATTGATTTCAACTTGGAAGAGTTGATGTATGTGGCCCCTAATTTGTTGCTTGTGTGTACCCAAAGGCCCTACATACTTCGGTTGATATGGTGAGTTTCTGAAGGATTCTCTTGGACTTCTCTTATATAATTACCGGGACCTCCCTTGAGAGTTTGCATAATTACAGGTTGCACCCCTCTATCCAAGGTTGTCAGGATCGAGATCCTAGATGAGATGGTTTCGAGGTAGGATCAGATCTGATAGTAGGGTCAGATCGAGGATCTCTTTACAAAATCAGGATCGATTTACAAAATCAGGATCGTAGTATCGTAAGATCCTATGATCTGGATCGCGATCCTAACAACCTTGCCTCTATCTTTCGAAATTACATTTACCACCCCTCTAAGTTTCCCTAGTTTACAAAAATGTCCCTTCTGTTATAAATACAACAACACTCAAGCCTATATCGATCCTTTGTCGCCAGTGTGCCCTATCATGTCTTTCCTTATAGTTTCACAAGCAGTCGTGCACGGGGGACCCCGTGCGGGCAACATTTGTCGTGGGTGCGACATTTGTCGTGGGTGCGACATTTATCGTGGGTGCGACATTTGTCGAGGGTGCGACATTCGTCGAGGGTGCGACATTCGTCGAGGGGGCAACATTTTTCGTGGGTGCGATATTTTTCGTGGGCGCGACATTTGTTGTGGGCGTGACATTTGTCGTGGGGGCGACATTTGTCGTGGGTGCGGCATATGTCGTGGGCTCGACATATGCCGTGTGAGTTTGTGAGTCGTGAGCGCGACATTTGTCGCGGGCGCTACATTTGTCGTGGGCATGACATATGTCGTGGGCGCGGGCATATGTTGTTGTTCTTACATTTAGTTCAGAACTAATTGCCTGAAAACCAGTGATCTTACCGCCTTATTGCCCATCTGCTCATTACTTATTTGATGCTCACACATGAGTTAAATTGAGGAACTTCAAAATCTTCTTAATGGGAAAAGTAGTCCCGATCAAAAGACTACTTTGTTCTGCATCAAACATGCAGAGATGAGAAGAGTCCTGTTCTGATCTGTTTGATGCCTGTTTGATTAAGATCAGAGCTAAATGTATCCAAACCTTTTAATGCAGAACCACTCATTTATCCAACAGGCAGATTGGTTATTAGTTCTGATCTTCTCGTACTTTTTAGTTCTGATCTTACTTAGCTAAATGTTTATCCCCAAGAACTATACTTTGTTCTAAATACACCACAATGCACCACAATGCAAAAAAAATCATATATCCGTGCATACATGAATGCAGGGTTAAATACTTGCATTTGAAATGCTTACATTTTAATGGTGGTCATAGATTGCTTTAGGATCGCTAAAATATACATGCAGTTCATGAGGATGCAAATATGATAAAGGTAATTTAAATTTTGGGACTCCAACCCATTCTTAGAGTAGGAGGGTGGTTGCAGGAAAATAATAAGGGGCACTGGATGACTTTTAATAGGGTGTTGCACTTCATTGATGACAAAAACTCTGCATTGCATCAGTGGAGCTGCAACATTGAAGTCCAATGTTGGGCACTACACTGCACGCAATGCACTATAATGCATGCAATGCAGTATAGAAATCTGCATTGCAGTTCATTGTTGGGGAGAAAACTGCAATGCCAGTGTTCTCCTGAAGACCAACCCAATATCAATTTTGTCAATTAAATCAGTCAACACACAATTACATATGACAAAAATCATTCAACACAATTTTTATTTAATGTCATCATTTCCTATTGCTATGCTTTTCTACAATCTGAAGGTAAAGTTGCTTGCATAAGATCATAAATACTACATCGGAGGAGTCTAATAGTTTTTTTAATTATTTATAAAAAGTGATGAAACATATAATTATTTATGTATTTCATGAGAAGTTGTCCAATACAATTGCGTTGTGCTTTAAATCATTTATAGAGTAGAAGAAAACATACAGTTCATGAGATATGAAGAAAAATTTATCTGATAAGAATAAAAAGCTTGCAGACTGAAACGATGTGTACCAAGATTTCAGAGGCAGAGTGTGAAAGTGGTCACCGAGGACGCTGCAACATGAGTCCTTGTTAAATCAATCCTAAGAGTCCTTGTTGAAACCTGAAATCGTTAATATAAAACCAATCTAAATAAATGTGTATGGAGCTTGCATAGAGAATAAAATCTAGGGATCTTGAAAAATGTTTCATCACTCCAACACACTCAAATGTTTACATGAAAAATTATGTCCATCTAAATTCATCCAAAGCACTAACATTCCAAAATGTTCATGGTAAAAGCATAGAGAAACTGAGAGAGAGAGGACATGAATATAATGAACTAAGCTACACACCAACAGTAAAATAATGAAACAATTGCACGATAGTCTACGCATTAAATGAAAAAGTTTCATCACTTACCTCTAGTTTAGCATCGATGAGGATTTGTGTAAAGTTATCTTTAGGTGGGTGAAAATGGGGCAGTTGAGCAGAGATCGTCAGGAAGTTCAGGCATCGACATAAAACTCGTTATTTCAAAGCTGGTAAAGAATGAAGAAATGGATTAAATCCATTTCTGGTTCATCACTTACCTCTGCAAGAAGGTAAAGAATGAATTAAATCTTCAAGCTGCAAGAACTGTTTTACTGTAAGAAATGGATTAAATCTTCTGGTTTGAGCAATAGATCAAACACGTGAAGTGCAAGAGATTAAATTTAAAACCCTACAGCTCAAAGAAATAAGTGCAGCACCCCAAGAAACCGAAAAAATGAAGCTCGCAACATCTGAAAAAAAGTAAGAAGCAAACAAAAAAACGCACCTGAAGGAACCTCGCAACAGCGGCGGAGGAGCTTGCGGGAATCTCGAGCAATAGATCAAACACGTGAAGTGCAGGAGATTAAATTTAAAAAACTGCAGCTTAAAGAAATAAGTGAAGCACCCCAAGAAACTCAAAAAAGGAAGCTCGCAACATCTGAAAAAAAAGTAAGAAGCATACAAAAGAACGCACCTGAAGGAACCTCGCAACAACGGTGGAGGAGCTTGCGGGAATCTCTCTACTACATAAGAAGCTTTGGAATCTCTGAAGGAAGCTTGCCCGAAGCTCACACTGCAAAAAAGCTTTGAAATCTCAATGAATGAGTTCTTGAGGTGAGTTGAGGCTCCGATCTCCATGGAAACACGGGCCTTCACCAAGGCTTCTCCGATCAGATTTTGGCAAGAACGGCCTTAGTTGAGCTCTTTCTGCTGAATAAAGTTTCTTTAGCCGTCGTAGAAGCTGCCCTAGATGTGCAGAAGAAGAAGAAGAAGAACGGGCCGAGGCGCGGATGCCCTACCTGCGCAGAAGAACGAAGGGGATGTACCACGTGTAGCCCTAGATCAGAGGAGAACGAAGCATCTAGGAGGGAGAACTGTGTGCGCGCGGCGACTTGGGCGAGCGGAAGAGATTGGGAATGCCGGTCGGCAGACCATACCAGCGCAGAAGAAGAAGAGAGGGCTATCGGGAAAATGAGGCGGTGAACAGTGCCGTTCTATATTAATTAAGTGGCTATTCGGCCAAAAGACCAGAATACCCCCAAATTAACTAATCAAAACAGGTTTGATGAGGACATTTTTGAGGGCAGTTTTGTATTAAAATGTTACACCATATATGTTTAGGGGTTTCCTTATAGTATAAAGATTCCAAGTCTTTATTGGTCTACCCCTCCATCGTTTAATATGGCTAGTGACTAGACTATCACAACGCCTAACAGGTGCCTCTAATGGTCTCCTTTGTACGTGTCCAAACCATCTTTGTCGAGCTTCTCGCATCTTCTTTGCAATTGGTGCTACTCCGTTATAAATATGGATGGAAAATGATAAAATCTGTCAAATTATATAATGATTTCAGATTCATTACAAAGGGTAAAATGTAACACACCTTTTTCAATAGAGTTATTACAAATGGTAAAATTAGAATATCCTAAAATAATTTGGCATATTTTTTCACTTTTCATCTATATTTCTAAAGGAAAAAATGTCACACTTTTCAACGTAGAGTCATTACAAAGGATACATTTGAATATTATAAAATAATTTGGTTGATCTTATCATTTTTCATCCATATTTCTATTGGAAGGGGCATTTTTGTAAACTAGGGAAACTTAAAAGGGTAATTGTACAACCATGTATTCGGCGAGTGGGACCCCTCAGAACTGGAGTCGAATCCAGGAAGGGCCTTTCCGGTTGAGGCGAGCCGGGTGTGCGAGTGGTTGGCTTTCGCCCAGCTCGTGAGTGTCTAGGTCTCGCCTAGCTAGCATGCGACAGAGACCGAGAGCAAGCGAGGGGTGAGTGGGGTGTTCTCGACCTGCACTCTCCCGGGGTCAAGGTGAGCGGCGTGTGCAAGCCTCATCAAGCACTCGCCGCCCCAGGCGAGTGGTGAACCCACTCGGCAGTCTTTTCCCAGATGAATCCTATTTTGGCCTGCTAATAGCTTCTCCAAACAACGGAGTTTTCCTGCTGGCAGACTACTTTGGGTTGTGTATAGTAGAACCAAAAGACGGGATTCCGTTATTTGCAGGTTATGCTTGAAAAACTATAAATAGACCCTTAAGAGCACCTTTGAAGGGGATCTGTTTCTTGGCTTCTCCCTTCTCTGGTCAGTTTTGGTTGCCTTCCAGTGCCCTCCAAGGTGTCCAACTCTAGCATTGGCTTAGGAGGGGAAGCTCTCTTCGATCTTCCGGGTGAGTGTTGGGACCTTCTCGTTATAGCATTGACTTAGGAGGGGAAGCTCTCTTCGATCTTCCGGGTGAGTGTTGGGACCTTCTCGTTGTAGCTCTGGATCTGTTTTTTTAGTTCTTAGCCACTAGTCAAGTGCCCTGGGCTCAGGAGAAGTAGATGTGGGCTACATGCCTACACCCCTTGGATCCAAACTCTTCTTGAGACCGAGTTTCAGTTTCAACAGTAAGTAAATGTAATTTCAAAAGATGGAGGGGTACAACCGGTTATTATGATGATTTGTATATATTTACCCTGTAATCTCGCTTTAAATGGCAATAAAACTCTAAAACTAAATTTTATGCTGTTGTTTTTGTTCTTATAACCTCTCCTTTTTCATGCAGGCACCATACCAGAAAAAGCTCATGAATCTCAGCTTGATGACGCCCGGAGAGATTGCGTGGGTCAATTCTTATCATTCACGTTGCCTGGAATTATTGGCGCCGCACTTAAACGAGCAGGAGACCGAATGGCTGAAGAAGGCCACCGAACCCATTTCCGCAGCGGCTTAATCTGAAAGCTCGAGACTCACCTTTTCTGTAAGTTCTTCCCCTTTTTTATGAATTTTGAATCCCATAAAAATCCTCTTCCACAATTGTCAGCATGCCAAAACCCATGAAACCTCAATTCCAAATTCTTCATTTGATGCATGAAGTCTATGTTTACTTCACTCTCATAAACATTTTGTACAATAAAGTTTGATGTATTAGCCTATATTAAAATTATTATTTTCAGCCTTGTATATACAATATATTGTATCTATTCATAAAGCTCTTTGGCTTTATATCAAGGCTATGGATTTAAGTGAAAGTTCTTGGTTTTAATTTTTCATGATCAAAATTAGCTTTTTGTTCCCTTATTTCCTATAAAAAAAACTTTAAAAAATTTTGGTAACTTTTTTTAATATTTAGACAATGCACAAAAAATCTCATTAGAAATACTAGTATAATGTAAAAAATATGATATTAATATAACATAGATATATTTTTGTAATATTTGAGAATGCTGTGTCCTTAGATGGCATTTGTGAATGAGCAAAAGCTGGCTACTTTCCAGCAGGGATTTGCAGAAAAATTGCAGTTACTAGAGCCAATGCATGGGTGGTCCGATGTGCGGCCGCGACATACGACACTCCCGCCCGCACTGGAGGCCATTAAAAAAATCGTGCGACAGTCGGAATACTGTGATCAGGGGCGCGAGCGCCGAGCGGGGGGAATGTTGTCATGCCGAAGCACTATCATGATCGAGGCACTAGAGTGCCCGCACTGTGGCCTCGTGCAATGTCTCTCACTCTCTCATATTAATAAGTATGATATATGTCTATAATAATATATAAATTATTTTATTAATGCTATATACTAAAGTTCCGTTTGGGGGGACTTATTTTCACCGGTCAAACGGTTACGATTGCATGAACCGAATTTTAATTAAGGTTCGGTTCATGCGGTCGTAACCGCTTGACCGCTGAAAATAAGTCCCTCCAAACAGACCCTTTTTTTTGAAACATATGGAGTTTAATATATGTATTAATGCCTCGTTTGGGACAGTTTTTTCCTCCTTTCTGTTTTTTGGAAAATATCATTGTTCATAATATCGTGTTTGTTTTAACGATGAGTGACATTTTAAAAAGACAAAGTAACTCTTTTTGGATGAGCTATGTTTTTCACGATAGAGAAGACAAACATTATTATGAACAATGGTGTTTTTTTAAAAATGAAGAGGAAAAAAACCCTCCCAAACGGGACCTAAGATGCAGAAAAATATCTTCCTTGCATTTTATGTTTACATTAAATTATTTTTATTTTATATATAATAAAGTTATATATACAATATTAAAAATGTGAAAGTTTACTTTGAAGTTTGAAACATGCATCTAGCCTTTTTTTTATTTAACGACTTTTCAACATATTGCAAACCACTAATTAACTATCCGCAAACATTTAAAAACTGTTTTAAAATTTGTTATCATAATATAATACACCACAAATTCATTTAAGTAATCCTATCATATTTTCAAATTAAAATTAATAATGAAAATTTATTAAATTGAAAAAAAAAAAATTTACTAGAACTCTTATATCTATTATGATAAGCAATCATTAGGCATTCTAATTTTATTAAAGTTGATTATAAAAGTAATACTTATTATTTATTATTATATATATATAAGATTAATGTGAAAATTTTGGTGGTCATAATGATAAATGAGTGAGACGAACAACGTAATATATGAATTATGATATCAAAAATAAAAAACTAATGAAATTTGTTCGTCTCGCCGATAACTATTTTCGTGTTAATTGATTAATGATATATTTTTGCGGATTTAAAACCCTAAAAGCGGGTATTTGCGTATTAATTCCCTTTTTTTATTTAACGACTCAACATGATATTTTTAAAAAACATAATATAATATTCATTTAAGGAAAATTTATTAAATTGAAAAAAAATAAATTTTACTAGAACTCTTATACCAATATTAGGCAGTTGTCGGAATTGACCTGGTCGGATACTGTCATAATCAAAATACTATCATGATTGATCAAAAATTGAACATTAGCCATGCACTTTTACTCAAATAACTTTAACATACATTATAATATATTTCAAAAAATATATATAATGTTCATTTAGATAATTATAACATATCTTCAAATTAAAAATAATTATGAAAATTTATGTAAAGAACATTTTTAGTTGAGCACATAGATCTATTATAGTAGGTTATCATTATGCATGTCAACAGTCTTTTGGATGAGCTAACATTAAACTCATCAATTTTATTAAAGTTGATTTAATATACATGATAATATATGTATTAAGATAAAATAATTGATATTATATTTATTTTATAACCTGTATTAATTAATTAATTGGAGCGGGCTCGTATGTGTCACAATCAAGATACTGTCGTGATTGACCGTAGAAGCGGAATCCCAGGCCAATCCAAGGGAATCCGAGCATTCAGGCTTTTAAAGTGGGCCCACCCATTAATTAATAATGTAGTATTATCGACGAGCCCATTCTGCAATGACAGTGTGTGGTCATCTCGCTATCACGTGCCGGCTATCCGCACAGATCAGCACATGTCTTATGGGCCCATCGCACAACCCCCTAATTGGACCCGTCCTCCCAAATACTGTCATTTTACTCGTAATACCATCCATCCATAATAAAAATGATCGTGAAAAATGATCATTTTTCTATTACTGCCTCGCCTAGCGATCCCATTCACTCCCCTTTCTCCATCTTGCTCTTTCTTCATATGTATGCATTGCTTCCCAATTACGCGAAACTCGTCGAATATTTGCTTCTTCGTGTTTGCCTAGTTGGGATTCATACGCGTTGCGCCGCCATAACTATTTCGCTCTTCTTATAAAGCTAATGTTAGAAATCACTCCCCCGTGGGTGATTTTGCCAACACTTGGATCTGCTTGTTTAGGGTGTTTTTGCTTCGTCTCTGTTGGGAGAAGAACTTCACCGCACATTTAAAACTGATTAGTAAACTCACACTCCCAATGCCATCGCTAAAAAAAATCATTTTTGGGCCTTTTGTGAGACCGCGGCAATCTCATATAAGGTCGTGGAGGTTTAGGTTGCGTTTGGCGCGGCTTATCGCAGCTTATTTGCTACGGTCAGGTTGGACAAAAACGTCATAATCATAGAATGTATGTTTGGTAACACAAATGTTACAAAAAAGAAACTAGTTTGAGGCATAAGATTCTGATATGACAATGACATTTTTGACCAACCTCACCGGAGCAAATAACTCACGATAAGTCGCGTCAAACACAACCTTAGGCAGCATGAATTGTGATATAGAGCAAAATATTATTTTAGTAGAAAGAAAGATGTATTGATGCAGAGATCATGAAAAAATCATTTTGGTTTGGCTCATGACTCATGAGCCAATTAAACCGTCCTATTTCCCCCAGATTGCAGGAGTTGGTTCTCCCTCGCGCTCGACCTTTAGGCTCCGTTTGGCTTAGGGTTTTTGCTTTGGTGACTTTGGACAAAAACGTAACTATCATAGAATGTATGTTTGGCATGACAGCAGTAATGACGGCTACCAAGAAAATAAAGATGGTTTTGAGCATAAAATTGTGTGAAGTTGGATAGGTGAGGCCGGGCGTTAATGGACGACGGTTAACCGTGACGCTCATGACTGCTTCTGAGGAGATTAATGACGCTCACGCTCACGACTGCTTGCGACGTTCTTCGTAACCGTGATGTTCACGACTGCTGCTTCGTAACCGTGACGCTCACGACTGACAAACGGTGCATTAGCTTGCTTGTGAGGAGATCATTAGCTTGCTTGTGAGGAGATTAATGCCCTCGGTTCATTTAACTGAAAGTGATGTCTGTGCGTATATTGAAATACAGTTGGTTGTTCATATGTTTCGGCTAATCAGTGTGATTAATTGAGAAAAGTTTAGTAGGGTCGGATGCTTTTTTGTTGTGGAAATATGAGAAGAATGAAGAACAAAATATAAATAAGCAATCACAGATGACACGAATTCACGAGGTTCACTACAAGATGGGCTAAATCTATGGGCAGCAATAGTCAGATATTTGCTAATAAGAACAAAGACGGTTATAGTGGGTGGGCGGATTTCAGAACACAGATTACATAATACAAAATACAGACACAAAATATAGAGAATAAAATTACCAAACTCGAGAACGACTGTTTCAGAACTGTCAACAAATTACCGCCTCAGAAGACAACGATCAGCAGCACTTTGTACAGATTGTCAAGCCATTGGCATTCGACCACGTGTCCTGGGCGTGACTTCGGGTGGCTTGGACGACTTCGCCTACATCCGCGAGAGAGGATGTTTTGTTGGAGGGCGGTTTGGGATGCCCTCCCAACCTGGGTTTGGCTTCATAGCCGAGGTCTTGCGGAGTCCTCCCTTTGCCCGTGGAATTGTGGGGTGCCTAGGACTTGGACCACAAGGCTGGAGGGTGCCAGCGGCTACTGGCCGTTGGACGTGAGCTATTACGGTGGGGGGAAAGACTTCCTACGTCTTGGAACTGGGCCGATATCACTTCCTTGGCCTCGCAAGTTAGTGAGGCTGGTCTGGCTCCGGCACGTCTCCTTTGCTACTCTATCTACCAATGTTGGCGCAGCAGGAATGCGTTTACTCATGGTCGTGAGGTCGGAACCCCGGTGGTGGTTGCCATCACTGTGTTGTAGAACATTGTCATCTTTGATCAAGGTCGGAACTCGGGATGCCGGGGTACCTCCCACCCCTCGGGGCTCTTTCGCTCTCCCTTGTGGTAACCCCCCACCGCTCGGCTGGATCAAGATTAATGTGGACTGCTCCCTCCAGGCTTCGGGGCGTGCTGGCCTTGGCATCGTTATTCGGAATGAGATCGGTCGGGTGTTGATGGCGGCGGTTTTTGCGTGGCAGCACTGGGACCCCCGACGTGTAGAATTTGAGGCGGTTGCTGCCATTCGGCGAGTTGTGCAGCCGGCGCTCCGGGATGCCCGAGGGATCATGATCGAGGGAGATGCGAAGAATGTCATGGAGTTCTGCAGCAGGCATGCCGGTAGGACGGCTAGATCCTTGGTGTCCCCTGCGAAGGACGACCTTTCCTTCCTCTCGAAGTTCTCGGCGGTCCGGTTTCACTGCATTGGCCGCAAGGCTAACCGGGCGGCTGACTTTTGCGCTAGGCTGGCATGCGCAGGCAACTTCTTCTGGAGCGTCGGGGATGACATGGATGGGGGCTTCCTTGCTCTAGCAGCTGAGGACAGCCGTGGGTGGGTTGGATGGTGTGTGAGGGGGTAGTCCCTCCCGCCTTTTTGCTGTTTCTGCCTGTTTCCCCCCTGTTGTACTTCTCTTTTATTTATTCTGCTAATGCACTACTCAAAAAAAAAAAATCAGCGCATCTTTTCATCAATAAACGTTTAACAACTGTCATGCAACCGTCAAAAATGACACGCCCGTGGGAGTTTATATTGCACATTGGCAGCGCCATCGGTTCTTTAATTTTGTGTTGGTTCAATCCAATTCACGGCTGGGTTGAAATCGACTACAAACCGCTTTTAGGTCTTATTTTAGGCTCTGATCGTGCCGGTCCGATCGGCTCGAAATCTAGCAGATTTTCAAGTTATTTTCAATCCTTAGCAACACCATCCATATCCATTATAAAACATTGAAGCATCTAAAAAAGCTAAGTTTTAGTCAAATAAATAAAGTTGATCTCTTTATTTCTCCTATTTGCAATCGAGTGACCATTTCACATAAAAGTAAACAATTTCCAATAAAGCCGTCCTAAATTATCAGAATGTAAAAAACAAATTATTTTGATACTAAAATAATTATTATTATGAAATAGGGTAAATATCATTGTCCTAGGGACATTTTTAGCACAACATTACCCTAGGTCCATACTAAATTATAAAATCAATGTGTCTTTAAAATTTTAAATTTTAATTGTGTCAAAAATTCAAAATAATCCTTACAATTTCTAATCTTGAAACATTTTATCATTAAGGCTGCATTTGGCACGGCTTATCGCGACTTATTTGCTCTGATGAGATTGATCAAAAATGTCATTATCATACCAAAATCTTATGAGTCAAATTAGTTTCTTTTTTGTAATATTTGTGACACTAAGGCTCCGTTTGGGGGGGATTTATTTTCACCGGTCAAGCGGTCACGACAGCATGAATCGGACTTTAATTAAGTCCTGGTTCATACGGTCGTGACCGCTTGACCGGTGAAAATAAGTCCTCTCAAACGGAGCCTAAATAAATGTACATTCTATGACAATGACGTTTTTGTCCTACCTTATCGAAGCAAATAAGCTACGATAAGTCGTGTCAAACGCAACCAAATTACACTCAAAATGAGACCAATGGCCAAAAACTTAAAATTTTAGAGTTCAAACAAACACAATCTTATAACCTATTTTGTCAAATAATAATTTGTTCTCCTTATTTTTGATACTAAATAATAATTAATATTATTATCTATATTATATTAAAGAGGAAAATACTTTGTTAAACATTCACTTTTTCATTTATCCTCTTTATATTTAGAAAATATAATTTTTAAAGTTTTTGTTAAGGGCACTGCATTTTTGGCTAGACGCACCGCACTTTTCTAATTTTTCGCCCATTTTGGTAATACGCCTTGTGCATGCATTTTTAGAAAATGTGTTCAACACGAAAGTTGTAGATCTCGTCGAGATCTACAACTTTCGTGTTGAACATTTTTCCTAAAAATACATGTACATGATGTATTTTCAAAATGCGTGAAATATTAGGAGAAAGTGTGGTGCGCCTAGCCAAAACTGCGGTGCCTTTAACAACTTTTTATTTTAAAAAATATGCTCCTCAAATACCTCAACCACAATAAAAAAGGGGATTCATATTGGCAGCCCAGCTTTGACTATTGGCAACCCGCAAAATAATAAAAATACGCATATAATGACCACTAATAGCAGTCCAAAACGCAGAACACACGTCTTTTAAAAAAATTTCTACTATATGATATTTTTAGAAAAAGTGTTTTCCATGAAAGTTGTGGATCTCGACGAGATCTACAACTTTTATGGAAAACACTTTTTCTAAAAATATCATATACTAGACATATTTTCAAAATGAGCGGAATCTAGGCGGAATTATGCGAGTTCCGCCTGAATTCCACGTATTTATAAAATAGACCTGATATATGACATTTTATGAAAAGTGTTCAACTTAAAAGTTGTAGATCTCATCGAGATCTACAACTTTCATATTAAACACTTTTTATAAAAATGTCTTTTAAAAACTTAATCTTTGTACTGTCAATATTCATCGGGCTGTCAATAGTCATTTTTTATGCTATTATTATTTTTGAGCTGTCAATAGTCATATAATGATTGTCAATATAAACGCCATAAAAAAATTTATTCTCCCCGCAGCTGGCAAACTCCCGCAAATATAACACTCATTATTATTAATGTGAAAACAATTTAATCTTCCTCCTCATCATACCCAATAAATTGATCTTCATGTTTCCACAAATCTGCCACAGTAGATAAATTTTAAAAAAAAAATTGATCTTTTGAGATTCTGTTTAACATGAAGAGAGAATTTGTTGTTCTATTTTTTTTATTTTTAATTTTTGCAAAAAAAAAAGAAGGAAGCATAATCATAATCCCTGCAGATTGCAGGAACCCAGCAATATTTCTACAGAATCACAGCATCAACGCCATCTTCTTCCTCTGACGAAGACGATGAATCCAAACACCAAGATGCAGAACTCTGCAACTTAACTTACAAAGCTTCAACCTTTTTAAGATCTCAGAAACAGAGCACCTCACGAGATCACTTGTTCCTGGCGCTTCCGAAGCCCAATGTGAGCTCAAGATCATCCGCCCCAACCTCGTGAATCCTCTCCCCCTCCCATGGCTTCACCCTCCGATTCTCAAACTCGAAATCGGCGACACTTCGCCCCGCAATCACGGCCGACTCCGGTGCAGCGGCGCCCTGTTTCACCAGGTTGAAGGTGGGAGACGCCGGGGCGGTGTTCTGGAAGCTGACCCACCGGCCGGAGTCGATGGTGGAGGCGTCGGATTCGTCGCATTCCGGTATGGTTGCCGGGTGGAGGTGGCGGAGGCCGCGGGTCGGACTGGCGGGGGCGGAGGCGGCGAACAGAGGACGGTGGTGGAAGCCGTTGGCGTAGTCCCAGTCGGGCCTTTTGAGCTTCAGCGGCCGGGTGGAGGTCGGAGAGGGGAGTGGAGGGGTCGCCGGAGCGCTGTTGGAGATGCGGAGGGGAGGAAGGGAGGAGAGATTTCGTAGGAAAGGGATGAGATAGGAAGGATTTAGGCCGGGATTGGTGTGATTTTCAAGCCTTGTGGGGCTTTGAAAGGAGGAGGAGGTGGGGCTGGCCTGGTAGGAAGGGACGGGGCTGGGGAAGGAGGAAGATGGAGGGCTCAGGAGGTGTGAGGAAGATGAAGGGCTTATATTCGTCGACGGCGCCACAGTTGATTTCTCCGGCGGTGGAAGAGGCGGCTTGCATCCCTGTCATTCAGAACAAGACGAAAAAAAACACATCTTTTTCAGGTTTAACAATATATTCAGCAACTGGTGAGAAGAAAAATTAAACAGGCAATGGAAGTATAGTATTGATGAGTTATGATAAAATGAATGCAGTTCAAGTATCTCAAAATCTATCCACACTTGTTTCTATGCGGCCGCGCATTGTTGAGATTGGGTTTTGAATGGGCAGTCAATTGGTGATGAAGAGTGATTTGAATGCTCTTTATCAAGGAGCCTGCTTGTTCAAGAACCGGCCTAAACAATGCATCACGGCCAAGGGACAGATACGGAGAGGCTTTAAGATGCTTAAGGTGCACGCAGATAACTTAGTCTGACCAGGCTCGCCCAGCCTAAGAACACTCCACCATCAGATCGAGCGGTCAAATAATGGAAGCACAGCCCACGAAACCGGCGTGGAGGATGATTCATGGCTGGAGAAACCAGAAGCTGAAGCAGGAGTCATTGCGCCTCATACAATCAAGCTTCGAATAAAAGCAACAAATTGAAGAAAGGAGTAAAAAAAGGCAGGTCAAAGCAGAGGATTGGAGGAATTGGTGGGTCGCCAAAACTCAAAAATAGCGTTTTGATGGAAAAGTTTGTCTTTTAGAGCTATTAAAAACAAAGATCCGAAGCCATTAAAACAAAGAACATTAGTGGGAACTTGTTTATCAGATTTAATTGGGTAATTAAAAGAAGAAATAGTAAATAAACAGCAAATCCACAGATCTCTCGGATCGGAAAACGCGAATTATAAAAAACAGGGGAAGCAGCCGTAGATCTGATAAAAACAGGGGAACTGCAGGACTGCATTAAATTAACCTGGAGAAGAGAAAAAAATTGAACCTTGCGATAGGTGGTGCCGTCGTCTTCGACGACCCAACCGGCCTCGGCGCAGAGGGCTTTTAGAACCTCATTATTGTCGCAGTGTTTGGGAAGTTTGTAGTTTCCAAACGAGCGCAGCCCGGTGAAAATCTTGGCTGCTATCGCTCTCCTCCTCCTCTCTCTCCTCTTGTTGTTCTCCCTCTCCTTCCATGTCGGCATCCTCCCTGCTCCGCTCGTCATCTCTCTCTCTATATCTCTTGTTGCAGAGCAGAAGAGTACTCGGCTCCTCGTTTTCGATGAAGAAGAAGTAGAAGAAGTGTGATAGATTCGCCTCCTCTGCTTTTGAGGAGAAAGAAAGGAGGAGCTCCCCTTTCCTGCTTCCTGTGTAATCTCTCTCCGTCTCTCTCTCTCTCTCTCTCTCTCTCTCTCTCTCTCTAGCTTGGCCGCAGAAGGGAGCTCTGTTTTGTCGGAAATCACGGATGTAACGAAGGAGAAAATGGATATTAAAAGGTGGGGGAGGTGATTAGGGGTTGTTTTTTAGTGATTAAATATAGTAATTAATTAAAGAAGAGTACTTTTTCAGGTCTTCGGCCGTGGTTTGACTGCGGGAGGGGAAGCTGTTTAACTTCCGTGACTGGGAACTAACTGCAGAGCAGAGGAGGGCTTGATTGGGCTTGTACGGATTGCGGGCGGTTAATAAAGATGACTGCAACGATTGACACGTGCTCGCTTTTTTTTAAAAAAAATTTACTGGATAATTATTATATTTTTTATTTATACTCTAATTACCTTTAAGAGTAGGCGATTTTTAACAGCAACCCGTTATTAGTTAGTAGCACCCTAAAATCTTCTAATTTTTCACATCTTCTTGAACACTTTCCCTGAAATTTCATGTAATGTGTATTTCGAAAAGACGCAAATCTGAGCATATTTACAAAGTACATCTTGTACATGCATTTTTAGGAAAAGTGCTCAACACGAAAGTTGTAGTTATCAACGAGATCTACAACTTTCATGTTGAGCACTTTTCCTAAAAGTGCATATACAAGACGTATTTCAAAAAGCGCGAAACATTATGAGATTTTGTGGTGCGACTAGCCAATAACGAGTTGCGGTTAACAATCGACTAAAAGTACAGTTATTAATTAAGATGTGAGACTCTCTTTGATTGGGAGTAGACGAGCGATTTGATCCGGTGGGGGGGGGGGGGGGAGAAGAAGCTAACCAGGATCTGACTCGAGCTCGAATGAAGAAGAGGAAGCACGAAAGCGGGTCGAGAAATGTGGATTCAAATTTGGACATTTCTTCGATGTTGCATGAGTTGTTGTCCTTTGGAATCCTTGGTCGTGCGGGTTGTCTTGGGGTGAAACTCGTTGGTCTTTCGATATCTCTCGAGAAGGCACGTTGCGGGCACAATATTTAGTTCAATATGTGTGTCTCACAAGGTGAGTTATTCATGTTGGAGGTTTGAATGTTGCAAAATGTTGTAGGAAACTGGAGAGTTGAACTGATTCAAAATGTGCAAGTTAAGCATGCAAATGCAAGTGAAGTATGCTTGATGAAGAATTGCGAAGGAATGGGGAGTAAGGGGAGAGGGGAGAAAGAAATAATATATCGCCAATGTATCACTGGAAGAAATTTGCCCTTTTGTGACTAAAAATTTGGGGTCGGTCTCCTTTGTATGTGTCCAAACCATCTTAGTCGAGCTTCTCGCATTTCTCTGCAATTGGTACTACTCATGTATTATCCCTCAAATATTAATGGAACAGTCCATTAAAAAAAAATCTTGAACTCCTTCCAAACCCATTATCGTTGTTGGGGAACCGCACGACGCTCTTGGTAGACTAGGATTACTCAACTGTCTTAGCCCGTGAGCGGCCGAGCACGCCAACAGTCAAACGTAACTAGATGTTAGACGAAGACTTGATGATGCGGAAAACCCGCAATCAGGGTGAAAAATCACACGGTGCCGACCTAACTTCCACTATATGAGCATTTCTTACAGAGCTTCTGGGAGGAGAGCGAGGGCGACAGACCGCGGCTCGTTACAGTTTATGAGGGGAAGAAAATTAGCGACGGGTGTCACTAATCGTCGTGCTGCTTTGGCGGTCTTCCGATGTGTGTTCACAGGAGATGCTAGCGCTTCCTTCCTTCAGGGTTGTCCTGACGTGACGGCGGATGCGGCTTCACGCGTCTCCTTCACTTGCATTCTCGCGAATCTCGTCATGTCTTTGTGGTCTTCACATTGCTTTGCGGCGGCGGTCTTGAACGTAGATCCTGCAGAGAAAAGAGGGAAGAGAAAGGAGTGAAACAGAGTGAACTGGAAAAAAAACCATTTTGAAGTAGAACTAAGTCTATTTATAGAATTTAACGAGGGTGGTCAGGTAATTTTGCCGAATAACTACCGGACCAGCTAATAGGATCGCTCGGAAATGATCACGTGGATCGAAACTTTTAGGAAATGAAGACCTCGCCCCCGGGCCGAGGGAAGGCCCGCCCACGAAGAATGGAGGCCCAACGACGCCGTCGCGAGCGGGCCGCCCCTCCACACGGAGGGAGACCGGGAGGAGCGGCCGGCGCGGAGAGGCCGCCCGGGGGCTGGCAGCCCTCACAGGGGCCGGCCGCGGCGGGGCCTCCCGTACCCGGGTAGCCTTGGCCGACCCTTGCGAGGGCCCGCTGCGGGGAGTCCGCCCGAGATCGGGCGGCCTTGGCCGGCCCATTGCGGGGTCGACCGCGATAAGGCCGCCCGGGATCGGGCGGCCTTGGCTGGCCCTTTGCGGGGTAGGTCACGACGAGGCCGCCCGGATCCGGGCGGCCCTAGTCAACCTTCTTGGAGGCCGGGCGTGGGGGGATCGCCTGTCATCGGGCGGTTAGAGGGAGGTGGTTAGCAGGGGCCGAGGCTGGCTAGCATCGTCGGGTGACGGCGGTTGGGCCGCACGCGCGATCCGACACGCGGTAGTTTTTACGTGGATCAGGCGCGCGGATCCCTCGTGCTGCGGTTAGCTGCGTAACTCCCATGACTTTAGCGAGGGAGTGGGCAGTTCTACTATGTGCAACCCAGACTTCCTATAAATTGGAGTTGACACAATCAACCTTCCTCTTTGTAAGTTACTATAGGTTTCGACGCTCCCCAGTTTGAGTGTTGCGCTCACCAGTTTGTGTCTTGAAAGCATCTTCTTGCAAAAATGTAGGGAAAAATTGTCTACATTTCACCATTGCAGTGAGACGCTTCCCTGAACCTCGTTGCATGGGGATGCTTTATGCACTGGTAGCTTTCTTGGCGCTCGTTAACAACAACCTGAAATTGACTTATTGTACCCCAAAAATTCAGAAAACCTCCCTCATTTTTAAGTGCAACCCCTACGATATTTATTGTCATTATTGATAAAATGACTTTCCCTTAACGATTACATGTCATGTGACTTGTCGAGCAACCTCGTCTATTGAATGACTTAAGACGTTGCCTCTCCTACTAGGCAACTCAGGAAGCTTCCTTGTCCATAGTGGCCAGTTACGCGAGATACCCGCAGTTGAAATCAGATATCGGTCTCAAGAAGTATTCGGACCTAAGGGGAGTAACACGTGAGATACCTGCTGTTGAAACCAGATCACGGCCTCAAGAAATGTTCAGACCTAAAGGGGTAACTTGCACCTACTTCTCCTGAGTCTGGACTCTTAACTGATGGCTAAGAACTATGGAACAGACACTGAGCTGCAGTGAGGAGGTCCCGCCACACCCCGGAAGATCTTAGAGAGTTTCCCCTCCCAAACTTAATGTCGAGTCAGACACCTTGAAGGGCATTTGAGAGCACTCAGCCCGTCCACCCGAAAACTACGGTGAACGGGAAGCTGGAGCTAGCTATCAATAAGTCCACCCGGAAATCTCGGTGAATAGGGAGCCGGAGCTCTCCACCTCTTTACCCGGAAACCATGGTGAACAGGGAGCTGGATCTCTCACTAACCAAAGCTAGCCAGAGAAGATGAAAACCAAGAAGCGGTCCTCTCCAAAGGTGCCCTGGGGGGGGGTCTTTTTATAGTTTTTCAAGTCTGATCTGTCAATAGCGGAATCTCGCCTTTTGATTCTACTATATGCAGCCCAAAATGGTCAACCAACGACGAAACTCCGCTATTTTGAAGGGCTATTAACAGGCCCTGACAATCCGAAGAGTGCTCCGGACGAGTGCCCCCGATGAGTGCCCCCGAGGAATGCCCCCGACGAGTGCACCCGACGAGGGCTCCCGACGAGTGCGCGCGACGAGTGCGCGCGACGAGTGCTCCGGAAGGGTGCCCCCGACGGGTGCCCCCGACGGGTGCCCCCGACGGGTGCCCCCGACGGGTGCCCCCGACGGGTGCCCCCGACGGGTGCCCCCGACGGGTGCGCCCGACAAAGGCGTCCGACGAGTGCGCCCGACGAGTGCGCCCGATGAGTGTGCCTGACGAGTGCGCCCGACGAGTCCTCCCGACGAGTGCCCCTGAGGAGTGCCCCCGACGAATGCCCCTGACAAGAGCTCCCGACGAGACACGCTGACGAGTGCTCCCGACGAGTGCCCCCGACAAGTTCTCCCGACGAGAGCTCCCGACGTGTGCCCCCGAAGAGTGCCCCCGACGAGTGCTCCCGACCAGTGCTCCCGACGAGCCAGGCTGACGAGTCGAATGCTGCCGAGGTCAGGATGACGAGTCGAATGCGGCCGAGGTTAGACTGACGAGTCGAATGCTGCCGAGGTCAGGCTGACGAGTCGAATGCGGCCGAGGTCAGGCTGACGAGTCGAATGCTGCCGATATCAGGATGATGAGTCGAATACTGTCGAGGTCAGGCTGCCGAGTCGAATGATGCCGAGGTCAAACTGCCGAGTCGAATGCTGTCGTGGTCAGGCTGACGAGTCAAATGCTGCCGAGATCAGGTTGATCTCGCCCATGTATCCTATATCTCTCCCTTGGGATCCTGGATCTCGCCCATGGAGGTGACTTCTTCTGCATTAGTTCTTGGTGGGCGAGATCCTGTAGGTCACCCTTGATCATCTCAGATCTCGACGAATTACCGGACGGGTTATACACCCGCCTACAACGACAACTAACGAGGCTACTCAATCTGGCCTTATATGTTGCTTCCGCTAACGTGGTAACCCCATCCTCGACCAATATAAGTTCTACAAGCATAAATTTTGTCCTTTCACAAAGCATAAGCACATCATCTCTTGTCCACTTTAAGGCATAAACACATATTGTCCGATGTGTATTATCATCCAATAAATTTTATTAACTAAGTAATGTGATTGTTTAATAAAGAATTAAATAATATATAAAAAAAAATTCGTGCGGTGGCCTCACGGCAAAATGCTTTTAACCCCGCCGGTCCAATAAACGTATGGCACGGGAGACACGCACAAACCCAGGCCGCTTTAAAATAAACCGGCCACTTGGCGATGTTCTGTGAAAAATAATAAAAACTATATATTTATTACAATAATAATTAATTAATTAATTATAATTATAAAATATAAATAACGTCTTATAGACTTAATCTCGTAATTAAGCACACGGTTCGTATCTAAACTCGTGCGAGGTAGAGTTAAGATCCCACACAGTCCAAATAAGCCAATCGCTTTCAACGGCTGAGATCCCGAGAAGCTCTCGATCCGACGGCCATATTTGCATGATCAGTAGCTGTCACGTGACTGGCGACGTCGACGACGGCTGAAGCTTCGAGTGGGGCGCGACAAGAAGAATCATGAGAGAGAGATTTGGCGCGGACTCCATGCAGGCAAGCTCCCACGTGGGAACGGCACGTGCCACGCGCCAAGTGTCGGATCGTGGCTTCGCCGGCCGAGGGAGCCGATTGTTCGCCCGCTCCCACGTGCTGGGCCATGCCGGACCCGCACACGCTTGCCCATTCCGCACGCTCCTCCATTGCGATTTTTTCTAACCTTCACCGCGAGTGACAGGAACAAATCATTTTTTTTAAAGGAAGTTGTAATTTTTTATTCATTGAAAAGAAAATAGTCAAAAGTTTTAAAAATACACAGTTATGAATTATTGCGTAGGGTGACCGGTGACAGTTAGGCCGCTCCAAGTATTTTGGATGGTGATCAAAGTGAAATTGTCTCTCCGTTGCCCTTAACTTGAGCTTTATAGGTAAATCTTAGGTTCAATAAGAGTATCGAATATCCCGATATCTGAACCAAACTCGGTAAACATCTGAGCCCATTAGAAATCCAAATATACATTAACAGGAACTACTTTCAGTTTCAGACAGAAAACCGACAGCCCGGGCTGAAAAATGCGCGTATGTGCGAAAAAATGCATGCTCGGGTAAAAAATTCTAATATGCAGCCGAACAGTGGAATTACTAATCGCAATTCCTGTGATAGAATTGTTGCATTCAGCCGAACAACGGAATTGAAGTTGACTTCAATTCCAATTCCTGCGAGAATTGAAATTGAAGTCAATTCCAATTCCGACATCTCAATTCCCGCGAAACGAACAGAGCCTTAGAAAATTGTTAAAGGCAAATCAAAAATGGCTATTCACAAATCATTGTTAACAACAAATCATATATTTTAAAAAACATTAGGTGCAAACCAAAATATTAACGACAAACCAATATTGTTAACAACAAACCTACTAAATCAAATTTTCTAAATAAAAAACTAAATTCATGACAACGAATTAGGTCACTTTTTTGTTGTTAGCAGGAAATTGTTCCATTGAATGTTGTCAATATTTTCAGTGTTTGAGGACAAAAGGCCTGTTTCAAGATGGGAATGTCTTATTTCATGTGCATTGAATAAGATTCAACCAACTAAAGTGAAATATAAATCTTACAGTAATCCATCTTCACCTTCAAGATACCAACTATCTAATGACACTCCTTACTTTGAAGATGCATTACTACAAGACAGTGATAGTGAGACTGATGAGGAAGTCCATCAACTAGTAGAGGATTCACATGATTTTTGTATAGTACTTATAGTCACACTGCTAGTTCGAGTTTTAAAAATCATCCATTGACATCAGTTGCTTCAATAACTAAACAAAAAAGGCTAACCAGAAGACTTAGGTTGCATTTAGCGTGACTTATCGCAACTTATTTGCTCTGGTGAGGTTGGACAAAAATGTCATTGTCATACCAAAATCTTATGCCATTGTTATGAAATATTGGTACGATTCGCAACAATGTTGTCACCACGGATAGCGCAGCTGAAATTAAGTCGAGCGATAACAATAGCGCAAAATAAATAATATACGTGATTCAGAGAGAAGCTCCTACATGCACGGGAAGAGCACCGGAGAACGATCCACTATAATCAGAGTTCAAATATTACATGAAGGTGAGCAATAGAACAGTAAAACCTGGGCAAGAAGATTTCAGCAATCAGTCCTCCAAAAGAGGGACAGATTTATCCACCGAGAAACACTGGAGACGTAGTCGTCTCCTTCATCCTCTGAATATGCAGCATCACAAACACCTCTTCCTCCAGATCAAAATTCCCAGGCCGAAGGGAACTCCACCTGACTGATTCAACTCCTTGTCGATCCCGCTCAGGCGGAGATGACTTCTGATTCCGGTGCAAGGAAGTGTCGACTTCCTCTCCAACCTTCGGAGCATCACGGGAACTGGGTCTCTTAGAGCAGCGGCTGCTGGCGTCGAGTGGCTCATTGAGATTGAGCTCGACCATCAGATTGGATCTTCTTCAAAATGAAACACTCCCTCTCCCAGGGGTCACCACGATCAGCAAACACAAATATGAGCCAAGTTAAAGCAGTGGTTGAACTTGACTCCTGTTAGGGGCTTAGTCAATCAGCAACATTATCCTCCGTGGGTACTTTCACCAACTGTAGACAGTGGTGCACAAAAAGACTGGGCCTAGAAAGCCCGTCTGGGCCCGGCCTGACAAAAGTCTGGTTAGGCCTGGGCCCGGGCAGGTCTGGTCCAGGCCCATACCTGTCCTAAGAGGCATCAAAAGTCCCCAATATTAATGTACTGCCTGGCCCGGGCCAGGCCTAGGCTGGGACCGGTCCTAGGCTAGGACTGGGCCCGGTCCCATGTCATAACTGGGCCCGGTCCCATGTCATAACTGGGCCTGGCCCATGACTGGACAAGGCCCACGCGGGCCACGCGCAACGTCTCTTATTAGAGAGGTTGCATTTTTTCAACGTCTCTAATTAGAGACATTGCAGGGCCTCAAGCTGCTGACAGTCTGCTGCAACGTCTCTATGAAGAGACGTCAGCAGGCTGGTGACAGCCTGACGTTGACTATTCGACGTTGTATTATTATTGCACAAATGAAGAACATCATTGGACGCGGATTGCCGTTTAATCACTACGACAATGTTCGTGAGACCGCTTATGTTCATCGAGATATCCAACCGAAATATCATCAAGTAAGTAGAACTACAATAAGGCGTGACGCATATAAAGCTTAAATTAAAAAAAATTTAATTAAATATTTTGACAATTTAGAAAGAAGGATTAGTTTAACTTGCAATGTTTGAAGTAGTGAAATACAATTAAGACATTCTTACATTTGCATTACAAGTCATTGGATAGATCCTACTTCATGGGAGCTATCCATGCGCATCATTTATTTCAATAGTTTTGAAGTTCCACATACCGGAATTGCAATTTATCAAGTAATTATAAATTGTAAACGCGAATTTAAAATAAAAGATAAAATTATTAGTATTTCTTTTGATAACGCTAGTAATAATATCGCAGCTATTGATAATTTAAAAAGAGATTTAAAACCTATGTTAAATGACATATTTTTTCACACTCGTTGTATTTGTTATGTTTTAAATTTAATTGTCCAAGATAGTTTAAAATTAATGGATCCATATATTATTAAAATTAGAAATATACTAGTATATATATATATATAGTTCACAAAAGAGACGATAATATTTTAAAAAGTTTGTGACAAATCAGGGAGAAAAATTTTTAAAGCTAGAATATGACATGTCAATTAGGTGGAATTCCACTTACAAAATGTTAAAAAGAGCAATCCGTCAAAAAATCTTCTAATGAAATTTTATTCTACAAATACAACTCATGATTTAAATGACGATAATTGGGAAACAATTATAATTTATATGCTCTTATTAGAATGTTTTTATAGAACGACAATTCAATTATCTGACATTTATTATCCCACCAGCTCTCGAGTTATCGAAATTTTTTTAATTATTACAAAAACTTTAAATTACTATAAACAATATAGGTTTTGGCAGCCCGTAATTGAAACTATGGAAGCAAAAGTTTTAAAATACTATAAAAAATATCATCTATGTTTTGATGTACGGCGGCTTTAAATCCTTTATTAGGCGTATTCGTGTTGAAAATCTTTTAGAAGAAATAAATAAAAATTTACACTTAGATTTAAATAATTTGGAATTTGAAGATTCAATAATTTCAAATTTTAATACAGTTTTTACAGATTTCTATAATTATTATTATGGTTTATATGGGCCGCGACCGCGGGATGATTCAACGCAGGTACAAATAGAAGATGATTTTCAAAATGAAATTTATGAGATTGCTTTTAGAAAAAAAAATCACAAACTACTAATACATTAAATGAATTAAGATTATACACTAAAATACAATTTAGAGAGTATTTGACAAAAACAAAAATTGAAAATTTTAATATATTAGAGTGGTGGAAAAATAAAACTAACACATATCCTATTTTGGTCTTAATGGACCGCGATATATTAATTGTCCATGCTTGTACAGTAGCTTCAGAATCTGCCTTTTTTTAGTGGCAGAGTTTTGAATGAACGACGAAGTCGACTTAACAAAGAGTCGTTGGAGATTTGTATTTGTTATAAAGATTATTTAGACGCAGCGAACATAGAGCAACATACTGCTTTCATTGAAAACAGTTACTCGTCAGTCGAAGAAGAAATGAGTTCGTTAAACTTGGCCGATGAAGATTGAGTATTTGTGATGTATTTTATTTTATTTTGGGTTGGCCGTCATACGACGCTTTGACACCTTACTTATTGTGGGTGGGTAGGTTGAGAGTTGTGAGATTTTGTGCATTTTGTAAGTTAGGGCAGTTTTTCTCAGGGTTGGTGGCCGTCCCGTTTGTGTGTGTTGTAATATTTTTTTAATATGAAATAAAATATATATTTTATCTTATTAAGTATTTAAATTTTAATACATATGTTTTACATAATATGCTTATATTAATTAGTTTTTAAATAAAAAATCTTTTTTTATTTGAAAAAATCGGCCTTAGGTAGACATGGACCTGGTTTAGGCCTTGACAAAGAGGCTCTGCTAGTCCTCATTCATACAAGGGGCCTGGGCCTGGGCCTGGGCCTGGGTCTGGACATAAAAAGCCCAGGCCTGGCAGACCCAAGCCTAAACTGGGCCTATCAGGCTTTATGTGCACCACTAACTATAGATCTCCACCTCCAACAAACTCCCTCAACTTATTGTAGCGCACATCAATATGCTTTGTTCTTGCATGGTAGACCGGGACCTTAGCAAGAGAAATCGCACTCTGACATTCACAGTGTAGCTTCACCGCTTCTTGGGTGTACAACCCGTATTCGCAGAGTAGGATCCCCTCGACAGGCGCAGGACCAGCTTTATGTTTTTTAAGTTTTGAGAGATTTTGCACTCTTGGTGGCCAATTTTGGCTTGGCCCTGGAAATATACTAGTAGGGGAATGAGATATTTGTCTCCCCCCGACCCCTTTGAGGGGTCTCCCCCAGGCCGCCGAGATCACCCCAGGCCGCCGAGCTCACCCAGGCCACGAGGTCACCCCAGGCCGCCGAGCTCACCCCAGGCGCCGAGCTCACCCCAGGCCGCCGAGTTCCCCCAAGCCGCCGAGCTCACCCCAGGCCGCGAGCTCACCCCTGGCCGCCGAGCTCCCCCAGGCCGCCGAGCTCACCCCAGGCCGCCGAGCTTCCCCAGGCCGCTGAGCTCACCCCAGCGCCGCCGAGGTCACCCCAGGCCGCGAGCTAACCCCAGGCCGCCGAGCTCCCCCAGGCCGTCGAGCTCACCCTAGGTCGCCGAGCTCACCCCAGGCCGCCGAGCTCACCCCAGGCCGCCGAGCTCACCCCAGGCGCCGAGCTCACCCTAGGCCGCCGAGCTCACCCCAGGCCGCCGAGCTCGCCCAGCCCAGGCCGCGAGCCCGCCAGCCCAGGCCGCCGAGCCCCCAGGCCGCTGAGCTCACCCCAGTCCGCCGATGGCTCCCCAGGCCGTCGAGCTCCCCCAGGCCGCCGAGGTCACCCAAGGCCGCCGAGGTCACCCTAGGCCGCCCGATACACCCCAGGCCGCCGAGCTCACCCCAGGCCGCCGAGCTCCCCCAGGCCACCGAGCTCACCCCAGGCCGCCGAGGTCCCCAGGCCTCCGAGCTCACCCCAGGCCGCCAAGCTCACCCCAGGCCGCCTAGCTCCCCCAGGCCGCCGAGCTCACCCAGCCCCAGGCCGCTGAGCTCACCCTGGCCGCCTGCTCGCCCGGCTCGAGGGGCTTCCCCTGGTGGACTGCATTTAGCTATTTAGAACAGCGGGATTTGGCTGTTGGCAGACCAATTTGGAGGCATTTCAGTAATTTCAGAGCAGTGGAGGTTGGTTATTTGCAGATGGCGTTCACGGTGGGGTTGCGTGAGGGGTTCTTCAAGATGAGCCTAACTCGAAAGGCCCCCCTTTCTTTTGAGGAGCTGATGGAAAGGAAGGCCGAGGAAATAGCCATAGAGGCGGCCAACCCGGCATTTGTCAAGAAGTTGGCAAAGCTAACAGAGATGGAGTCGAAGGAGCAAGATGGCTCGAGACATCAAGATGGAAGGTGGAGAGAGGAGCACAGAGCTCGGGAGGGTCCAGAACCAGGTTGTAGGCAGCAGGGAGGACCTGCCCAGGGTCCAGGAAGAGCTCTCATCCAGGGCGGAGGGAACTTTCATGGGGGGTCAAGGGAGGTTTGACTTCCAGAGGCAAGCCCCAAGACAGCTCCTACCCCCGTCGCAGCAAGCCTTGGCAATAGGAGAAGGAAGAGGTAACAGGAGAGAATGCCTAACCCGCCAAAAGAGGGGAGGAGCGCTACCATACTGTGACTTCCACCAGGTGGAGGGTCACACCACAACTACCTGCTCCGAGTTCTTGGAAGTGAGGGGGGAGAGAGGCCCTGCCCAGCCGCAGCCGCCAGTGCAGGTTGAGGAGGTCTACCCAGAGAAGGGGGGATGTCGTGTGTGAGGACCGGGTCGATGTGGGAACCCGAGGAGGTATAGGAGTGATCCACAGTGGAGTGGGGATTGAGGCCACTCGGAAGGCAAGCCTCTATGTCATGTACCGACGGAGCGTCGCCTCAACATCCCAGACCCCGCCCCAGGAGGAGAAGATCACCTTCTCGGTGAAGGACATGCCGGATCATGAGGATCCATTTTGCGATGTGCTGGTCATCCAGACAGCCATCAAGGGCTTCACCGTCTCCCGGATCTTGGTGGACAACGGGATCTCCGTCAACATTGTTTTCAAGAAGACATTTGACGAGATGAAGGTGGAGCCAAGGAGGGTGTTGGCCTCAGACGGACCCCTGTTCGGATTTTCAGGAGAGAGGAAGGAGGTTGAAGGCAGAGTAGGACTCCAAGTGAAATTGGGAGGAACTTCAAGGAACTGCCGGTTCGTCATAGTTGACGCTCCGAGCAGCTACAACGCCATCTTCGGAAGGCTCATCATCAGCGCCTTCCGTTGTGTGCCGTCTTCGTTCCACCAGTGCCTCAAATTCAGCTCAGGAGGGATCCAGGTCAGAGTCAAGGGAGACTCCGGATGGCAAGACAGTGTTATGTCACGGCCGTCAACACCATCTCTTGCTGGCCAATGGTAGAGGGATGATGAGAGGATTATGGAGAGCCTAAGCAAGATGGAGGTCTCCGATGGGAAGGATGACGGCCATCATGCCCAGACCCCTTGAAGAAGCCTCGCCCTAGTGTAGTCTTTCACACTTTCTTATCTTGTAACAAGCTCTACCCCTGACCGGCTGGGTCAGGGGATCATGTAACCCAAATTTTTCTCTGTTTGAGGATGTTGGATTTGGTAGAGTTCAAGTGACACACCTAGTTTCCCACCCCCGAGAGGATCTCCTCATCCAGGCTCCCACTAGCTGGTCGGGTCGAATGTGCCTCGGGGAGAGCAAGTCCCACCCCGAGAGGATCTCCTCATCCAGGCTCTCACTAGCTGGTTGGATCGATTGTGCCTCGGGGAGAGCAAGTCCCACCCCCGAGAGGATCTCCTCATCCAGGCTCCCACTAGCTGGTTGGGTCGAATGTGCCTCGGGGAGAGCAAGCCCCACCACCGAGAGGATCTCCTCAGTGTACAACCTCGGGCTCGCAAAGAGCCCTCAAGGAGCAAATAGGTCGAGATGGGCGAATGGGACCAGGGGGGCCACTCGCTAGAGGCGAGATGACGGGACTCTCCAATGGGCAAGATACCCCCATCCAGAGGCGAGAGGGCCTCCAGAGGCGAGAGGCCTCCTTGGGCGAGAGAGTCTCCAGCGGCAAGGAGATCTCGCAGCAAGGGCGAGAGGCGCGGCGAGACGGGCAGTGGGGTCCCTCTCGCCGGCAGGCGCTTTTCCACTCGCCAGGGGGTGAAGAGACCTTTTTTATATTCCCTATCAAACATGAGTTTTTTACTCTTCTGACCCGGGTATTTTTACTCTTACCTTAGTGGACTGCTTATAGCTCCTCAGAACAGTGGAGTTGGCTGTGGCAGACCCAGCCAAGGGTTACCCCCGGTAATTTCAGACCGGTGCAGTCTTGTTATTGGCAGTTCAGATTCTGAAATCTATAAATAGGCCCATAGGGGTTCTTCAGAAGGGACTTTTTTCAGACTCCTAAAAGGAATTATTGGCACAGTCTTCTGAGGAACTCCAAGCCCAGCTTTTGGCTTTGGAGGGGAAGCTCTTTGTGACCTTCCGGGTAAGCGGTGGACCTCCCTGCTGTGGCTTTGGGCCAGTTTTATTAGTCCTTCACGACCAGTCGAAGGTCGGAGCTTAGGCCAAGTAGGCGCCGGCTACGCCCCTATTTTGCGAACATTTGTCGAAGTCAATTTTGGCTTCAACACTCAGGTCATGGCCCCACTAGTGGTTGTGTCGAATGTGCCTCGGGGAGAGCAAAAAGCCCCACCCCGAGAGGATCTCCTCATCCAGGCTCCCACTAGCTGGTTGGGTCGAATGTGCCTCGGGGAGAGCAAGTCCCACCCCCGAGAGGATCTCCTCATCCAGGCTCCCACTAGCTGGTTGGGTCGAATGTGCCTCCGGGAGAGCAAGTCCCACCCCGGAGAGGATCTCCTCATCCAGGCTCCCACTAGCTGGTTGGATCGATTGTGCCTCGGGGGGAGCAAGTCCCACCACCCGGAGAGAGATCTCCTCATCCAGGCTCCCACTAGCTGGTTGGGTCGAATGTGGCTCGGGGAGAGCAAGTCAACCCCGATAGGATCTCCTCTCCAGGCTCCCACTAGCTGGTTGGTCGAATGTTGCCTCAGGGAGAGCAAGTCCCACCCCCGAGAGATCTCCTCATCAGGCTCTCACTAGCTGGGTTGGGTCGAATGTGCCTCGGGGGAGAGCAAGTCCCACCCCGAGAGGATCTCCTCATCTGGCTCTCACTAGCTGGTTGGGTCGAATGTGCCTCGGTGGAGTTCAAGTACCACCCCGAGGGATCTCCTCATCCAGGCTCTCACTAGCTGGTTGGGTCGAATGTGCCTGGGGAGAGTAAGTTCTTTTTTGCTAGAGACGGTCCCACTGTCGAGGCTCTCACTAGCTGCAGGGCAGGCATACCTCTCGTGTATGCCCATGTTCCTTCACCCCGAGGATGTTCGTCACCCAGTCTCCATTTAGCTGACATGAACAAGTTGACCCCTCGGGAGGCTAAGTATTTTTACCCCGAGGCTGTCTCGTCACCCAGGCTCCCATTAGCTGGCTGACAAGGTTGACCCCTCGGGAGGCTAAGTATTTTCACCCAAGGCTGTCTCGTCACTCAGGTCCCATTAGCTGGCATGACAGATTGACCCCTCGGGAGGCTAAGTTTTTTCACCCCGAGGCTGTCTCGTCACCCAGGCTCTCATTAGCTGGCAGACCAATTTGGGGGCATTTTAGTAATTTCAGAGTAGTGGATGTTGGTTATTTGCAGCCCATTCCCAGAAAACTATAAATAGGCCCTTAGGGGTGACTTGGAAGGGATCACTTCTTCACTCTCTCTTCATCCTCCAAGGCACCCTAGCTCAACATTGGCAAGGGAGGGGGAGACCTCAAAGGTCTTCCGGTTGTGAGGTGGGCCTCCACGCTAGAGCGAGGGTCTGTTCCTTGTTTCCTGAGCCTTTGGTCCGTGACATCCCCCTGAGTGCAGTAGGTGTGAGGTACCCCTTTTCTAGGACCCGAACTCACGAGAGACCAGTTTTTGGTTTCAACATTGGATAATCCTGAGTTCCTTAGTAAGACCTTTGAGTCAAATGACTTCCTTTACAGCTTCCATTGTAGCAATGTACTCTGCCTCTGTCGTGGTTAGAGCAACAATGTCCTAAAGAGTGGCTTTCCAACTGATGGGACCTCCACCTAGAAGAAAGATGTACCCGGAAGTAGATCTTCTCCTATCGAGGTCGTCGGCGTGGTCAGAATCGACGAAGCCCTCTAGAGCACCAACATCCTTGCCCCTTCTAAAAAGTAGCCCAACGTCTGGAGTTCTCGTCAAGTATCTCAAAATTCACTTGACTGCTTCCCAGTGTTGTCTCCCTGGATTCCCCATATATCTACTGACTACACTCACAACCTGAGTGATATCTGGTCTCGTACAGATCATGGCCTACATCAAGCATCCTACTGCACTAGCGTACGACACCCTGAGCATCTTTTGGAGTTCTTCTTCTGAGACTGGACACTGCTGTGAAGACAATCTGAACTGTTGTCCCATGTTAGTTGAAACTGCTTTTGACTCCGTCATGCTGAACTTCTCTAGAACCTTCTTTATATAACCAGTCTGAGAAAGTCAAATCATGTCTCGCTTTCTGTCCCACTTGATCTCCATCCCGAGGATTTTCTATGTATGACCAAGATCCTTCATTTCGAACTCAGCATGTATCTTCTGCTTCAGAACTTGAATCTCCCGAGCTGACTTGCAAGAAATCAGCATGTCGTCGACGTAGAGCATCAGAATCAGTATATCTCAGTTTGCTAGAAATCTATAGTAGACACAACTGTCGTACTGGCTCCTATTATAACCGTGTGAAGTTCTGAATGTGTCGAATCTCTTGTACCACGTCCTCGGAGCCTGCTTCAGACCGTAGAGAGATCTTTTCAGCCTGCACACCTTTTTCTCATCACCGGGTCGAATGAACCCCTCAGACCGCAGAATGTAGATCTCTTCCTCTAAGCTGCCGTGAAGAAAGGTCGTCTTCACATTCATCTGCTCCAGCTCCATGTCCCACATCGTCACCATAGAAAGTAGCACCCGTATGGAATAGTGCTTCACCACGGGTGAGAAGATTTCGTCGAAATCGACACCTTTCTTCCGCGCAAATCCCTTTGCAACGAATCTGGCCTTGTACGTCCACTGGTCCTTTCCTGATGTGCAATCCTTCTTCCTGAACACCCATTTGGAGCTTATAGTCATAGCTCCTTTGGGCAGACTAACCAAGTCTCATGTCTGATTCTTCTGAAGTAAGTCCATCTCTTCCATCATAGCAGCTTTCCACTAAGATCTGTCTCTGCTCTTTGTAGCTTCTCGGTAGGAACATGGATCTGAGAAGATCACCTGAAAAGCGTATTCCACTGTGTCATGTAGCCTGAGAGGCAATCTAACCTCTCTCCTCGCCTTTCCTCTGACAATCGTGTATGGCTCCACATTAGAAGGTTGCACGACATCTATATCCTCTGAGTCGGAGGAATCATCATGATCTTCAGCTTTGTCACTTCCTTCCAGCTCCACCTGCACTAGTGAGACTGGAGTCATTTCCGCTTCTTTGGCATAAGACCGAGACTTGTTCAGCATAGAGGCCTCATCAAAGATTATGTCGCGCTTCACCTCCACTTTCTTGGTTTCAGGATTCCACGGCTTGAACCCTTTCGTGCCGGCCTTTTGGCTGATATAGATACATCTTTTGGACTTAACATCCAGCTTAGTCCTCTCTGAGTCCTACAACAGTGTGTATACAGGGCAACCAAAAATATGAATATTAGAGTAAATAACTGGTGTACTTAACCAGACTTCCTGAGGAGACTTCAGATCTAGTGATATAGATGAAGACCGATTCACTAAATAATATATCGTATTTATCGCTTCGGCCTAGAAAGACTTTGGTAGGTAGGCAAATAGACGCATGCACCGAGCTCTCTCTAGTAATGTTCTATTCATCCTTTCTGTGATGTCGTTCTGCTGTGGTGTACCGGGAATGGTGAGATAACGAGTGATGCTCTCCTGACTGCAGTATGCCTAGAACTCCGCTGAGGTGTATTCGTCGTCATTATCAGATCTGAGGTATTTCACCTCCTTCCCGGTGTGCTTCTCCACGTTGGTCTTCCAGATTTTGAATTTCTCGAACACCTCAGACTTGTGCTTGAGAAAGTAAATCCATACCTTCCTTGAGAAATCATCGATGAAGGTCAAAAAGTATCTGGCACCTCCAAGTGATGGCTCTGGGGCTGGCCCCCAAACATTTGAGTGTATGTACTCTAGTACTTGTTTGTTGCCCTTGTTTGACGTCACAAACTATTGGATCCCTAGTTGGATTTGGGATAGGTTCACTAATTAGGATGTCTGACGCATAATGTATAGTCAGAGTCATGCTTTTGAGTCCTAGAGTTTAGGCTAAGTCATTCGGTTCAACCCTACATGGACCAGCCAGCAGAAGACCTCAGATTGACTCAAGACTTAGAAGAAATCAAGTTCAGTATATAAGTTTGACGTTCGTTGAACTCAGCTCAACGATCGTCGATCGCTGATCGACGAACTCAGAGTTAATTCTCTGAGTTGAGCTCGACGATATTCGAGCTCAGGTAGACGAAGTCTGGATTTCAACTTCAACACATTCCTTCTATGATATTTTCTTTTAACTCAGCTAGACGAAGACAGATTATCAACTCGACGAACTTAGAGCGCAATATTGGCAAGTTATTCACAGAATGCAGTTCGCTGTGCTCAGGTTGACGAACTTGGATCTTAGGTCGACGAACAAGTTTTCTCAGGTCGACGAGCATGATTTCTCAGCTCGACGAACTTGGATCTCAGGTCGACGAAATCTGTTCTATGGTCGACGATTTCTGTTGCAGTTCTAGACTTAAAATTCTCCTCATTTTCTGTTCATATTCCATATATTATTTAGCAATAATTTCATGAGTAATTAATGCACATATTCTCTACATAGAGCCGTTATTGGAAGCAATAATTACGGTCTTCATCAGGTTAATTGTTTTCTTAATTAATTGGGACAGTTGAGGACACTCATTAAAGCAAATATTCTTCAGTCGATTTTCATTCTCCATGCAATCAACAATTAATGCAGAGAATTCAAAATTCAAAGGAGAATTTTGACAGTGAATATAAAAGAGATTTTTCTCTTTTCAGAAAACACAACAAGAAGTGAACATGACACAGAGAATAGATAGAGAATGTCAGAGAATAGATAGAGAATGGCACAGAGAACAGTCCTTTGTTGGTGTTGGGGCCAGACTTGCTGCTCGTTTCATTTGAGAGCAAAGTCGTCATCACTTCTTTCATCTTCAGAGTATCTTTACCGTAGAGAATTGTGGTGACCAGATGATCAAAAGACTTTGGCAATGAAGACAGCAGAAGAAGAGTCTGGTCTTTTTCTCAACTTTCACATCCATGATGCGCAACTGAGAAATGGGCTTGTTGAACACGTTCATATGCTCCAACAACTGACTGCTCTCTGACATCCTTAAGTTGTACAACTGCATCTTGATGTAAAGCTTGTTCGTGAGCGACTTGGACATGTAAAGTTCCTCCAGTTTCTTCCACAGATCTGCTGTAGTCTTAGCATCAAACACGTTGTACATGACTTCATCCGCTAGGCACAATTGGATTGTGCTAATGGCTTTCAAATCTAGCTCCTCTCATTCGTCATCCTTCTTCCCGGATTTCTCCTTACCGAGAAGCGCTTTATGGAGATCTTGCTGAACGATAACCTCCTTGATCCGTTTTTGCCACAAACCAAAATCAATTTTGTCATCGTAGTTTGGAATCTCGAATTTTGCCGTCATTGTTATTACTCACAGAGGTCCAAGGTCGCAACCTCCCTCTGATACCAATTGTTATAAAATATTGGTACGATCTGCGACTACGTTGTCATCACGGATAGCGCAATGAAAATTAAGCCGAGCGATAACAATAGCACAAAATAAATAATACGAGAAATCCAAGCACACACAGACGACACAAAAATATACGTGATTCAGAGAGAAGCTCATACATCCACGAGGAGAGTACCGGAGAATGTGAGCAATAGAACAGTAGAACCTGGGCAAGAAGATTTCTGCAATCATCCCTCCAAAAGAGGGACGGATTTATCCACCGAGAAACACTGGAGACGTAGTCGTCTCCTTCCTCCTCTGAATATGCAGCAGCACAAACACCTCTTCCTCCAGATCAAAAATTCCCAGGCCGAGGGGAACTCCACCCGACCGATTCAACTCCTTGCCGATCCCGCTCGGGCGGAGATGACTCCCGATTCCGGTGCAAGGAAGCGTCGGCTTCCTCTCCAACCTCCTGAGCAGCACGGGAACTGGGTCTCTCAGAGCAGCGGCCGCTGGCGTCGAGTGGCTCTGGACAGGAAGAAACGAAGCAGCGGCTGTCGCACAGATTTTCTAACCCTAATCACCCGATTAACAAATCATCAGAAATATATAGGGGCAATTGAACCGCCCGGTTCAAAGGGAGCGGCAAACATAACAACAAATTAGTTTCTTTTTTTGTAACATTTGTCATACCACACATATATTCTATGACAATGACATTTTTGTCCAATCTCATCGGAGCAAAAAAGCTACGATAAGCCGCGCCAAACGCAACATTAGTTGCTCTGATAGGATTAATTTATTATGGTCAGAGCAACAACTTGACATATTAGCAACTCCAAACGGCAGCCTAACTCCTTCAATGAAGGATCAAAGAGACGTCTGCGTGCCGGCCTGCATTGGGAAACTCAAGCTATTATAGGTCACATTTAGTGCATGTTTGAGTTCGTGGAGGCGGTTGGAAATGGAGCAGTTAAACATGGGCTTAAACATGAAAATTGGGCTTTTTAATCTAATATGGGCTTTAGGCACACACGGAAGCATTAATCTTATATGGGCTTTTGAATCTAATATGGGCTTTAGGTATTTTCAATGGACTCCATCTTTTTATTGATATGACGGATATTTAATCCGCTAAATAAAGAAATATCAAATATCATTATTATTATTTGTAAAAAAGCCCGTGTAATAAAACCCCTCTAACAACCGGCCGAAATGGCCTTATGAATTACCAGTAGTCCTTATCGAAGCTTGTGTCCCGTTTCTATATAACAAATGTTACCTTTTCTTTTCTTTTTTTCCATGTAAATAATATTGATTTATGTATTTAACATTAAATGTTGTTTTTAACCCAAATCATATTTATATTTGTTGTGGGGTCACTCTAGGTGCTTGAAACGAATCATCCTAGATCAGGAGTGAGTAGAGCACACAAATAATCACATAAAATGCTGGCGGCTGACAAACGAGTTTTTACGTGGAAAAGTCCCTAAAACGGGAAAAACAACGGGTCGGATATGAGTCGGCCAAATTTCACTATATTCGTAAGGTGTTACAACAGTTGTTTTATTGAGGGTGAGAGACCACCACTCGCAGCAGTTGTTCTTTCGGGCTGTCGGAGACTGAGTCGGCAGGAGATATCGTGGAGGATGTGATCAGAAGCTATCTGAAATGGTGGAATTTGTAACAGGTGCTCTGGACCCAAGTAGTAAGGTTGGGAGTAGTCGTCGAGCTGTCTTCTAGGATACCTCCGTGGAGCGAACGAAAACTGTGTCCTAGAAGCTGGTGCCGGGAGCTGAAGTGGACCTCTTGTTCTCGGAAGGGGCGTCAAGAGTAGTTCCCTGATGGGAGCGTCAGGAGCAGGATGAGACCTCTAGTTCTCGAAAGTGCGCGTCAGGAGCTGAAGGAGATATTCGAGCGCTTGTGGGAAATTTTCAAGCAATCTTCGAAATCTTTGAATATTTTCGAGGAAATCTTCATGCACGCAGGGAGATCTTAGAACGAATCCTCTCGAGCTCTCTTGTGCATATAAGAGAAGGTGAAATTAAATGAGGGTCTATGGACACTTTTATAGATTTTGAGGGTAGCATTTTCATAATTAGCATCCCCCAACTGAAACCGAACTTAAACTAATTTGTTCGATTTGATTAAATTCAAATTTTCGAACATGTGTTCGATTTTTCGACACACTAAATCACAAATACAGGAAAAAATGAATAGTTTATAGGCCTAAAGTAAGTTATTCTATCGAAAACTCATTTATATACGTTTCACAGATCAAAGGATCGATCACATGTTAGAAATTTATAACAAGCGCATAAGGTCACAAACGTGCGGAAATATTGTATTAAAATTAATCAATGTGATGTGACCTATGCGCGCAGGATCGTCATGAACATAAATAACTAGTTCCTGCGGTATAGTGTAATCAACGATTACAATTAATCACTTGTGATGTGCATGCGATCAATTTAATATGAAGACAATAGAGATATAATATAGTACACTATCAAAATTAAATGCCGAAATTAATGAGGTTTGAGCACATTAATTGATCGCATGCACAAAAAATACAAGCGGAATGAAAAAGAAGATCGATTCAGTAGGCTGTCCGAACAGGAGCTGTTTGCGATGACGAGATACAGTAACCGCAAACTTCTTGTGGCTTGTGTTCATGTATGGATCTCATAATCGACCGGTTCTCCAATCGCTCCTTTAATAGGCAAGGTGAGCAAGAGAAATTAAGTGAGAGAATATCAAATACGTCCCACAATTCTTTATTAATGTCCAAGTCATCCCCAGACTTAATTGGATGCCCGAAATTGAACCCGGTCATTCTGAACGTGCCAAGAGCGAGACCAAGCTTACCTAACTAAAGGTCAAAATAATATATCTTGATGAACCAGAAGTGAGAAGGGCTGGTTCCGGAGTTCTTTTGTCCATCAATTGGATCTATTGCACCCAACCCAGTAGGCCGTTAGTCGCAAAGAAGAAGAAAGAGGTCTGAATCTCGAGCACGAAAGAAGCTCTATCGTGGTCCCTACTGCTTCTGGGACTGTGATCGAATCTGCTCGGAAAACTGGTAGATGAAATTGAGATGTATATGGAAGCGAACGAGGGGAAGCTCAGACGGGACGAAGGGATTACGGACGAAAAGGTGAGGCCAAGAGGCTCCGAGAGTGAGAACACATCCGAGGCTTAGCCGATTGAGAACACAAACTCCTCCCGAGGGGAATGAAGGGTAACGTTCCAATCGAGTTAGGTTAGGAGTGATTGCTTCGCTATTCTCTTACTTCGCTTCGCTCTTCTAGTTCAGTAAGTAAGTGAGGAGTTCTAGTTCTTCCTTTTCTATTCAAGCTAGGGTCGCGTAGCGATGCTTTGCGATTCAAGCTAGGGTCGCCGATGCTTTTCTATTCAAGTGAGGTGTTCTAGGTATACCTCGCTTCGCTATTCTAGTTCAGTTAGTAAGTAATCCCTTGCTTCGCTTCGCGCCTTGGATGTTGTCTAGCACACCTATCACGGGTTTCGACTATTCGCGCAAATCATTTTTGACCCACACTCGCGGGAGATCCAAATAAACTCAAACGGACGTATGCGCTTGATCGAGACGACTCAATTGAATTAGTTCACTTATAATTAGGAAAACTCACATCACAAACTCACGGGATGAAGACCGATGAGTGAAGAAAATGTGAATCTCAAAACACTAAAGCATGGTTCCACGATTAGATTTCATCAGTCAAAAGCTCACATCACAAACTCACAGGTGTACAACCCCGTGTCCGGCGAGCAAGGTCATCAATGGGCGAGTAGGGCAGGCTGGGAGCAGCAGACGAGCTCGGCAGCGGCAGGGGCGAGACTGAGCTCGGCATCCGTCGACCAGAGTTCGTCGATCGGCGACCCCGAGCCCGGCATTCACCGAGCGGGCTGAGGCTCGCGACCCCTCAGTGGAGCTCGACAGCAGCTGGCGAGCAAAGCACGCCGAGGTGGCCAGGGGTCCCAGCTCGCCTGGGGATCAGAGGTACTTTTCACTGTTTTATCCCTGCTGGCCTGCCCATAGACCTTCAAAACAGCGGAGTTTGGCTGTTGGCAGGCCCAGCCAAGGGTTTCCTGGTAATTTCAGGTCAGCTTTTTTGGTTATTGGCAGTCCGGGTCTCAAAGACTATAAATAGGACCCAAGGGGTACCCCAGAAGGCAAGTTTTGTTCCCTGAGTTCCTCTCCCCAAATTCTCTAAGTGCTTTCTGCGGGTACCTTAGCTCGGCTTCAGGCTAAGGAGGGGAAGCGCTCTGAGATCTTCCGGGTTTGTGGTGGGACCTCCCCGCCGAGCCCTTGGGTCTGTTCCTCCTTGTCTTGTTGTTATTCTTGCAGGAGCGAAGTAGGCGCGAGACCACCCCTTTCCCCAAGGGCGAGCTCCACAGGAAGCCGGGTTCCAGTTTCAACATTTTGGTGTGGTGAGCGTGGAGCGTGGTCAGCGTAGAAAAGTTTTCGCGAGCTCGATGACGGGACAAGGATCTGACAGGCCGAGCTCGCCGCCCCCCCGCCTCTCGCAACGGTGGGAATGTTCGAAGACTTCAGAAGCGAGGTGCTAAATCTGGTCAAGTTCGCACTCGGCACGCGGGCCGAGTGCTCGACTCCGGCAAATCAGATTGCGGTCTCCCCCTCATTGGGCGAGGACGCTCCCGGCAGGCGAGCTGGGAAGGAAGTGGCCGAGGAAGGCCGAGGGTGCGAGCTCCCCGGGCGTGAGCTCTTCCCAGGCTCGGCAGGCCGAGGTCGCTTCGGCGAGCTGGGCTCGCGAGACTCGCCAGCTCGCCCAGTGGGAGGCGGGAGTCCTTTCAGCGAGCTGGTCTCTTCAGCTCCAGTTCCAGATGGGTTCAGGGAGCCCGAGATGTCCTATTACACTGGGAAGGGAGACCCGGTACAGCACGTCCAATGGTTCGAGGACGTGGTCTCCATCCGTCAGATGTCGGACGGATTCAAGTGCCGGCTCTTCGCCATCACCCTCCAGGAGAAAGCGAGAGAATGGTTCCACCAGCTACCGGCCAGCTCCATCTATTGCTTCGAGGACTTGCGCCGAGGATTCATGCTGAGATTCACCACTTCGAAAAAGAGGAAGAAGGAGTCTGAATCCCTGTTTCACATCAAGCAGGGGGTAAACGAGACGTTGGGAAGCTATGTGGACCGATTCCAGGAGGAAGTTACTCAGGTTCAGGAGATGCCAGGCCATAGTCTGATGATGGCCTTCACCCTAGGCCTGCAGCAGGGCTTCTTCCGGATGGAGCTGAAGAGAGTTCCCCCCTTCTCCTATGAGAAGTTGATGGAAAGGGCGGCGAGAGAGGTTGACGGGGAGGCATCAAACCCGGAGTTTGCAAGGAAGTTGGCCAGGTGGGCCACAGAGGAGGAGAGGGAGTCGAAGGGAGGAAGAGGTCAGGAGGAGAGAAGGGGGGAGCCCAGGCAGAGGGAGCAGAGGCAGCTCCAAGGGCAGCAGCAGCCGGGGTGGGGGCGTCAGGAGCCCGACCGTCGGCTAGGCTGGAGGCCAGAGTGGCAGGGGCAGGGGCCACAGAGGGGAAACTTCGGAAGAGGTCACTTTCAGGGGAGGCAAGACCAATTCCACCCCCCAGGCTGGAGGCAGGGCCAGAGGCCCCGGCTCCCCGATCAAGAGGAGGCCATGGCCATAGCCTTGGGGGCCAGGAGAGGAGCGTGGAGGAGAAGAAGGAGGGAGGTTAGGGTGGAGCTGCCCTACTGCGACTTCCATCAGGAAGAAGGGCACGCAACAGCCACGTGCCCGGAATTCTTGGAGATGAGGGGGAACAGGGAGCAGCAGCAGCAGCAGGGGGCGCGACAGGAAGTGAGGATCGAGGAGGTCCTGCCTCGGGCGGAGGAGGATCAGTGTGAAGACCGGGTGGATGTGGGGACCCGAGGAGGGATCAGGATGATCCACGGGGGAGCAGGGATCGAGGCCTCCCGCAAGGCTAGTCTCCACACCATGTACCGGCGAAGCGTCGCCTCTACATCCCAAACCCCGCCACCGGAGGAGAGGATCACCTTCTCCAGGAGTGATCTACCAGACCACGAGGACCCGTTCTGTGATGCGCTGGTCATCAAGACGGCCATCGAGAACTTCACCGTCTCACGGATCCTCGTGGACAACGGGAGTTCCGTCAACGTCGTCTTCAAAAAGGCGTTTGACGCAATGAAGGTGGAGGCGAGAAGGGTGCTGGCCTCGGATGGCCCCCTGTTCGGGTTTTCAGGAGAGAGGAAGGAGGTAGAAGAAGGAGTCGGACTCCATGTCACCTTGGGGGGGCAGTCCCGAAACTGCAAGTTCGTCATTGTGGACGCCCCCAGCAGCTACAGCGCCATCTTTGGAAGGCCACTGATCAGCGCCTTCCGCTGCGTCCCCTCATCTTTTCATCAATGCTTGAAGTTCAACACCGAGGGGGTCCAAGTCAGGGTTAGGGGAGACCCAAAGGTGGCGCGGGAGTGTTATGTCACTGCGGTGAACACCATCTCTTGGCAGGAGGGAGCCGAGGAAATGGGGCGAAGGATGGAGGAGGTCGAAGAGGAAGCAGAGGGGGAAGAGCTGGGAGAGAAGGGCTGCGCAGAGGAAGCGGCCGGAGGAAGTTTGGAGGAGGTGACCGAGGTGAGGGTCGAGGAGGAGGCGATGGAGGTAGAGGTCCCCGCTCCGGAGGGAAGGGACGCCGAAGGATGGGCGGAGCAATCCAGGATGGAGGCAACTGAGGAGGTGGTGGAGCTGGAGGTGCTCACTCAAGGAGGAAGGGTGGAAAAGATCCGCGTCAGCGGGGGGCTGACCCCGGAAGACCAGGGCAGGATGCTGGAGTGCATCCAGAAGAACTTGGACATCTTTGCCTGGAACGCCGCGGAGATGCCGGGGGTTGACGCGGATGTGGCCTGCCACCGCCTCAACTTGGACCCGGGAACACGCCCCGTTCAGTAGAAGAGAAGATCCACGGCGGACAAGCTGGCAGAACCCATCAGGGAGGAGGTGGCGAAACTTCTCAAAGCTGGCTTCGTGTCCGAAATCCAGTACCCTGGCTGGGTCTCAAACGTTGTGATGGTCAAAAAAGGAGATGGCCGCTGGCGGTTGTGTATCGATTTTTCCCTTCTTAATAAAGCTTGTCCTAAGGATTATTACCCCTTGCCTCGTATCGACGCGCTGGTTGACTCAGCCGTCGGTTTTTCTGTAATGAGTTTTTTAGATGCGTTTTCAGGTTACCATCAGATCAGGATGCACCCCCCGGACATCAAGGATGTCTCATTCATCACAGGGGACGGCTGCTACTGCTACAAGATGATGCCGTTCGGGCTGAAGAACGCTGGGGCCACCTACCAAAAAATGATGGATAGGGTCTTCAAGGAACAGAGGGGGAGGAACTTGGAGGTATATGTAGATGACCTCATGATCAAGAGCCGGGATGTGGACTCCCACCTCCGGGACTTGGAGGAGACCTTCGCCACCCTGCGCAAGTACAAGATGTGATTAAATCCACTAAAATGTGTCTTTGGGGCCGGCAGGGGAAAGTTCTTGGGGCATCTCCTCACCCCCGCAGGGGTCGAGCCAAACCCAGACAAGGTCAAGGCAATCCTTGAGCTGGGGTCCCCGCGGAATGCTAAGGAGGTCCAGCGGTTGACAGGGAAGCTAGCAGGTCTGAGTCGCTTCCTCTCTCGGGCAGGGGAGAAGTGCTCCCCCTTCTTCAAGACGCTAAGGGGGGGGGGGGTCAGAGGTTTGAATGGAGCAGGGAATGTGAAGAGGCCTTCCAGGCCCTCAAGGTGCAGTTGACACATGCTCCACTGCTCCAAGGACCGAAGGAGGGGGAGGACTTGTTCTTGTATCTGGGGGTCGGGGCGGAGGCCTTGAGCTCGGTCCTAGTTCGAGAAGAGGGGAAGAGACAGCTCCCAGTCTATTATGTGAACCGGGTCTTGAGGAAGGCCGAGCTCCGGTATCCGATCTTGGAGAAGCTTGCGTTCGCCCTAATCGTCTCGGCTCGAAAGCTGCGACCTTACTTCCAGGCACACTCAATCCGAGTGGTGACCGACCATCCCCTCCGCAATATCTTCGAGGGGGTGGAGCATTCAGGCAGGTTGGCTAAGTGGTCGGTGGAGCTAAGCGAGTTCGACGTCTCTTTCGTTCCGCGGCTCTCGATCAAGGCTCAGGCGATGGCCGACTTTCTTGCTGACTATGTGGTCGAAGTAGCGGAAGAAGAACTCACTCGCCCGGCTCCTTGGAAGGTGAGAGTGGATGGAGCATCGGGAAGGCATTCCTTAGGAATAGGAGTGATCCTAGAAAGCCCTCAAGGGACCCGGATCGAGCAGACAGTGGTGGTGCACTTTCCCATTACCAACAACCAGGCCGAGTACGAGGCCGTGATAGCAGGGCTTCGCCTGTCCAGGGAGCTTGGGGTGTCAGATGTGGAGGTCCTCACAGACTCCATGGTAGTAGCCTCCCAAATCAACGGGGAGTTCGAGGCAAGGGAGCCCACCCTACGATCGTATTTGGCCAAAGTAAAGGGGATCATTGGAACTTTCCAAACTTTCGCCATCCGACATGTGCCCAGGGAAGAGAATGAACAGGCCGATCAGTTGGACAAGCATGGTCCCCAGGTGGGGGGCACCATCACCGACCTGTTTCGCCCCTCCATCGAAGAAGGAGAGCTCATGGAGATCGATCAGCAAGCCTCATGGATGGATCCAGTGGTGGTTTTTCTCTCCACAGGGGAGTATCCGGAGGGGGTAGACAAGAAGAAGCTGAGGCACAAGTCAGCATACTACCTCCTCCAGGACGGGCAGCTGTACAGAAAGACCCTCTCAGGAATGCTGGCCCGCTGCGTAACCGAGGGAGAAGCGCGGAGGATCTTGGAGGAGGTCCACTCCGGGGAATGTGGGAGTCACTCCGGAAGTCGGACCCTGAAAGGAAGGATAGTCAGGCAAGGTTATTGCTGGCCCACCCTGGGCCGGGACGCTGCAGAATTCGCAAGGAGATGTCACAAGTGCCAACTGTTTGTCCCTCTCCAGCTGCAGCCGGCCCAACGACTCTGTAGTATCACGGCCCCATGGCCCTTCGCAATCTGGGGAATGGATCTGGTTGGGCCGTTTCCCCAAGCCAGCGGTCAGAGAAGGTTCCTCCTAGTGATGATTGACTACTTCTCAAAGTGGATGGAGGTGAAAGCGTTGGCTAAGGTGACCTCCCAGGTGATCAGGAACTTTGTATGGGGGGAGATCATCTGTCGCCATGGGCTGCCCCAGGCCATCGTCACAGACAATGGGCCCCAGTTCGCCAGTGCCGAGTTCACCAGCTTTTGCGAACAGCTTGGGATCGATCTCAGGTTCGCCTCAGTCCATCACCCCAGGAGTAACGAGCAAGTGGAGGCCGCAAACAAGATCATCGTCAACCTCCTCAAGAAAAAGGTGGAGAACCTGAAAGGGAGCTGGGTGGAGCAGCTTCCCGCGGTCCTTTGGGCCCTGAGGACCACCCCCAACACAGCTACAGGAGAGACCCCCTTCAAACTCTCCCACGGGTGCGAGGCAGTGCTCCCCATTGAATTCGAAGTCCAAACGCCGCGAGTCGTGGCAGCAAAGGAAGACCGCGAGGAATGGCAGGCAGAGAATGAGAAGGAACTGAGGCTCTCCCTTGACATGGTAGAAGAAGTAAGAGAACTTTCCGCCATCCGACAGGAGGAGGTAAAGAGGAGAATGGCCAAGTACTTTGACAAGCATGTTAGGGTCAAGCAGTTCGTTGAGGGGGACTTGGTGCTGAAGAAAGTAGATGCAGCGGGGAGGTCAGCGTCCGTGGGAAAGCTCAATCCCAGCTGGGAAGGACCGTTCATTATAAAGGTAGCCTTGGGGTCGGGGGGCTATCGACTCCAAAATGTAGAAGGCGAGACCCTGAGTCTCACCTGGAGCGGTGACGACCTCAAACGCTTTTTTCCCTGAAGCATGTAAACAACACTTTGATTATAGTGAATTTCTTCAAGCTCTCTGATATCGCTGTAATTGGCCTGCATGGTGGAATGTGATCCCGCTGTCAGGCTCTCACCTAGCTGGCAGGGCTGGAAGTCACTCGATGGTAGTAGTAATGGACCCCGAGCAGATCCCGCTGTCAGGCTCTCACCTAGCTGGCAGGGCTGGAAGTCACTCGGTGTCATCCTCGGCCTCGAGCAGATCCCGCTGTCAGGCTCTCACCTAGCTGGCAGGGCTGGAAGTCACTCGATGGTAGTAGTAATGGACCCCGAGCAGATCCCGCTGTCAGGCTCTCACCTAGCTGGCAGGGCTGGAAGTCACTCGGTGTCATCCTCGGCCTCGAGCAGATCCCGCTGTCAGGCTCTCACCTAGCTGGCAGGGCTGGAAGTCACTCGATGGTAGTAGTAATGGACCCCGAGCAGATCCCGCTGTCAGGCTCTCACCTAGCTGGCAGGGCTGGAAGTCACTCGGTGTCATCCTCGGCCTCGAGCAGATCCCGCTGTCAGGCTCTCACCTAGCTGGCAGGGCTGGAAGTCACTCGATGGTAGTAGTAATGGACCCCGAGCAGATCCCGCTGTCAGGCTCTCACCTAGCTGGCAGGGCTGGAAGTCACTCAGTGTCATCCTCGGCCTCGAGAAGATCCCGCTGTCAGGCTCTCACCTAGCTGGCAGGGCTGGAAGTCACTCGATGGTAGTAGTAATGGACCCCGAGCAGATCCCGCTGTCAGGCTCTCACCTAGCTGGCAGGGCTGGAAGTCACTCGGTGTCATCCTCGGCCTCGAGCAGATCCCGCTGTCAGGCTCTCACCTAGCTGGCAGGGCTGGAAGTCACTCGATGGTAGTAGTAATGGACCCCGAGCAGATCCCGCTGTCAGGCTCTCACCTAGCTGGCAGAGCTGGAAGTCACTCGGTGTCATCCTCGGCCTCGAGTAGATCCCGCTGTCAGGCTCTCACCTAGCTGACAGGGCTGGAAGTCACTCGACGGTAGTAGTAATGGACTCCGAGCAGATCCCACTGACAGGCTTCCCCAGCTGGCAGAGCCGGAGGTCGCTCGATGGTGCCGGCCTTAAAGTCGTTGGGAACAGGCCAAGGTCTGTGGCAGGGAGCGAGGGGAAAGGGTCCTGTCGGGGCGAGCTCGGGCTCGGCAAACTCAGCTCGGCGTAATCAAGAAGGCAGGCCGGACTGGAGGGCTCGGCATAGGCGAGTTCGGGCTCATCATTCCCGGCTCGGCAAGATGGGGAGAGCGTACCTTCGCCGGGCAGAACCGGAGGGAGCGCGTCGAGGCCCCTCCGCAGGAAGGCGACCTCGAAATCTTTGTGGAGGAAGAATTTGTGGAGCTCGGCGTCGTTGCCGGACACGGCCGGCGGGCGGTACACCTCCTCGCCTTTCTGTTGCGGCGAGTAGGGGATGTTGTCGAGATCGCCCTTGATGAAGGCGATCTTGGTCATCCAGGTGTGATGCTTGTTCGCGATCTCGCGGACTTTGATCAAGGAGCCGCCGAAGTAGGCGACCCCGTCCGTCGTCGCCTTATAGGAGAAGAGCTTCCTGAACACTGTCAGGTTGAACTCGATCCTCTCCCGCCGGAGGTAGCTCGCGAACGCCACCATCATGGCGATGGCGTTTGAGTTCAGCTGCGCGGGGACGGCCCCGTAGTATTTCAGGATCTGCCGGATCTCCGGCCACAAGGGAAGTCGCAGCCCCACCTCGAAGTGCGAGATGGGGAATGCGAGCTCGTTCTCGTAGAACGTGTTGATGGCCTCGCCCGGTCCCGGCCTGCGCGCCTCAAAGCCCGGCGGCACATACAGGGCCCTGAATTCTGCGAGCTCCTCCTCGCTGGTGTGGCCGTCGAAGAAGCAGTAATCCGCAAAGTGCTGCGCGCATTTGGAGCGGCCATCAGCGTCCGGGTTGGTCTTGCCCATGATCGCAGGGAAGAAGCGAGGCGCTGCGCGAGCAGAAGGAAAAAAGCAGGGAAGGGAAGCAAAGCAGTAAAGATAGTACGGGGGTAGGTGAGCTGGGGGGGCTATTTATAGGAAAAGGGATCTGGGGCAGGCTGTCACTGTTGAAACCGATTTCTCGGTCTCTTGTGGAGTTCGACCCTTGGGGAAGGGGTGACCTCACACCTACTACACCCAAGAGAGCGTCACGGACCAAAGGACCAAGAAACTAGAAACAGACCCACGGCTCTAGCGCGGAGGTCCCACCTCACACCGGAAGGCTACCTGAGCACTTCCCCTCCCTAGCCAATGCTTGAGCTAGGGTGCCTTGAGGAGCTCTCTCTCTACTCTACCGAGGAGCTAAGGGAGGAGGAGGCTAAGAAGAATGTGTCCCCCAAAGGCACCCAAGGGGGTCTATTTATAGTTTTTCCAAGGGTTCTGGGCCAGAAATGACCAAAGTACCCCTACGGCCAAAAGGCCTCGGGCCAATAGGGAACCGCCACGCCGGGGGGTAAAGGGGGAATTCCCCCCCCCCCCCCCCCCCCCCCGAGGGCAAGAAGGTAAAACTGCATCGGGGCAAGGGCGAGACCGCGGCCTTCGACCGGTCTCGCCCCGCCAGACCGCCAAGCAAGAAGAGGCGGAGGCGAGACCCTGGCCCCCGGCCGGTCTCGCCCCGCTAGGCCGCCGAGCTGGAAGAGGCGGGGGCGAGACCCTGGCCCCGGCCGGTCTCGCCCCGCTAGGCCGCCGAGCTAGAAGAGGCAGGGGCGAGACCCTGGCCCCCCGGCCGGTCTCGCCCCGCTAGGCCGCCGAGCTGGAAGAGGCGGGGGCGAGACCCTGGCCCCCGGCCGGTCTCGCCCCGCTAGGCCGCCGAGCTGGAAGAGGCAGGGGCGAGACCCTGGCCCCCGGCCGGTCTCGCCCCGCTAGGCCGCCGAGCTAGAAGAGGCAGGGGCGAGACCCTGGCCCCCGGCCGGTCTCGCCCCGCTAGGCCGCCGAGTTGGAAGAGGCGGGGGCGAGACCCTGGCCCCCGGCCGGTCTCGCCCCGCTAGGCCGCCGAGTTGGAAGAGGCGGGGGCGAGACCCTGGCCCCCGGCCGGTCTCGCCCTGCTAGGCCGCCGAGCTGGGGCGGCCTGCGACCTGGCGGCCTGAGGCGGTTTGCGGCGGCTTGCCAAGAGCGCCTTGGGGGGAGAAATATTTTCTCCCCCTACTAGTATGTCTTTCAAGTTCACCAAAAATTGGCCCCTTGGAGTGCAAAACTCTCAAAAAGCTTAAAAACTTGCTTACCTTGTTTTGGGCCCACTCTTCGCGAATACGGGGTTGTACACAATCCCCGCTCTTTTCGAGGTTGGCACAAGCTCGGAAAGAAACATCCAACCCAACGTATTCGCGGAGTGTAACTTCCCCTCGGGGTCAACCTGCCATGCCAGCTATGAGAGCCTGGATGGCGAGACCTCCTCTGGGTGAAAACACTTAGCCTCCCCGAGGGGTCAACCTGTCAAGCCAGCTGATGGGAGCCTGGGTGACGAGACAGCCTCGGGGTAAGGGACTTAGCCTCCACGAGAGATCAACCAGCCCAGCCAGCTAGTGGGAGCCTGGCAGCGGAATCCATCTCGGAGCTAAGGGGCTTAGCCTCCACGAGAGATCAACCTGCCCTGCCAGCTAGTGGGAGCCTGGCAGCGGAATCCATCTCGGAGCTAAGGGGCTTAGCCTCCACGAGAGATCAACCTGCCCTGCCAGCTAGTGGGAGTCTGGCAGCGGAATCCATCTCGGAGCTAAGGGGCTTAGCCTCCACGAGAGATCAACCTGCCCTGCCAGCTAGTGAGAGCCTGGCAGCGGAATCCATCTCGGAGCTAAGGGGCTTAGCCTCCACGAGAGATCAACCTGCCCTGCCAGCTAGCGAGAGCCTGGCAGCGGAATCCATCTCGGAGCTAAGGGGCTTAGCCTCCACGAGAGATCAACCTGCCCTGCCAGCTAGTGAGAGCCTGGCAGCGGAATCCATCTCGGAGCTAAGGGGCTTAGCCTCCACGAGAGATCAACCTGCCCTGCCAGCTAGTGAGAGCCTGACAGCGGAATCCATCTCGGAGCTAAGGGGCTTAGCCTCCACGAGAGATCAACCTGCCCTGCCAGCTAGTGAGAGCCTGGCAGCGGAATCCATCTCGGAGCTAAGGGGCTTAGCCTCCACGAGAGATCAACCTGCCCTGCCAGCTAGTGAGAGCCTGGCAGCGGAATCCATCTCGGAGCTAAGGGGCTTAGCCTCCACGAGAGATCAACCTGCCCTGCCAGCTAGTGAGAGCCTGGCAGCGGAATCCATCTCGGAGCTAAGGGGCTTAGCCTCCACGAGAGATCAACCTGCCCTGCCAGCTAGTGAGAGCCTGGCAGCGGAATCCATCTCGGAGCTAAGGGGCTTAGCCTCCACGAGAGATCAACCTGCCCTGCCAGCTAGTGGGAGTCTGGCAGCGGAATCCATCTCGGAGCTAAGGGGCTTAGCCTCCACGAGAGACTCAACCTGCCCTGCCAGCTAGTGGGAGCCTGACAGCGGAATCCATCTCGGAGCTAAGGGGCTTAGCCTCCACGAGAGATCAACCTGCCCTGCCAGCTAGTGAGAGCCTGGCAGCGGAATCCATCTCGGAGCTAAGGGGCTTAGCCTCCACGAGAGATCAACCTGCCCTGCCAGCTAGTGAGAGCCTGGCAGGAATCCATCTCGGAGCTAAGGGGCCATTAGCCTCCACGAGAGATCAACCTGCCCTGCCAGCTAGTGAGAGCTGGCAGCGGAATCCATCTCGGAGCTAAGGGGCTTAGCCTCCACGAGAGATCAACCTGCCCTGCCAGCTAGCGAGAGCCTGGCAGCGGAATCCATCTCGGAGCTAAGGGGCTTAGCCTCCACGAGAGATCAACCTGCCCTGCCAGCTAGTGAGAGCCTGGCAGCGGAATCCATCTCGGAGCTAAGGGGCTTAGCCTCCACGAGAGATCAACCTGCCCTGCCAGCTAGTGAGAGCCTGGCAGCGGAATCCATCTCGGAGCTAAGGGCTTAGCCTCCACGAGAGATCAACCTGCCCTGCCAGCTAGTGAGAGCCTGGCAGCAGGGGGCTTAGCCTCCACGAGAGATCAACCTGCCCTGCCAGCTAGTGAGAGCCTGGCAGCGGAATCCATCTCGGAGCTAAGGGGCTTAGCCTCCACGAGAGATCAACCTGCCCTGCCAGCTAGTGAGAGCCTGGCAGCGGATCCATCTCGGAGCTAAGGGGCTTAGCCTCCACGAGAGATCAACCTGCCCTGCCAGCTAGTGAGAGCCTGACAGCGGAATCCATCCATCTAAGGGCTAAGGGGCTTAGCCTCCACGAGAGATCAACCTGCCCTGCCAGCTAGTGAGAGCCTGGCAGCGGAATCCATCTCGGAGCTAAGGGGCTTAGCCTCCACGAGAGATCAACCTGCCCTGCCAGCTAGTGAGAGCCTGACAGCGGAATCCATCTCGGAGCTAAGGGGCTTAGCCTCCACGAGAGATCAACCTGCCCTGCCAGCTAGTGAGAGCCTGGCAGCGGAATCCATCTCGGAGCTAAGGGGCTTAGCCTCCACGAGAGATCAACCTGCCCTGCCAGCTAGTGAGAGCCTGGCAGCGGAATCCATCTCGGAGCTAAGGGGCTTAGCCTTGGAACACAAATAATATTTTTCGGTGGTTTTTACCATTAATCATAGCCAATACAACGCAAGCTAAGTTCATTACAAAAAAGATGATTCACTTCTCTCTTACCTCCCTCTTCCCCCGTGAATCATCCGATCCTTCCCCGGGTGCCCACATCAACCCTGTCCTCACATCTATCCTCTGCTGCCTCGGGTCGGACTTCTTCAATCCGCACCGGGTCTTGCGCTTGTTGAGGCTGATGAGGTTGCGGTGCTGGGGCTCTTGTCCTTCTCAATTCCAGAAATTCGGGGCAAGTAGATGTCGCGTGGCCCTCCTCCTGGTGGAACTCACAGTAGGGTAACTCCACTCTGACTCTTTTCCTTCCCGTGCGGTTCCTCCTCTCCCTTCGACCAATTTCCATCGCTTGCTGTGGTGGGGGTAGGAGTTGCCTAGGGGCTTGCCTCTGGAAGTTGAACCTTCCTTGGCCCCCATGAAAGTTTCCCCCTCCTTGGATGAGAGCTCTTCCTGGACCTTGGGCAGGTCCTCCTTGCTGCCTCCAGCCTGGTTCCGGACCCTCCTGTCCTTGGAACCCCTGAACTCTGTGATCCTCTCTCCTTCTTCCTTCCTGATGCCTTGAGCCACCCTGCTCCTTTTCCTCTGTCTCTGTCAGCTTTGCCAACTTCTTGACAAACGCCGGGTTGGCCGCCTCCATGGCTATCTCCTCTGCCGCCCTTTCCATCAGCTCCTCGAAGGAAAGGGGGGCCTTCCGGGTCAAGCTCATCTTGAAGAAGCCCTCCTTCAGCCCAACAGTGAAGGCCATCTGGAGAGCATACCCTGGCATCTCCTGGACCTCCAAGATCTCCTCTTGGAACCTGTCAACGTAGCGGGCCAGCGACTCCTCGGCCCCCTGCCTTATCAAGAAGATGGACTCAGGATTCCTCTTCCGCTTCTTGGAGGTGGAGAAGCGGAGCTGGAAGCTTCGGCTCAAGTCCTCGAACCCATAGATCGACCTCGGAGGGAGTTGATGGAACCAATCCCTTGCCTTCTCCTTCAGCGTGATCGCAAAGAGGCGACACTTGAAGGCATCCGTCATCGGCCTGATGGAGACGGCATCCTCGAACCATTGCAGATGCTGGACGGGGTCATCCTTCCCCGAATAGTAAGCCATGTCTGGCTCTCTGAACCCCTCGGGAACGGGAGCTGAGATGATCAGCTCGCTGAAGGGTGACCCCCTAAGGGGTGGTCTCGCCACCTCCGCTCGCGCGGCCTGCTCGCCTGGGAGGTTGGCACTCGCCGGGCTAGAGAACAACTCTCGGCCGGTGAGGTCTCGCTCGACCCCATCGCCCATCCTCTCCTTCCCTGGCCTTCTTCCTGGTGCACTTCCTACTCCCCCTGCTGGGGTCATCTCGCCTGGACCCCTGGGAGTCGACTCGTCGAGGGGGGGAGCTAGCTCCTGGGGGGTCGGGGTGGAGCTGCCACCCTGAGGAGCGATGCTTCGCAGCATCTCCATGATACCCTGGATGGAGGCCATGAACTCTTGCCTCCCCACAAAGGGTCCTGGGGTGGGGAGCTCGCCGAGGTCGTCACTACCTCCCTGACCTCCTGTCATGACACCCTCTCGAGATCTTCTGTGCTGGTCACTCTCCACGCTCACCGCACCAAAATGTTGAAACCGATTTCTCGGTCTCTTGTGGAGTTCGACCCTTGGGGAAGGGGTGACCTCACACCTACTACACCCAAGAGAGCGTCACGGACCAAAGGACCAAGAAACTAGAAACAGACCCACGGCTCTAGCGCGGAGGTCCCACCTCACACCCGGAAGGCTACCTGAGCACTTCCCCTCCCTAGCCAATGCTTGAGCTAGGGTGCCTTGAGGAGCTCTCTCTCTACTCTACCGAGGAGCTAAGGGAGGAGGAGGCTAAGAAGAATGTGTCCCCCAAAGGCACCCAAGGGGGTCTATTTATAGTTTTTCCAAGGGTTCTGGGCCAGAAATGACCAAAGTACCCCTACGGCCAAAAGGCCTCGGGCCAATAGGGAACCGCCACGCCGGGGGGTAAAGGGGGAATTCCCCCCCCCCCCCCCCCCCCGAGGGCAAGAAGGTAAAACTGCATCGGGGCAAGGGCGAGACCGCGGCCTTCGACCGGTCTCGCCCCGCCAGACCGCCAAGCAAGAAGAGGCGGAGGCGAGACCCTGGCCCCCGGCCGGTCTCGCCCCGCTAGGCCGCCGAGCTGGAAGAGGCGGGGGCGAGACCCTGGCCCCGGCCGGTCTCGCCCCGCTAGGCCGCCGAGCTAGAAGAGGCAGGGGCGAGACCCTGGCCCCCGGCCGGTCTCGCCCCGCTAGGCCGCCGAGCTGGAAGAGGCGGGGGCGAGACCCTGGCCCCCGGCCGGTCTCGCCCCGCTAGGCCGCCGAGCTGGAAGAGGCAGGGGCGAGACCCTGGCCCCCGGCCGGTCTCGCCCCGCTAGGCCGCCGAGCTAGAAGAGGCAGGGGCGAGACCCTGGCCCCCGGCCGGTCTCGCCCCGCTAGGCCGCCGAGTTGGAAGAGGCGGGGGCGAGACCCTGGCCCCCGGCCGGTCTCGCCCCGCTAGGCCGCCGAGTTGGAAGAGGCGGGGGCGAGACCCTGGCCCCCGGCCGGTCTCGCCCTGCTAGGCCGCCGAGCTGGGGCGGCCTGCGACCTGGCGGCCTGAGGCGGTTTGCGGCGGCTTGCCAAGAGCGCCTTGGGGGGAGAAATATTTTCTCCCCCTACTAGTATGTCTTTCAAGTTCACCAAAAATTGGCCCCTTGGAGTGCAAAACTCTCAAAAAGCTTAAAAACTTGCTTACCTTGTTTTGGGCCCACTCTTCGCGAATACGGGGTTGTACAGTCACATCGGAGTAGCTCGCTGCCTCAGCTCGCCGCCCCAGCTCGCTGACCCAGCCCGCCGACTTCCAGCACATCCCAATCAAGGCTAAGCCAAGCATTACGGTTTCTTTTTATTTAAATAACAATTAAAAATGTTCTAAAATTATTCATCCCAGCAAGGGAAAGTTCGAAACAGAAAACGAGGTGCGCGAGCAGGGAGGGCACCGGATGATGCGAGCGCCGGTCGGCTCGGCAGAGGAGCCCGCAAATTTACCTACCCCGGCCTCGCGATCCCCGCCCCCCAAGCTGCCGCGCGCGGAGAAGCTCGCGGATCCTTCCAGAGTTCCTTTGCGCGACCAAGAGACCGTCATCTATCTCATCCAGGAGTCGGGAAGGAGACATCAACTCGCCAGGTCGGCCGAGGCGCACCTCCTCAGCAAGGCGCGCATAGTCGCGCTGCAACGTCTCGTTGACTCCTTGCACCTCGCGCAGACCACCCACCAGCTTCTTGAGGAGCTTGACCTCCCTCCTCATCAGCTCGCCTTGATCCACCTCCGGGCCCAGGTAAGAGTCCAGCGAGCTCGGAGACGGGAGGGGAGAGTGATGAGCTGTCCGCGAGGACTCCTCGGCAGCCGATTGACTGTGAAGGGCTGTAAAGGCAGATGTCAGCAGAGCAAAAGCTTGTGAAGCACAGAGTTGAGCGAGGCAGACCTGAAAAGCTAGGCGGCTCAAAGGAGATGCGAGGAGGGATGAACCTCAGGTCCTTCCCGCGACCTGGGCCGCGAGCCCCCGGCGAGATGGGCTCGAAGCCCGGGACAGGAATGGACCCCAGGCCCCCCCCCCCCCCCCCCCCGGCGGCCGCGTCAATTTGCCGAGGAGGGGGGCCAGGTGGTGAAGCTGGCCTCTGCGAACTCACAGGCAGGATCCCGAAGAGGAGCGGCGGATCCCGTGGATGGCTGTCCGGGGCCGAGAGTTGCGACGTGGCGAGCGTGACCTCGCCTCGCGGCGTAGGGACCCGCGGCGCGGTGCCCTCGTCATCTGGAAGGCCGCCCTGATCGTCACCAACAACAACGACCTCCCTATCATTCTCCAGAATAGTTCGAGTAGAAGAGCCGGTCTCGCGAGCCAAAGTGGGCCTCAGGTCGTGGAAGATGGGCTCGGCCGCCTCGGGGAATGGCTTTGTCCTCTTAGAGCTCGGCTCGGCGGGGTCAATTTGAGGAACCTTTGCGGGAACCGCCGTCAGCGCGGCAATGCGAGCCTCGGAAGCCTGGCGGGCTCGATCTATGCGCTCTTGAATCTCCTTGGGAAGGGGCATCTTGGCAAGGCAGCAGGGGGAATGGCAAGAGCCAGGCAGCAGAGCAGGTGCATATATATATAGCCGCAGGTGGCCCCCACCAGAAGATTCCCTTCAACTCGCCAGCCGGAGCTCGCCGCACACTTCGGGTTGGATGTTTCTTTCCTAGCTTTTTGACAAGCTCGAAAAGAGAGGGGATTGTGTACAACCTCGTGTCCGGCGAGCAAGGTCATCAAGGGGCGAGTAGGGCAGGCTGGGAGCAGCAGGCGAGCTCGGCAGCGGCAGGGGCGAGACTGAGCTCGGCATCCGTCGACCAGAGTTCGTCGATCGGCGACCCCGAGCCCGGCATTCACCGAGCGGGCTGAGGCTCGCGACCCCTCAGTGGAGCTCGGCAGCAGCTGGCGAGCAAAGCACGCCGAGGTGGCCAGGGGTCCCAGCTCGCCTGGGGATCAGAGGTACTTTTCACTGTTTTATCCCTGCTGGCCTGCCCATAGACCTTCAAAACAGCGGAGTTTGGCTGTTGGCAGGCCCAGCCAAGGGTTTCCTGGTAATTTCAGGTCAGCTTTTTTGGTTATTGGCAGTCCGGGTCTCAAAGACTATAAATAGGACCCAAGGGGTACCCCAGAAGGCAAGTTTTGTTCCCTGAGCTCCTCTCCCCAAATTCTCTAAGTGCTTTCTGCGGGTACCTTAGCTCGGCTTCAGGCTAAGGAGGGGAAGCGCTCTGAGATCTTCCGGGTTTGTGGTGGGACCTCCCCGCCGAGCCCTTGGGTCTGTTCCTCCTTGTCTTGTTGTTATTCTTGCAGGAGCGAAGTAGGCGCGAGACCACCCCTTTCCCCAAGGGCGAGCTCCACAGGAAGCCGGGTTCCGGTTTCAACAACAGGTAGAGCCAAAACACTAAAGGATGATTTTGGCTCGCTCTTGAGAATAAATGAGCAATACCTAAGAATATTGATATCTTTAATCGTCCTCTACATTGGCAATCTCCCTCAATTCATAATGAGATTCTCTAACAAGATTATAATGGATCCAAAGGAGAAAAAATGACCAATAACACGTTTTTTAGCATTTATGAATTTGTGTTTGGAATTTCGGGTGCAACCCTTCACCAAAAAAACTCAATTTTTAGGGCTGGGGGCATTCATTGGCACTACCATGTTCAAAGTTTTTGCCCAAAAATATCATCTTGAGAAATTAATGTTGGTGATCACAGCTGCTGAGACACCACATATATTTTATACAACTCCATTCAGGCAGAGCAAGTAAATACGATCCAAGGCTATGCTTTTCATGGAGAAAGGGAATTACAGTCTCTTAATAACTGATGCAGAATTTCAAAGTTGACAATTTTCTGGAATTCGAAGTTTTGATCATGAATCATGATTCATGGCTTTGTCCCCTGTTTCCAGAGCAGTTTATAATCCATAGTTTCCTGATAGTGTTTACTCACACAAGAAGAGTAGAAAATCCTGATTCTGACTAATAATGAAGTGTCTGTTTGGGGTGGCCCCGAGCTTCTGCTATCGCTGCTTCATTCGCTCCCTCGCCGGAGCACCGAGAAGGCGACAAATGGACCCATAATCCCTACAAATTATACTGGATCACTAGTATTGCTCAGCAAATGATTTTTATTTGTATGAGAAAAATCATGGAATTTCTCAAGAAATATATAAGATCAAACAGAGGATTTGCAATTTCTAACAGTGAATGTACTGTTAGTGACCGTTGAAACATTGTTCTTAAAAGAGTTTTTTTTAAACAGCAGGGCACAAACAATTGTTCACCGTCTTCCTATTTCTGCCTGTAGGCAATATAATTGGCTAGGTGGAGTAAAGGCGCCGCCTTTGCCGGATCGAAGCCGTCGAGCTGCAGCTTTGCTTCCCGGAGCAGCTCTTCGGCAAACTCCCTCGACTTTTCGAGGCCCATCAGTTTCGGGTAGGTTGTCTTGTCGGTGGCCAAATCCTTGCCGGCGGTCTTCCCCAGCTCCTCCGACGACTTGGTCATGTCGAGGATGTCGTCCACCACCTGAAACAGCAGCCCGATGCCCCTCGCATAACGTCTCAGGCGGTCGATCTCGCCGTCCGAACCGCCGCCGATTATAGCTCCAATGGCCGCCGACGCCTCCAGCAACGCGGCCGTCTTATGTGTGTGGATGAACTCGAGACGCTGGAGCCCGACGGGCTCTCCGAGGCCGGTGCATTCCATGTCCACCACTTGTCCGGCGACAAGCCCCTCGCCGCCAATGCAGCGCGCGAGCTCGGCCACGGCGCGGACGACGAGGGCGGGGTGCGCCACCCGGTGATACGGATAGTTGCCCGTGTCGGCAACGTGCTGGAAGGCGAGGGAGAGGAGAGCGTCTCCGGCGAGGACCGCGATTGCCTCGCCGTAAGCTGCGTGGCATGTGGGCTGCCCGCGGCGGAGGTCGTCGTTGTCCATGCAGGGGAGGTCGTCGTGAATGAGGGACATGGTGTGGATCATCTCCACGGCGCAGGCTCCCGGCATCCCGAGGGCTTCGTCGCCTCCGACGAGCTCGCAGGCGGCGAGGCACAGTGCCGGACGGACGCGCTTTCCGCCGCCGAGGAGCGAGTAGCGCATGGCCTCGTGGATGCGCTCCGGGAACACCATCGGAACCGCCAAATCCAGGGCCCTGTTCACCGCCGCGGCTTTGGACCGCATGTAGCCTTTAAAATCAAACTCCGCTACAGTGGACAGAGCGGATGCTTCGGTCTCCGCCGCCGGCGGCAAAGAAGAGGCGACTCTGGAAAATGAACAAAGGCGAGTATGAATAGAGAAGGCGATAGAGAGCGGCGCCGCCGGAGGATTGGGGGAGGAGAACAGAGTTCTGGATCCGGCGGTGTTAAAATTCAGCAAGGGACAAATGATGGTGCCCATTTCGTTTCTACCAGTAGAGAGCGGGAATCGCCGGCCGGCGATGTTGGACTAACGGAGCGGCGGCGCTAAAATCGGGTTCTTTACAAGAAGAGAAGAAAGAGGGCGGAAGGGATTCTTCTCTTCTTCGTCGGGAGCATTTGGGGATGGGAGCAGCAGGATAACATTTGTGGGATGCGAGACTGCTCTTAGCGGTGCGATTTGTTTTGCCAGTTACAGCGGATTGGGTCTTCTGCTTTTATGGGCAAGCGAAAGCCGAAAGGTGGAGGCAATGAGGAGGAGCACACGATTAAAGGATGGTTTGGTGATCTGGAGAGTACAGCGTACAGCAAAGTTGGAGGGAACGAAAATATGACACGTACTATCTCACGATGAACTGCCCCGCAGGAATGCGACAGCCTAGTAAGAGAAAGGACGGCAGTTATGGATTTGTTTGTTTTCGCTGATCATCTCAAAAAGGGCTTTTTGATCAAAAGAGGCTACTACTTAATTTAGTTCACCATTTTGCAGCCTTTGTTTGGAGCAAATGTTGCTGAACGGCGGGTAAATAAACAAGCGTCGGCGGCGTTTGCTCTGTTTGCACCCACCGCTAAAACAGAACATTTCCAATCCCGCCTCCCCCCTCTGTTCGACCCATCCGTTTGGACCCGCCGGCTCCTCCCGCCACCGTTCAATAAAACGAAGCCACATCATTTCTCATCCGCGGGTTAGGGCCTCCGTTCTGGACCTCGCGCGACCCCTTCCTGTTCCCGATATTCTCTTCTCGATCGCTGCTCCATGCGGATCTTAGGGTCCCTTTGTTTCTTGTTGGACTCCACTTCGATCTTTCTTTGGAGAGATGGATTTCGGGCCGGATTTCGTTGGACTCCACTTCGATCTTTCTTTGGAGAGATGGATTTCGGGCCAGATTTCTTCTCTATCGAATAGGACGAGGTCTTCTTCGTTCTTTCTTAGGTCAACTTTTACAATTTCGATCGCTCTCTCATGTTGATCTGGTAAACTTCCTATTTATAGGAAAACTGGGCTGTGATTAGCCGAAATCCCATAACCTCCACTATCTTTGTGATTGTTCGTGGGCTCAACTATTTTACAGACGAAGACTGTCAAATTTAATCTGATCTACCAGAAAGCTCGAGCAAGAAGCAACAAGCTTGTATCTTGAGTGCGGAGTTTCTATTTTCAGAGTGTTTGGCCGAAATTATAAGATATCTCGACGGGCGGCTTGCGGGCTACATTATTGCCTAAGATCAACAAAAAAGGCAGAAAAATAAATGTCTCACAATTGTGGCGGTCACTTTAACCGCATTGGTGCGTAGACACTATTCCAGCCTAAATAAAGAGGTCAATAAAAAACCAAAATAAGTTTTAAAAATGTATTTCTTTTTCACAGGAGCAATGAAATATAGGCTCCGGGACTTGTTTTCACCGATCAAACGATTATAATCGCATGAATCGGATCTTAATCAAGATCAGATTCATGCGGTTGTAACCGCGTGATCACGAAAATAAGTCCCCTCAAACCGAGTCATAGATATAAAAATAGGGTGTTTATATTGACAGCCCTTATATGGATATTGACAGCCCAAAGATAATGACAGCCTAAAATACGGCTATTGGCAGCCCGATGGATATTGACAGTTCAAAAATTAAATTTTTAAATAGATATTTTTAGAAAAATTGTTCAACATGAAAGTTGTAGATCTAGTAAAGATCGACAACTTTCATGTTGAACTCTTTTTATAAAAATGTCATATAGTAGGCTTATTTTCAAAAACCGCGGACCCCGGGCGAAACCCGCATAGTTCCGTCCGGGTTCCGCGCCTTTTAAAAATAGGCATACTATATTCCATTTTTAGAAAAAGTGTAACATGAAAATTGTAGATCTCAACGAGATCTAAAACTTTTATGTTGAACACTTTTTCTAAAATGTCATATAACAGACCTATTTTTAAAAGACGTGTGTTCCACATTTTGCGCTGCTGTTAACGGTCATATTATGTGTGTTTTTTATTATTTTACTGGGCTGTCAATATACTACCAATATAAACTCACTTAAAATATCAAAATTTTCTTGCCGCCCTATTAAGCATTTGCTGTATAAATAATACATGTCAATTCTATTAATTAATTCTTAAATTATTTGATAATATATTTCAATTGTGTTATTTTTTTCCTTATGTTTTGGCTCTATTTGGCAGTGGCAGTTATGAACGTGATAGTTATAAACTGTCGTTCGTGAACATCCGACCTCACCTAAAGAACTTCATCCACAATGATTATGTTTAAAACTTGTTTTCTTATCACGCAAATCATACATTCTATGACAGTGACGTTATTGTCTAAATTCACTAGTGAAAGGTTGTAGAGAAAAATCCTAAACCTTAAACCTTATTCGTGTCGAGTCAGTTGGTCAGTAAACCCTAAATTGAATCCAACGGATAGAAATGTCTTTTGGGTTCCTTGGCATGTTGTGCGAACTTCACCCACTAGGCTCTGTGTGTAACCGTCATGAAGTGTGAGTTAAATTGTCATTCGTTAACTCATCTAAGATTTTATCCACTATTGTGTTCAAACTGATGATGCTTGTTAGCATGTGGCCACTTTTGTGTCCACTTTTATGCAAAAGCAAATTAACTAGGAGTTAACTGACTATTGGCTGACGACCAAAATTAAATTTTTCTCGCCTTTTTGAAATACGCCTTGTATTTTTAGAAAAAATCTCACACGAGTGTATCTTGTCATAACTTTGATCACTTCTTAAAATGTGTACAATGACTTTGGCAAATATGCAGGTTTTTGCTTTCAGAAATTGTCGAGATCCATAACTTTCGTGTTGAACACTTTTCCTGAAATTGCATGTACAAGGCGTATTTTGCGAAAAATTAGGAGATTTTAAAGTACGACAAGCCAATAATAAATTGCGGTTAACAATTGTCATTAAATAAAGCTTGACACCATGTGCCCAACTATTTCTTTCAATAAATATCATGCAAGAGAAGTCAAAAGTTGCAAATCAGATAAGTTTTTTTTTCTAGACGATGACTATATGCATGCCCATTTGGGTTATGTGCCGGCCACCCAATTTTATAACTGTAATGTGCACGTCATGATCAATATAGGTTCACAACTTGTTATGAATTTTTAGTTTTGTCTGTATTTATCCTTGACTCAACAGGTGCGCCGGCGGAGTTTTGAAAAGAAATAAGTATATTTATCTCCCGCGTCTTCTACTGTTTTTGTTTATTTACATACTTGTTCATCTTACCGCAGAGGCTTTTCGAGTTAGAATCCGAACAATCCAAGCGCATGCTGCATGACCGAATTTCAAAGAAGAAGAAGAAAACACATATCATTTGTTCATTAACCCTATCCCGATTCAAAGCCGTCTGATCAAATTGAAGGGTTCGTCAAATTTGAGCCGGCAGCTCAAATCCTAAACCCTAAAACCTAAACCCTAGATTAAATTTGGATTAAATCCGGTCCAGTCAACTCAACCACAGCTAAGTTCAGAATTGTAGATGAGAAATATTTTTATTATTCTCTAATCTCTACTATAAAAAGTTATTGTTCTTGCAAGGTGCGCATGCCGCATGAGGTGTTATATATTATGCTATATGATAAAAATATATTATTATTTTATGGGTCTTACATTTATGCAAGGTGCGCATGACCAACTCATTCTTAAATTATTATAATTATTATAATTATTATTATTATTATTATTGTCTAACATTAATGAGTCTTACATCATCAACGACTTTGTTGAGTTATATATAATTTAATATGTGAAGGAAGAGTATGGGCATGCGTATTAACGTATGCCTTATTATTCGGGTTATTATTATAAAATATGATAAAATAATTTATATTGGCACCGCATTGTATTGATCCAATGCAATGGCACTAAAATTAATTGGCAGCCGATGGATACGAAGCCAAACAATAAATTGTTAACTGACATTTTTAGAAAAAGTGCAACATGAAAATTGGATTCGTCGAGATCTACAACTTTTTTAGTGAACACTTTTTTTAAAAATGTATATAGTCATAAATTAAAAAGGGCGGAAAACCCGGGCGGAATATGCGCGTGCGCGGGTCGCGTCTTTGAAAATAGGCATATATGACATTTTTAGAACGGTTCAACATAAAAGTTGTAGATTCGACGAGATAATTTTCATGTTAAACCTTTTCTAAAATGTCATATAGAGACCTATTTTTAAAAGACGTGTGTTCCGTCTTTTGGGTGCTCTTAGCGGTCATATTATGTATGTTTTTCCTTATTTTCTGGTGCCAATCGATATGCGGGCTGCCAATAAAACGAATAATTTCACTTGTGGTTGTGGATAAAAATCTGAAATAATTGTTTAAATTAACATTTAAAGTTATGATGTGTATTAATTATGCGCCATTCTGAGTGCATTTGGCACTTCAAACAGTGTCTTAAAGAACGGAATTAAACCGGATGTCCAAATCGGAGAGATAAAGTACCAACGATAGTGTATTTTACCGTGTAAAGTGTGGGTGGGGACGGAGTCAAAAATTTTTTTTGGAAGGACATAAAATTTTAATGAAGTTTAAAACATAAATAATAAAGTAAAATAATAAATGTAAAGAAAATACCCATCATTATAGTTGTCATCGTCGACTCTTCAAAACATAAGATCACCGCACATTTTTTCAAAAAAAATATGAAATTTCTGATGATATTGTTGTTTCCTGCATAACATTATAAAAAATATTAAATATATTGAAAATTTATAATAAAAATTAATTATAAAATAAATAAATATAATTTGTAAACATACCATATTTTTATAGCTGTCCTACTCTGTTTTTCATTTTTTGAAATCTCTGAATGATTATTTCTTTTTTGGCAAAATTATCAAATTAGTCCCTAAACTTTGTGATCTTTTTCAAATCAGTCTCTAAACTTTCAAATGATTCAAATAGATCTCTAAACTATTAAAACCAGTTCAAAGTAATCTCAAATTGGTCCCTATGAGGGTACACTTATTGTACTGGTTTTAATAGTTTAAGGACTTATTTGAATCGTTTGAAAGTTTAGGGACTGATTTAAAAAAGATCCCAAAGTTTAAGGACCAATTTGATAATTTTGCCTTTCTTTTTAAATATTTGCAATTATATATTTATTTATATATGTGTAATCAAACAGCCATTCATTAAAGAATCTCACATTTGATTGCGTAGTCGATTCTTCACAATGTTCATTGTTGAAAATGCTCTTTCGACTGTAGCAGTTGCAACTGATAAAACCAATGCAAACTTACTATCAAATATACCAATGGATATAAAATATCCTTCTTTTTTTCTACAATTGTTCTTGCAAGATCGTCAATTCCATTTAATTGTCCAAAGTCAATGTCAGATTTTACATCAATAATAAATGTTTCCAATTGACTATTAAGTTTCCATATTATCCAAAATGGAAAAAGCTGATGGATAAAACTCTGCAAGACGTTTCAGCTTTTGTTTATCAAAACTTGAAAATATATTACTTGGATTTAAACATGCAATGCAAAAAGCAATTATGTATTCGTCACTGTAAACTGTTGTTGAGATCCTGAAATGCAAATCTATGACATTAAAAAAAATCTCAGCTCGATAATATGTAAATTTGTCATCTCATGAACTCGTTATTGTGATCATCCTCGTGCCACATACATATTTTCCATTAAAGGAATATCAATTTCATAATTATCACACAATGAAGAAACATCTTTAATTAATTTTCCTCATCCATTATCTCGCATATCTTGCAGCATCTGTTTTGATATTCTGACTAAATTTATTGCATTAGCAATATCTGGTTGTTTGCGTTGCAAAACTTATGATAAAATATTGGTTATTCCTAGAATATCTCTCAGTAGATATAAAATGAAAACATAATCAAAAGTTTACAGAGAATTTAATAATGCAAATGTTGCAGCTTTTCTGATCTGAACTTGTATGTTGATTTTTTTCAATCAACTTGAGGACATCAATAACAGATGAAAATAACACAATCATATTAATCAATGAACTATAATGTGAACCTCACATTGTATCATCTGCTCTAATAAGATTTCTTTCTTTATTTTGACTTGCTCTGCCAATTATTTCTCTTTTTTGTAAACATTCAAAAAAAATTTATGCTTGAGATTCTCAAAAACGTTCTTGTCGTTTACATGAAACAGTAATAATATTAGTTGTTGTAGTTGTCAAATAAAAAAACCAAGCAACTAGAACATGATTTTTTGCAACAACGACTAGTGCAAGCTGAAGTTAGTGAGCAAAACAATGAATATAATATGCTAATAAATTCTCCTTCAAAATGAGTGCTTTCAGACCATTAAACTCCCCTCTAATATCACTACCACCATCATAACATTGTCCACGCAATTTTGAAATAAATAAACTATGATTAGAGAAGAATCGTTCTAATCCCGCTTTCAACGAAACTGATGATGTATTTGAAATATGCACAATACCAAGAAGCGCTCAATCACTTGACCTTGTTTATCAACATAGCGTACTGCAATAGTCATCTGCTCTTTTGTTGATATATCTCGTGATTCATCAATAAGAATAGAAAAAAAGAATCTCCAATATCTCTAATAATCAAATTTATTGTCTCAGTAGTCATTGCATTGATAATATCTTTTTGAATATCTGGTGCAGCAAGCTTATTATTTTCAGGAGCTTTTTCTAAAATTACATGATTAATTTCCTCATTATGATCACCAAGAAATCGTAAAAGCCCAAAAAAATTCCCTTGATTAAATGATTTTTCTGACTCATTATTCCCACGAAATGTCAAGCCTTGTCCAATCAAAAATAGACATAATGCAACATCTTTTTATATGCTATGAAGGGAATTGCTCAAACCAAGTGACGTTAAACTTTTTCTTTTTGATGAAAATTTGTTTTTGGAAATATATGATTTTGAGGTTGATAAGGTCCTTTTAACAAATAATAACGTTTAATCTCGTCACGTTGTTCAACAGGATAATTTGAAATATGAATCCGAGAACAAGCATCTGACTGAAGATTTGTCATATCAATTTCAGTCCGACTACGTTTATTACTTAATTGTAACTCATCAACATTGATGCTGACTTTACTTGAAGAGACTGATTTTTCAACTGACTTAAAATACATAAGCATTGCTGTTAAAAAATTCCATTTTATCAAAAAATGAACTATAATGATTCCTGAAAGTGATGATGAAGGGGAAAGAGAGACCTGTATGACCGGATTGCTTGATCAGCATTTGCACCTTGCAAGAATCAACAATACAAATTAATTTCAGCTACAATCCACCGATTGCTGATCGATTCATCAAAGATTCTATCTGAAAGAAACATAACATTATAGTTTACAAATCAATTTGAAGGTAGAAACACAGAACTTCACAAATCACAAATTCACAATATGAGGAGAAATAAGGTTTTCAGTTTTTCACCTTCACCATTCTTCCTTCCAATAGCCGGTGAGAATCAGGAAAATTGGAAATGTTGGAACTGGAAGCGAATCAGCCGAAGAAAAAAAATTAAAGGCTGGAATGCTCGAAGAATGGAGGAAAAGCCGAACAGACACAAGAGTCGGGGCCACCTGTACGTGCCTGGAACTCTGGAAGGCAGGAATTCGCCGATAGGTGTCCCGTACCTAATGGATTTGCAACTCGCAAGGGTCAACGCCCGGCGTCGATGGAGAACGGGAGAAGGAGATCAGGGACTTAGGGTTTTCAGCATTTGGTTTATGCAATAAAATATATAAAAAAAAAACTAATGCAGACTATACACAGCGGTTTTTACAAAAAACGTTGTATATACTCGAATAGACATCGATTTTTATATAAATCGCTGTCTATTCTATAGTTCAGGGTAGAATAGACAGCGATTTATATAAAACCTGTTGTCTATATTTGAATAGACAGTAATTTTTATATAAACCACTGTCAATTTTAGAGGTCAGGGTAGTATAAACAGTGGTTTATATAAAAACTGTTGTCTACATTCGAATAGACAGCGATTTTTATAAAAAAGCTCAGCTGGTGATGAGAGTTTCGTGGAAGCGTATCTTATCTAGGAGGTGGAGGGATCGAGCCCTCACCTCAACAACCCGCCTTACGGGCACAACAATGGTTCACACGGTTAGCAGCCTGGGGCGCCCAGCTATGGATCACATGTTGAGCAGCCTGTGGCCCCTTGGGAGAAGGGTTGGGGTGTATGGTCCGCGAACCTGGTGCGACCGACTGGGGCTGGCTATAGATTCTGGGTGAGATAGCCCTACGAGCAGCCAAGTGTCCAGTTGCGTCGTATCATAAAAGGGTTGTTCACTGTGTGATCCATAGCTGCGCCCATAAGGGGGGTTGTTGAGGTGACCCGCCCAGTGTCCAGTTGGGTCTTAGAATAGACAGCGGTTTATATAAAAACCGTTGTCTATACTCGAATAGACAGCGGTTTTTATAAAAACCTTTGTCTATTCTCATGTTTTTTTAAAAAAATAAGGCGTCCAACGCCAAAGACGGGCGAATAGCCTTAAAAATTAGACATTTTTTGTATTTTTTTGTTAATTAAACCGTTGTCTATTTTGTTGTCAATTAAAGCTATGCCTCCTCCCCCCAAGAAACGATGTCATTAAGTGGGGGGGGGGGGGGGGGGGGGGCACGTGCCCCCTGGCCCTTATTTAAAACCGCCCGTGAGTGGCGGGCATCTAACGGTTCGCGTTGGATGCCCGCACACATCTCAAAATAAGATGAGATGCACTCGCTTTGAGATGTGTGTGGGCATTCACGCAAGTCATTGGATGTCCGCACATTACCGTAAAGTCGGGGGATGTGCTTTACTCCCCAGGATCCCGGATCAGCCAAGTCATCCTCTTCCTCCCACTGAGACCGACAAGGCTTCGTTTGGCGTGGTGACGATGGTGATCAAGAACCGTTGTACGCGAACGCCCGTCTCACCTAAAAAAATTCATGCATTTATGCTCAAAACTAATTTATTTTCTTGACTGCAAACATATATTCTATGATAATAATATTTTTGAGTGGATGGGCGCAAGCAGTCTGAAAGTCTTTGAAGACGTACAATTAAATTTATATTAAAAACTTTTAATCTATTTTAATTAAAGAAGTTTGAACGGAGGACTGAATTCACTCGTTTACTAAATAAAGGGACAGAAATCATGAAAAAAAATGTGGGCCTGATTTTCAAAAAGGTGCAAAATTAATGGACTGTAATAACAGTTCTGCCTTATTACTATTAAGGGTTATTCAAAAAGGTCCCCTCACAAGTTTGCGTAATATCAATTTGCACCACACTAACTTTCAAACTTACAAAAATCTCTCCTCTCAATTTGAGATCCAAATAAATAACCTTTACTATAAATAAGCAACAACACAAATAAGAAGAGGATAATTTAAGAGTAATATTAAGTGCAAATCAATTTAAAAAAAGTATATAAGTATATATATATATATATATATATATATATATATAGGGTTTGAAATATATAAACTTAGGGCTTTTTTAAGGCTAAAAAAGCTTGAGTTGATTCTCCCATAATTCATATCGCAATAGACAAATAATTATACATTTTGTAGCCAAGAACGAAATCTACAACTTTTATTTGAACATTTTTTCAAAATTTACACGGTTTAGCCGAAATCTGACCCAAAAAGTTGGTGGCTCAAATTTTGAAATTTATTATTATTACATTCATTTCGAGTCAGTAACCTTTCGGGCGAGATTCCGGTCAAACCATTAAAATTTTGAAAATTGTTCAACATGAAAGTTTTAGATCTCGTTTTTTGACTACAAAATGCATATATTATTCGTCTAATTCCGACATATATTGTAAGAGAACCAGCTCAAGCTTTTTTACGGCTTAAATATGTTATTTAATGATATATATATATATATATATATATATATAATTTGCACGTAATCAAAATGAATTTGCACATAAAATTAATCATAAAATATAATATAATAATTTGGTTATTTTTAAATAACAATTAAATATTTCACTCATATAATGTTATTTAAATATATTAGGACAATGAATTATAGTTAACTATGCTTAAGAGTACGGTTGTTATTCTTTGGAGCATGAGGAACAGATTCTCATTAGTATTTCTGCTAAAATATAAATTGATATCTGGAATAAGATTGTGTTGAATGGACGGCTATGATCTTTCCATTACAAAATAAAACTTACAAGCCCAGCAAAAAATTGTGTTTAAGAGCAATGCAGTGAGCTGCATTACCCTTTCAAAATTTTTGTACATGTTCGGCCACATTGAAAGGGTAATGCCGCCTGATCTTTCAAGTGCGTGCAAATCTGACCCTCTGTTATCGTGCTTGATCAAAAATTGATGAAGCTCCTTGGGTGAGGTCGCGCATTGACGAAATATTCACAACCACTGTTCACGACAGCCACATCAGGTGGTTGATCAGTCATTTTCACTTGACTGACTTGTTGCTAGTTTTAGAAGACAACTGTGAAAATGCTAAAAAGTCAAAAGCCAATTGGTGCTGGGCTTTCAATATTTGGGAGAGACCGTTGTGAAAGGAACGGTGATAAATGTAGTGTTGTGAAAAGAGTGGTTGTAATGCCCGTGAGTATTTTTGTGAATAAAAAATTATTAAGAAAATTAATTAAGCTTAAGATTTTTTATATACCTGCATGGAAAATTAAAAACTAAGTTATTTTTTTAATTGTTTTTTTAAGATAAGCAGTAGAATTCATTCGTTAAGAGAATCCAAACGGATCAAGCCTAAAACATAGGGATGATAAAGAGCGAGGAGTAAAAAAAACTCTGGCGCAATAGCAACGTTGTTAACCGACCGCCGAACAAAAACAAACGAAATAGAATGAACCGAGGCGCCCAGGCGCAAGACGTGGAGAATGATAGGGCATTTCAAAGAAAAAGGCGCCACCGAAGAAGATAAGGAGTGATAAGCGTAGCACAGTCCCTCTCCGCCACCACAGATTGTCATCCAAACTCCACCGCCAGCTCAAGAGCCAATCGTGCCGCAAGAGCCTCGGCCACCATAGCTTGTGACGAGAGATGTCAAACCCCGGATCGCCATGCCACACAAGAACCCGAAGAATCACGCAAAATCACACTTGTGGCAAGCAAAGAAGGCTCGGCCCGAACCGCCCCATCAAAATTAATCTTCACCGAGCCGCGAGGAGGAGACCAAGCAAAAGAGCAAGCCAGCGGCAAGTCCCCGAGCTCCTCCGGAGGCGAAACGATCACCGACTATGGTTACGACGCCACCAGAGAGACCAACAAGCCGTAGCAAATACTCACAGTGATTGTTTTATGATTGTTAGTTATGCTGTATATTGTCATCTTAATACTCGCGGTGATTAAGGCTCTGCTTGGTGCGACGGTAGCGGTCGTGAACGTGGTGATGATAAATCGTCGTTTGTGAAACCCGGCCAACCCAAGGAAATTCACATTTTTATGTACCAAACTATTTTTTTTCTTGATGGCAGTCATAACCGTCATGATGCCAAACATACATTCTATGATAGCGGCGTTTTTGTCCGAACTCACCGTAGCAAAAACACCGCGCCAAAAGGAGCCTAAGGGTATGTTTGGCACGGTGTTTTTTGCTCTGAGTTTGAACAACATCAATCATAAAATGTGTTCAGCAGGAAAAAAGGTTATGACCGTCATCAAGAAAGAAAGAAAATTTTGAACATAAAAGAAGATTGTGTTCATTGTGTGGTCGGGTGTTCAAGAACCGAGATTCATAACCACCGCGTTCACGACCGCCACTGCACGTTCACGACCGCCACTGCCAAGACAAGCGGAGCCTAATTGGATGAGAAAAAATACCTGAAAGAGTCGAACATAAATATGTTGATTCCTGCCAATATATAACAATTATGCAGCCCGGGAATTCTGCAAGGTAGAGATAGATCTATCAAGAACATAAGTTTCATCAAAAATAAGGAAACAGAATGTTGAAAAGCCTTTTTTAGGCGTTTGTTAACCGCAATTCATTATTGGCTAGTCGCACCCCAAAATCTCATAAATTTTGTGTCTTTTCGAAATACGTCTTGTACATGAAATTTTAGGAAAAGTGTTCAACACGGAAGTTGTAGATCTCGTCAAGATCTACAACTTTAGTGTTGATCACTTTTCCTAAAGATGCATGTACAAGACGTAATTTGAAAATATGCCCAGATTTCGCTCCTTTCAGAAATAAGCCATGTAAATGAAATTTCAGGAAAAGTGTTCAACACGAAAGTTGTAGGGACAAGATCTACAACTTTAGTGTTGAACACTTTTCCTGAAATTGCATGTACATGGCTTATTTCGAAAAGGCGCGAAAAATTAGGAGATTTTGAGGTGCGACTACACAATAACGGATTGCGGTTCACAATCACCCCTTTACTGAGATCTATTGGGGGAAAATGCCGCAGCTAAAAACAATTGATTGGTAACCCTCTAATTCCCACCGTCACCACTCCAAATGGCATTTTTTACCATTTTTTATCATTTTGATATCTAAGATATATCAGATAAGAATGGCGAGCGAAATTAAACTTGCAACGGATATATAAGATATTTATATGACTTCTTTGCTCCGCAAGAATCTTTGCAAGACACAATCAAATACATTTTGATAAAAAGATAAATGTTTTACGGCATAAAATCATGTAATCATGAAGTTGAGGGTGGCGCGACTCCATTTGCCACCGGAGCAGTGGACGATGGAGATGGCCCCAAACAAGGCGTGGGGCTCCGGTGGCGTCCTACCTCCGGGGAGAAGCAAGAAAATAGATGGTGGGGCTCCATTACACACCGGGGAGGACCGTCTAAATGCAACAACCACCCGGGTTTGAGAACACGGCGGAGTCTCTCGTCTGAAGAAGTCACTTTATGGTCTCAAACAGTCGTCTCGAGCATGATTTGAAAAATTCAATCAGACTGTCAGTGCGGTTGGGTTCACTCGGAGTTCAGCCGACTTCTCATTGTTCACTCGGCATCGTCCAACAGGCACACTGATTCTCTTGGTATATGTTGATGATATTTTAATTACGGGAGATGACCTTACAGGGATACACATGATCAAACAACATCTGACAACTGTGTTTCAAACAAAGGACTTGGGAAGCCTTCGTTACTTTCTTGGTCTCGAGGTGGCTCGGCGACTGGATGGACTGGTATTATCTCAAAGGAAGTACTGTCTTGACTTGCTGCATGATGCGGGCTACTCTGGATGCAACCCGCCGACACTCCCATGGATAGTAATCACAAGCTTTGTGCTCATGCGTCTGACTCTGATCTACTCCTTCCAAATCCCGAGTATTATCGTCATCTTGTGAGAAAACTGATATATCTCACTGTTACGAGACCTGGTATATCATTTGTTGTTGGGGTTGTAAGTCGATTCATGCATGAGCCACGTATCTCTCATCTCCAGGCAGTTGAGCGCATTCTTTGATACTTGAAGACTGCTCTTGGACATGGACTTGTATACAAGCCCTCTTCGTCTCCCTTATCTCTGAGTACTTATTGAGACGCTGATTATGCTGGTTCATTGGATGATCGTCGCTCCACAAGTGAATACTGCACCTATTTTGGAGGACATCTCATTATTTGGCGTAGCAAGCAACAGTCTGTTGTTTTCCGCTCATCCGCTGAGGCCGAGTATCGTTCAATGACAGCTGTTGTGTCTGAGCTCACTTGGCTTGAGGGTCTCCTTGATGATTTAGGAGTCAAGCTCTTCGCACCGGCTATTCTATGTTGTGACAGTCAGGTTGCCATACACATTGCCAAAAATCCTGTTTTCCATGAACAGACGAAGCATATTGAGGTTGATTGTCATTTCATTCGAGAAAATAATAAATTAAAGAAGGTAGATTTAATGCATGTTCCAGCTACCGAGCAAGTTGCTGACATCCTCACCAAGGCCTTACCACGACCACTGTACTATCAGTTCTTGTCCAAGCTTGGTGCCTACGATTTGTAGGCTCCGGCTTGCGGGGGAGTGTTGAATGATATATGTAAATGCCCATTAGTAAAGGTTCGTTTAGCCTCTTAACTAACTAGGATGTTTACTCCCACATCATGTATTAGAGATCTCTCCCTCTCTCTCTCCCTATATATTTGTACTCACACATGTATTTTTATACTGGAAAAAGAATATACAAGGTTTTACTGGTTTTCCTTCTCTGAATCGTGTACTTCTCTACAAGAAGGAAGAGGGAGATCAAACTTAACCTAAAAATGTGAACTATTGTCATTATGCTTATACCTAGAATGAGGGAGATCAAACTTAACCTTCTCTGATCGTGTACTCTCGGGCGCCGCACACGCCCCTCACGGCCCCCCGAAGCAAAATTATTCTGATTCGGACTCCGGGGACCGCGAGTGGCGGGTGCGGCGCCGAGATGGTGGATTGCGTGGAAGTGGGCGAAGCCCGTTTCTATGCGGCCGAAGACCACCCGAAGCATAAAGCACGGGCGAAGCCCGTGCGCAGCCGGGCGAATCCCACCTGTTGCAGCCGAAGGGCGCCCGAGAGCATCGAGCACGGGCGTAGCCTGTGCGAAGATGCTCGTATATATATAATTACTGTTTAATATTAATTATATATATATATATAATTACTGTTTTTGTAATTTATATTTACTGTTTAATATTAATTATATATATATATATTAATGTTTAATATATGTTATATATTGTTTTATATAATATTATGATATACTGTTTAAGACTATATATATATAACGTAATGACAGCAGTTACTGTAGCAATAAAGAGTTTCGGTTTAATATAGTATAGATGTTACTTCAACCATATAGAATCATATCATCATAATGCAAATCAACAACAAATTTCTACAAGTACAAAATCAGGGACATGAAAGAAAGAACATGTAGCGGCAGCAACAAATGGTTGAGAATTTAAAATCAACCACAAAATTTTATTTGAATTATTATAGAAACATAATTATGAAGGATGAAGGAGATCAACTTGCACTAGACATGAACTATTTTGACTTTATTCTTATACCAGACATCTTTATAAGACAAGCAATTTCAATGTATAAAATATGTTACTTGACCAAATTGAATCATGTGATTATAATGCAAATCAACCACAAATTTTCACAGCAACAGCAACCAGGGATATGAAAGCAAGAACTTGCAGTAGTAGCAGCAATAGAAATTGGTTGAGAATTTAAAATCAACTTGTAATGTGCATAGTAAGCTACTAATGAAACGGCTCCATGGAGAACAAGGAAGCCACTATCAGCAAGGCTCCGATCATTGCTTTTGGCCTCCTATGAATCAAACAAACATTTCAAAATTTGTCTAAGGTTATGAAGACCATCCGCAGAAGACATAAATCACAATGCGGGAAAACATTATATTTCTAAGATGGGCAAATTAAGGAATTAGGTATGCATATAAATCAATTTGTATGGGATTTAAATTCTTTTGGGTTAAGTTTATTTCGGAATAAAGAGTGTTAGGCAAGATGAAAGATACTAATGAGTCATACGGAAATTCCCCTAAACCAAAATGATAATAATGAAATGAAATAAATCAAAGTGTAAGGGAAGATACGAATGAAACACCTCCATGAGAGAAAGGTGATATCACGAATCTACCATCATCGTTTTTGCTTCCCGTGAATCAAATAACACAGAGCTAGTCTATCAGGGAATTAGAAGGCAAATTTATCAATAACACAAATTCCAAAAAAAAATTGAAATAGAATGATAATAAATGTCATTGCACCAATAAAAGAACGGAATTTTATTGGAATTATTATAGAACGATAATTAAAAAGGATGAAGGAAATCGAACTTGAACTAGACGTGTGAACTATTTTGCTTTTTGCTCATACCTGACATCTTTATAAAACAAAGAGTTTCAATATACAAAATATGTTACTTCGAATAAATGGAATCATGCATCATGCGATCATAATTGATGGGGATCCATGGAATTATGCACCTAGAGGGGTTCGCCGCAAGGCGGGACCCACATTCATTTATTCGCGTAGGAAAACTAGATCGGATCGCCGATTGGACTCCGCGGTTGCGTCCGGGACGTCGCCGCGAGTCAAAACACTATATTAGTTTTTTTTTTTTTGTTTATTATTAATGTATTTTAAGGGCCGAACCCACCGGCCAATCATAATCGTTGATGGGGAAGCCCTAACTTTCTTTTCTTATAAATAGGAGTCTTGAGGTCTGAATTGAACCATTGCTGAATTTGGAGAACACTCATTCCCGGATTCCAGCGATCCCTCCCCGGTGCCGACGTCGTGGAACCCTAGATGACGACTCCTAGGCCTCCAAACTCCTCAAGGTAATCCCTACCCCCACCTTCATTTTCCACCCCCTCAAACCTCATTTCTAGCCGCCGGAAATCATCCAAACCCCATTTCCCCGTCGTCGGCCTGCTGTATTCCAGCAGCCGACCTCCGCCCCGCTTCCCCCTTGTACCGCCCCCCAACCTTCCTTCCCCATCCCGCTGTTCTGCAGGCCCCTCTCCCTCCAGGCCTAGCCGCCGGCCTCTTTGCCCTCACCCCAGCTCACCCCAGCTCCCTTCTCCCTTCGTGGATCCACTACCAAATCGCCCTTATTCTCTAGATCCCGCTAGATCTGAGAATTTCAGCCCTTGTTCCGACGTTTGCCTCCACCCTTCTTACCATTTTTGTCCGGATCCGCTCATACACCTCGGATCTACCCTCCCCCGGCCCGGATCTACCTATACGTGGCCGGATTCACCGTTTTATTGTCCGTTTTCACCATTTACCGCCGAGGACAGCCACCGTCGCCTCGTCACGGTTCCATTTCCGATCGCCGATCTACACGCCCGGACCTCAAATTCTACAATGCCTCAGTTCAACCAACCCTCTACTTTGTGAGCTTTTGTAGTATTGTACAATTTGATTCAACATTTTCATTTAGTGATTTATCATATTTTGCTATGATTCCTGTTTGTGGAGATTTGTTTTGGTGCCCTAATAGCTTGCAGGAGGAGACATTCGTTATGCGCTTCGCTTTGGCCCTCCGAGCGGAGCAAAGCCATTATAATATTGCCAAAATAAATATTTGCTTTATATTTTTAATATTTGTGTGGTGCTGAAATTTGCATTGCTTCCATTTATTCGTCAAATATCGATCATTACATTGCATGTAGAGTTGGATTAGCGTGTCACTCTTGCACTATCACCTAGCGTTGTAGGTTTTGTGCACCCGTAGCCTCCCCCTACATCAATAATGCAAAGCAACCACAACAGCAACAACATTCAAGCAACCACAAATTTCAAAAAGTAATAGCAGTCAGGGACATGAAAGCAAGAACATGCAGCAGCATCAGAATATGGTTGAGAATTTAAAATCAACTTGTAATGTGTATAGTAAGCTACTAATGAAATGACTCCATGGAAAACAAGGAAGACGCAATCACTGAGGCTCCGATCATTGCTTTTGGCCTCCTATGAATCAAATAAACATTTTTAAAAAATTATATGGGACTACTAAGGCAATCGGTGGAAGACAAATCACAATGAGGGAAAACATTGTTTTCTTAGGATGGGCAAATTAATGAATTAGGTATCCATATAAATCAATTTGTCTTTTGGGTAAAGTTTAGTCGGGAATAAAAAGTTATAGGCAAGGGGAAAGATACTAATGAGCATCAGAAAATTCCCCTAAACAAAATGATAATAATGAAACCGAAAAAAAAACAGATCAAAGTGTAAGATAAGATACTAATAAAACACCTCCATAAAAGGAAAGTGATATCAGCGAATCTCCTAACATCGCTTTCCGCCTCCCATGAATCAGATAAACACAGAGATAGTCTATCAGGGATTTTGAAGGCAAATTTAATCACATAGAATCATGTGATAATAATGCAAATCAACCCCCAAATTTCCACGAGTAACGAAAATCAAGGACATAAAAGAAAGAGCACGCAGCAACCACAGAAAATGGTTGAGAATTTAAAATCAACTTGTAATGTATTTAGTGAGCTACTAATGAAACAACTCCATGAAGAACACAGAAGCCGCTACCAGCAAGGCTACGATCATTACTTTTGGCCTTCTATAAATCAAATAAACATTTCAAATTTTTATCTAAGATTACAAAGACCATTGGCGGAAGACATAAATCATAATGTGGGAAAACATTATATTTCTAAGATGGGAAAAATTAAGGAATTAGGTATGCATATAAATCAATTTGTACGAGAATTAAAATTCTTTTGGTTTAAGTTTAGATAGGAATAAAGAGCGTAGGGAAAGACGAAAGATACTAATGAGTCATAAGGAAAATCCCCTAAACAAAATGATAATAATGAAACTGAATGAAACTAATGAAACACCTCGATGAGAGGAAGGTGATATCACGAATCTACCATCATCGCTTTTCGCCTCCCATAAATCAAATAACATAAGAGCTAGTCTATCAGGGATTTTGAAGGCAGATTTATCGAAAACACATTCCAGAAAATTTTTGAAATAGAATGATCATAAATGTCATTGAACCAATAAAAGAACGGAATTTTATTGGAATTATTATAGAAAGATAATTAAGAAGGATGAAGGAAATCAAACTTGAACTAGACATGTGGACTATTTTGACTTTGTGCACATACCAGACATCTTTATAAGACAGTTTCTGCTAGAAAAGAATATGTAAAGGCCCATTTAAGGGCCCATCTTACATACACAAGAAATATATGCAAAGGTTTACAATTTTCCAACACTTTGTGCTCTTTCTCTACATGGTATCAGGGATATCAATCCCTTCGGGCGGTCTCTGATTCTCTAACCGCAGCCCTCTGTACGGTTTGCTAACCACAACTCCTAGGCGGATAGAACTCTTCTACCCGCAACCCTTTGTGTGGCTTCCTATCCGCATCCCTCGGCGGATAGTTTTCTTCTGACCGCACGATTCCCCTTGTGCTGCTCTGACTTTTGGACCCGTGTCCCCTCGCTTTTATAGACTTCGTTGTTGGGACCCACCGTGCGGCCTGTTTTGTGTCCGACACGGTCGGCTTGGTTCGTCTCATTCTGTCTGCTGCATTCTTGATGCAGCAGTTTGCCGCTTCTCGCCGCAATGGTTTCTCTTTAAGCCGCAGTCTGCCCTTACAAGCCTGTCGCGGTTTGTCTCTTTGGCCGCAACGATCTGCCCTTCCGAGCCCGCAACTGTCTTGCTTGTCGGTCTATGCATCTTTTACCGCATTAGCCTTTTTCTTCAGTTGTCTCTCCTTAGACCGCCGCGGACTTTTCTCAGCTCGCTTGCTCCTCAGCCCGTCGCGGTCTTTTTCTCAGCTCGCTGCTTCTCATCCCGCCGCATACGTTTCTCAACTCGCCGTGGTGTTTTTCCCTGCTCGCAGTGTTTCAGCCCTCCACGGCCATCTCTCTATTAGTCATTGTCGGCTTCTTCTCCTCTACTCGCTGCGGGTTTCTCTAGCCACGTTTTTGTTCCTCTCTCTCTTCGCGACTTTTCTCGTTGCGGCTTTCTTTAGCCGCTACCGGTCTTAATTTGTTGTTTGTCGGCCTCTCCTTCTCTAGCGGCTACCGGCCTTGCATTGTTGCTCGCTGGTTTCTCCTTCTCTAAGCCGTTACAGGACTTGCCTTGATGTCTACCAGCCTCTTCTAGTTGTTGTCGGCTTCTTCTCACTGTCGCTGCTCCGGTCCGCGGTATTTCTCCTAGTCGTTTCTAATCGTCGGGCAGTGTTATGGATTCCTCTACTGCTTCTTCCCCTTCAGCACGCTTGGTCCCTGCTCCTGAACGTGACGAGTTAAAGATCCACCATCTCCCTTACCGAGAAGAAGAATTTTGTTGAATGGGTGCATTATGTCCGCCGGGTACTTCAGTCCAAGGGACTTCTGCATCATCTCACTAGGGATACTCTTGTACCTACTGATGACTGGCTGCGTGACAAAGGTCGTGTTCAGACATGGCTTCTCAACTCCCTTGATGGTGAACCGTACCACATGACCATGTATCATGAGACGGCCAAGGCGATGTGGGATAAGCTTCATTCTCTGTACTCTGGAAAGGATAGTCTCCAACATTTGTACGACATCATTGCCGATCTTCAGTCCCTTGACTCAGGCAGTGTTGCTGACTTAACCTCTTTTGTTGCTCGGTCCAAATTGCTGGTTGAGGCCTGGATTCAGCATCAGCTCCCGACTACGGATCTAGCTGCCCAGCGTGCTCAAAAGGAAGTTGTTGGTATTGTCATGATGATGACTCGTGTTCCGCCTCATCTTCATAGTGTTCGGGCTCAGATCATCTCCTCTGCTACTATTCCATCATTCTTTGATGTGTGCTCCACGCTATTAAAAGTTTCACCGCCTCCTGATGTTATTGGTCCTCCGTCAGCGACTCTTCTCCAGCAGTCTTTTGCACAATTACTCCCTCTACTCGTGGGGGTCGTACTGGCTCTCGGGGGAGGGGCCAAAATGGTTGGTCAAGGCCCAAGTACTCGTTCTGTGGAAAAGATTGACACCTTGAGGCAACCTGTTATCGCGAGCATGGGTTGACTCCTCGTCCAAATGCTTATGTTGCCGCCCTCAGCCCCTCTGCCACTCTGGCTGATCTTGATGAATTCCACCTCCAGCTCCAACAACTTCAAGGTTTGCTCTACAACTCACCTGCCTACATTGCCTCCATCTCTCGTGAAGGTATCGCTTGTCTCTCCACTAGCCCGTGTTGGATAGTGGACTCAGGTGCTACTCATCATATCACCTCATTGAATCCACCTCAATACTTTGATTGTTCGCATCCCAAGTTTATCATTGTAGTCAATGACAACACCGCACATGTGTCTGACTCTGCTGATATACCTCTAAATCTCTTTATTTCTCTTCGCTCGGCTCTTCATGTCTCGGGCACTCCGTTTAATTTACTTTCTGTTAGTCGACTCACTACTGATTTGGATTGCTTTGTCACATTCAATTCTTCTTCATTTCTGATGCAGCACCGACGGACGCAGAGTATCATAGGTAAAGGACGACTACACAACGGGCTCTACCTACTCGATGTCTTCCCAACTGTTCCCTCTTCTATCTCCTCTGTTGACTGACATTGGCGTCTTGGGCATGTTCCTCTTCCTGTTCTCAAGAAGGCTATTTAAGATGTTCATCTTCCTACTTTACTTGTGATTCTTGTATTTTGGGGAAACAACGTTATTCCTCTTATCCTCCTTATTGTACTCGGAGCTCTGCTCCTTTTATGCTAGTACATTCTAATGTTTGGGGCCCGTATAAAGTAACAAGTATTTTTGGTTATCGTTATTTTCTCACATTTATTGATGATTATTCTCGCATGACATGGTTGTATTTGCTTCGTGATCGCTCTGAGCTTCCTCGTGTATTTCGGGTTTTTGTTTTTGAAACCCGTACTCAATTCTCCGACAAAATCAAAACAATTCGGACAGATATTTCTCGTGAATACACTAGCCATGAGTTCGATAATCTCTGCTCTGAGTCCGGAATTATTCATCAGACGTCATGTGCGTACACTTCCCCAAAAAATGGTGTGGATGAGCATAAAAACAAACATCTTCTTGATGTTGCTAGCTCTCACATGATTCAAATGCATGTTATCAAGGCATATTGACACTTTGCGGTTTCGATGGCGTGTTATCTCATTAACCGCTTACCATCCTCCCTCCTCGACAACACCACCTTGTTCAGCCTCCACTTTCCCTCCACACCTTCATTTTCTCAAACACCTCGAATATTTGGTTGTACCTGCTATGTTCACTTATTTGGTACTTCCACCGACAAGCTCGATCCTCGGGAGGCCAAACATATATATGTTGGTTATTCTCGTACTCAAAAAAGGTATGTTTCCTACTCTCCCACTACCCGCAAGGTGACGGTTTTGACTGATGTTACCATTCTGGAAGATCAACCATTTTACTTCACTCCACCGTCCTCTCCACCACCACCACCCTTATCAAGACCTGTCATCCCAGTTACGTCTCCTCCACCATCTCCTCTCCTTCCCAGCTTCGGGTCTCCACCAACCCACCCCCACCCTCTTCTTCGTGTGTATACAAGACGACCTTCATGCTCTGTCGCCGCGTTGCAGTCAGCTTCAACCTCTGGCACTCTGCGAACTGTCGACCCGATTTCTCCCTCCACAGTCCATCCTATGGAAAATTATGTATCATTACATCGCCTAAACCTGGTGCTTCAAACCTTTGCTACTCATTATCCTCTATTTTTGTACCTAGCTCTGTGTAGGAGGATTTCCAACATCCGGGCTGGCGGGCGGTCATGGATGAAGAAATGACCGCCCTCTGGCTAATCAAACTTGGGATCTGGTTCCACTTCCTCCAGGACAGACTATTGTTGTATGTAAATGAGTCTTTGTCATCAAGCAAGCTCCTGATGGCACGATTGATCGACTTAAGGCTCGTCTGGTGGCGTGTGGATTAACTCAACAACAGGGTTTAAATTATGAGGAAACATTCTCTCCAGTGGCCAAGCTCAACACGATTTGTGCCCTCCTCTCCGTTGTTGTGCATTGTCAATGACCCTTACATCAACTTGATATCAAGAATGCGTTTCTCAATGGCGATCTCCAAGAAACTGTTTACATGCGACAGCCTTCCGGGTTTGAGACCACAGGGGAGTCCCAAGTTTGTCTCCTTAAGAAGTCGATTTATAGTCTCAAACAATCTCCTCGGGCTTGGTTCGATAAGTTTAGCAGGGTTGTTCGGGAGGTTGGCTTTACTCGGAGCTCGCCGGATTTTTTTATGTTCACTTGACATAGCAAAACAAGAACAGTTCTTCTTTTGGTGTATGTAGATGACATCCTAATTATAGGAGATATATCAAAAGGAATCTGAGTGGTCAAACAACACCTCAGTTTTGCTTTTCAAACGAAATATCTAGAGAACCTTCGATATTTCCTTGGCCTTGAGATTGCAAGATGTTCAGATGGTCTTGTCTTATCTCAACGGAAGTACTGTCTCGACCTTCTTCAGGATGCTGGATATTCTGGATGTAAACCGTTTAACACTTCTATGGATGTCAATCACAAACTGTGTGTTCATGCCTCTGATACAGATCATTTTCTTCCAAACCCAAAATACTATCGACGGTTGGTGTGAAGACCAGCCATATCCTAACCGTCACAAGACCAGCCATATCCTAACTGTCACAAGACCAGCCATATCCTTTGTTGTTAGGGTTGTCAGCCGGATTATGCATTCTCCTCAGGTTTCACATCTACAGGCTGTCGAATGCATTCTGTGATACGTGAAGAAAGCTCCGGGTCAAGGGCTGGTATACAGAACTTCCTCCTCCTCTACTCCAACATTGCTTGCATATTCAGATGCTGATTATGTTGATTCCCTGGATGATCGGCGTTCCACCAGCGGTTTTTGTACTTACTTCGGAGGTCATCCTGTTAATTGGCGCAGTAAAAAACAGGTTGCAGTTGCTCGATCTTCGACCAAAGTTGAGTACCGTTCAATGACGTCTGTTGTATCTGAGCTCACATGGCTTGAGAGTCTCTTGAGTGATATGGGAGTAAAATTTTCCTCACCAGCTACCTTACTCCGTGACAGTCAAGCTACGATTCACATAGCCAAGAATCATGTCTTCCATGAAAAAACGAAACACATTGAAGTTGACAGCCACTCCATTCGGGAAAAAGTTCAAATGAAGAAGTTGGAACTGAAACATGTTTCGGCTACTGATCAAGTTGTTGATTTTCTCACTAAGGCCTTGTCAAGTGCTATATTTTATCAGTTCTTGTCCAAGCTGAGTGTCTACGACTTGTATGCTCCAGCTTGCGGGGGAGTGTTAGAAAAAAATATGTAAAGGCCCATTTAAGGGCCCATCTTAGGCCTCTTTCCTGTTCTTGTAATAATCCCACATCTTAAAATTGGGACTCTTCACTCTCTTCTCTCCCTATATATATGTATTCACACTTGTATTTACACACACAAGAAGTATATGCAAAGATTTACAATTTTCCAACCCTTTGTGCTCTTTTTTTACAGTTTCACTATACAAAATATGTTACCTCGACCAAATAGAATCATGTGATCATAATGCAAATCAACCACAAATTGAAACAATTAACAGCAGTCAAGGACATGCAGCAGTAGCAGCAACACAAAATGGTTGAGAATTTAAAACAACTAGCAAGGACATGCAGCAGTAGCAGCAACACAAAATGGTCGAGAATTTAAAACAACTTGCAATGTGTATAGTAAGCTAATAATGAAATGACTACAGAAAACAAGGAATACGCTATCAGCGAGGTGCTGATCATTGCTTTTGTCCTCCTATGAATCAAATAAATATTTTAAATTTTTTATATGGGAAGACATAAATCACAATGTGAGAAAACAGTGTATTCCTAGGATGGGAAATTAATGAATTAGGTATGCACATAAATCAATTTGTATGGGGATTTAGTTCTTTTGGGTAAAGTTTATTGGGAATAAAAAGCTATAGGCAAGGGGGAGAAATTAATGAGATATAAGGAAATTCCTCTAAACAAAATGATAATACTGAAAACAAATAAAACATATCAAAGTGTAAAGGAAGATACTAATGAAACACCTCCATAAAAGGAAGGTGATGTCAGCGAATCTCCCAACATCACTTTTTGCCTCCCATGAATCAGATAAACACGGAGAGAGTCTATCGGGGATTTTGAAGGCAAATTTATCGAGAACACAAAGCAACAAAAACAACAACAATCAAGCCTTTATCCCACTATAGTGGGTTCGACTAAATGGATCCTTTGTCACCATTGTGACTTATCTTTAGTCATAATTTCACCAATGCCTAAGTACATCATATCTCTCCTTATAGTTTCATTCCAAGTCTTTATTGGTCTAACCCCTCCCCCATTTAACATGTCTAGTGACTAACTCTCACAACACCTAACAGGTGCCTTTAATGGTTTCCTTTGTATGTGTCCAAACCATCTTAGTCGAGCTTCTCGCATCATCTCTGCAATTGGTGCCACTCCCGTCTTATCTCTGATATATTCATTCCAAATTTTATCCAGTCTCGTGTGTCCACACATCCACCTAAACATTCTCATCTCTAGTACTCCCATTTTTTGCTCATGTGCATAATTCACTGCCCAGCACTCAGAATCATAGAGCATCGCTGGTCTAATTGCAGTGCGGTAAAACTTGCCTTTAAGTTTTAATGGTACATTATGATAATGTAAGGTCTCTGACGCGCTCTCCACTTCAACCAACCTGCTTGGATTATATGAATCACATCTTTATCAACACCTCCATCATTTTGAACTATTGATCCAAGATATCTAAAGCACTCCATGTGGGAAATATCTTGATCATCCAAATTAATAACAAAGTTATACGTCCTTCTTGCATTGCTAAATTTAAGCTCCATATATTCCGTTTTTTGCCCTGCTCAACCTAAAACCCTTTTTTTAAAGTGTCTCGCCAAGATTCAAGTTTCGCATTTACACTATCGACCATCTCGGAAAAAATTCCAGAAAAAATTCTAGAAAGAATTGAAACATAATGATTAGAGATGTCACTGCACCAATAAAAAAAAGAAATTTTTTTGGAACTATTATAGAAAGATAATTAAGAAGGATGAACAAGATCAAACTTGAACTGGACATGTGGAATATTTTGAATTTGTAATTACATCTTTGTAAGACAAACAATTTAAATATATAAAAAAGGTTACTTCAACAACATAGAATCATGTGATCATAATGCAAATCAACCACAAATTTCCAGGGGTCACAAATATCAAGGAAATGAACGAAAGAAAAACATGCAGAGGCAGCAACAGAAAATGGTTGAAAATTTAAAATCAACTTGTAATGTGTATATTAAGCTACTAATGAAACGGCTCCATGGAAAACAAGGAAGCCGCTATCAGCGAGGCTCTGAACATTACTTTTGGCCTTCTATAAATCAAATACAATTTCAATGTTTATCTAGGATTATGAAGGGCATCGGCGGAAGGCATAAATCACAATGGGGAAAAGATAGTATTCCTAGGATGGGGAAATTAACAAATTAGGTATGCATATAAATCAATTTGTATGGGGTTTTAATTCTTTTGGGTTAAGTTTAGTTGGGAATAAAAGGTTTTAGGCAAGACAAAAGATAATAATGAAACAACGTAATTCCACAAAACAAAATGATATAACGAAACTGAATAAAATAAATCAAAGAGTAAGATAAGATGTTAATGAAACACCTTCATGAGAAGAAGGTGATATCAGGGAATCTCCCAACATCGCTTTTTGCCTCCCATGAATCAGATAAACACATAGCTAGTCTATCAGGGATTTTAAAGGCAGATCTATTGAGAACATAAATTCCAGAAAAAGTTTGAAATTGAATGATCATAGATGTCATTGCACAAATAAAAAACAAAATTTTATTGGAAATAGTGATGGGGATCGACCACATGTTCGTTATCGGAGGAGATCGGGCCACCACATGGCGGGATCCGTTTTTGCTGATTTGTCGTTGATTCGTTGATCGGATTGGCGATCCGAGACTGCGAGCGCGTCCGGAGCGTCCATTTTCATCCTGTGTATTTTTTTTATTTTTGGATATGTATTTATATTATTTTGGACACCGGGTGTAACAGACGATCATAGTCGTTCACGCCGGGTGTCTGGCAACCCCTTTCGTTATAAGTAAGGGCGGATGTTCGGGTTTTCAGTGATTGCTGAGTTTTGTTGAGAGAATCCAGAATTCCGGCAATCTTCGTGGTGCGACGTCGTAAATCTGTGGTGCGACGTCGTGAATCCGTGGTGCGACGCATCAGTTTTCTGTTCATTTTTTTTTCATTTGTATTGGATTTTTCATTCACTATTTTTCCGTGAAGCCTTGTATCCCACGATCTTTGAATATAATTGTTAATGTTCATGTCTATTCTTCATGATCTTTCTTGTTCATTATCCCTACCGCACGATCCTCCACTATTGATCTTCAACCTCCCACTCGACTCCTTCCCACCGTCGACCAGCAACAGAAACTGCTCGCTGGATTCAATCCGCACAGCCACTGTTCCTCTTCCCTATCGCACAACTTCGCCTCACTGCTCCGCCGCTCAAGCTTCCCTCGTTCTCTTACTTCGTCGACAGATCTTCCACTCAGAAACCGCTAGCTAACTGCCTCCGTCACCATCGCCTCCCACCTTCGACAGAAGCCACCGCCTAGCCTCCTGACTTCTGTAATTTACTCCCTATTGAGCATCTTCTCCAAGCAAGTTCTCCTGTGTTTCGTTTGCCCTAGACGCACGCTGACTTTCAGCCATACGACCTCCCTGGGTGTTAACCTACCGCCATTAATGGCTCTATTCCTTCCTCCTCACACTCTTTGACGTGGAGTCGCCTTCAAGAGTCATAAACCTCTGTACTACTCCCGTACTCCCTGCACAACCAGCCACACATGTCAAAACCAGCCCTCTTCCCCTAGCCATGTTCTTCCCTTCCATCCAAGAGAAGCCGCAACTTAAACCAGTGCAGGAACTATTCTTTTTTGGTTCAAACAGCAAGTTAATATTCTAGGGCGGAGCTTATTTTAGCACTCTTTCCTCTTTTGTGAAACAGTTGCACGTGTTTAGCCATGTCCACTCTCGCCGTCGGATCTCATTGCTATGTGAGTATAGATGAATTGTGTTTAATTCCTCGTTGTTGAATGTTGGATGGTTATCTTAAATTTGTTTTGGGAAGTATTGATTTGTGGAAAACTTTGTTTTATTTTTATGTGATCCTATAAATTCATTTATGGACTTTGTAGTTGAGTATCTCACTTGAGACGACAAACGTGATTTTGCTCGTGTGCCAGAAAAATTTAAATCTCACATTGTGTAAATTTTGCAAATCTTATAAAATTATTTTTGCTAACATTAATTCGGGATTAAAATTTCAAATTCATTTACACGCATCATTTAGTTTGTGATTAATTACATTAGCATGTCAGCACATATATTTCTCCACATAGACCGTCCTGCATCAAATAGTATATAAAAATAATTAAGAAAAATGAACGAGATCAAATTTGAAGTAGATATATGAACTATTTTGACTTTGTGCTTACCTCTTTATAAGACAAATAATTTCAATATACAAAATATGTTATTTCAACCAACATAGAATCATGTAATCATAATGCAAATCAACCACAAATTTCCACGAGTAACAAAAATCAGAGACATAAACCAAGAACATGCATTAGTAGCAGCAGCATAAAATGGTTGAAAATTTAAAATCAACTTGTAATGTGTATATGATACGTCGTAGTCTCATATCAAGAGCGGGAACAAGAAACTTGTATTGCATTAAACAAACATACAGATACAAGTAGGAGAAAAATCTTGCAAAGCATTTGGCGGCTGAGTCCTCTATGACACTTCACTCTCCAAGACAGCTCAAACACTAAGACTCCAAAAGTGAAGAGAACTCGCAACTTAATGCTCCTTATATAGATGGAGCCTTCACTACATGACAAAATACATAATAATGCATATATATAACACCACACCGGTCCTAAAAAGTGAGCTTGTCCCAAAGGTCGAGCCTGGAAGGGTCCCAATGATGTGTCGGCGAGACTCGGGCGGCTCCTCTGATGGGCGGACCAGGTGAAACATCAGAAGTTTTGAGGCATCGTGGCGGGCTGGTTGCTGCAGATCTGTGGGACGAGAGATTGAAATGGGCGTAGAACTCGGCATGAGACTTCCTGAGCGGTAAAACGTTGTCATGACGGTAAAATATCTCCTCAAGGACGAACAAGAAACAAGCCAGTTGGGCTAGGGCCGCAATCGGAGGCCAGACACTATGACGACTGATGGGAGAAACCCATCTAGGTCCTGAATAAGAATAGTAAGGCCGTACATTAGATCGATGAGTTGGTAATGACAATTTGGTAGGAGACCCGGTGGGAAGGCTGGTCGAAGTGGGAGAGTGACAAGATGTGAGGTAGGATAGTAGTGGGCTCGAGAGATGTGAGAAAAGATGAGTCGGGAGATAAGAGATGTGACAGGCAGACAAGGGTCTCTAAGAAGCGGCGGGTGTAGAAAAAGCATGTGGCGGCGTGTGAAAGACTGGCAAGGCGCCAGGTGGAGCCTCTATCACGAATATGTTAGCAGGCGAGCAAATGAGAGGGCAACTGGTGCGAATCAAAGGATGTGGGAATTTGGGGGGTACGTGTCGCGGTCGATCTTGGGAGAACGAAGGGGGTAACGGAAAAGTAGGAAATGGTACCGGTTATAATGGTCGAAGACCCACTGAGGGGTGGCAGTGGGATGGATGGAGGAGGAGGCTCGTTGAGAAGCAAAGCGGCGGGTTGGGGCTGTAAGGGGGCATGTGGAAGAAGTCGTGATGAATCTCAAGCCCCATAGGAGGAGAGTATTCAGGGTAGCTTCAACTCGATCGCAGCAAGCATGCGCTGAGTCTGGAAGGAGAGACATGATGGAAAAAGGGGGGGCTGATAAAAACCGGTAGGAGGCCGCCGAAATGCAGGAGCCACATGAGGGTTGTTGAATTGCTACAGGAGCCACAGGAGGGCTGCCGGAATACTGCAGGAGCCGCAGAAGGGATTTCTGAATGTTGCAGGAGGGTTGTTGGAATGCTGCAGAAGTCGCAGGAGGGCTACCGGAAAGCTACGGGAGACGCAGAAGGGCGGAGAAGGCGAGGAGAGAGAGTTGGAGGGCTGCTGGAAGTCGATGAAAACACTGGGAGACCGACCGAAGGCGGGCGAAGATGTTGGGAAGCTGATGCAGGGACGAAGAATGCGCTAGAGTGAAGGGCGGGGCTGGAAGGGGCGCTGGCTGCAGAGTCACCGCCAGAGTAGCTGAAGGTTCTGGAATAGCCGAAGAAGACAATCGTCGTTAGAATAGTCGCCCTGCGGCAGTCATCGAGTCATGTTGTGAGTGCAGGTGATCGTTGGAATCGGAGAAGACGTGGTCGGGCTGCACAGGGTTTCAACAGGCATTTTTAGTTGGATCGGGGTGGTGGCTGCTGAAATCAAGCGCAAAAAACAAGTTGGGCTCGGCGATGTCGGAGCGGTCAAAGCAGCACGGGCGAGGCAAGTTGTGCAGGACCCGTCGAGCACGGGATTGATATGATCCTTCTTGTCGATCGAGCGCAAGAGGAGACGAAGACGTGCAGGGCTCGTGATGGAAACTGATGGCACTGGTCGACGCATGCGGGAGAGGAAAAAACGGCCAACAGAGAAGGAAAATCCAATTAGGGTTCCGTCGAAAACCCTAAATGGGCGGCATGTCGGGCCAATTGATACATTGTAGTCGTATCAAGTGCGTGAACAAGAAACTTGCATTGCATTAAAAAAACATAAAAATACAACCAAAAGAAAACTCATTCCAAGTATCTGGAGGTTGGGTCCTCCTTGACATTCTACTCACCATGAGAGATCAAACACTAAGATTCCAAAAGTGAAAAGAACTCACAACTTAATGCTCCTTATATAGATGAAATCATTACTACATGACAAAATACATAATAATGTGTATACGTCTCAGTATAGTAAGATACTAATGAACCGACGCCATCGAAGATAGGGCGAGGCAAGCTGTGCAGAACCCGTCGAGCGCGGGATTGATACGATCCTTCTTGTCGATCGCGCGCAAGCGGGGACGAAGACATGCAAGGCTCGTGATGGAAGTTGATGGCACTGGTCGACGCGTGCGGGAGAGGAAAAAACGGCCAACAGAGAAGGAAAATCCAATTAGGGTTCCGTCGGAAACCCTAAATGGGCGGCAGGTCGGACCAATTGATACATCATAGTCGTATCAAGTGTGTGAACAAGAAACTTCATTGCATTAAATTAACATAAACATACAATCAAAAGATAACTCCTTCAAAGCATCTGAAGGATGGGTCCTCCTTGACATTCCACTCATCATGAGAGCTCAAACACTAAGAATCCAAAGGTGAAGAGAACTCACAACCTAATGCTCCTTATATAGATGGAGTCATTACTACATGACAAAATACATAATTGTAGAAATGGAGAAAGCCAACCTTGTATATATGTCCACTTGATACAAATACAAAGAATGAGTACAAATATATAGATGAGAGAAAGAGAGAGAAAAGTCCTATACACAATGTGGGACTAAAGAGAGGAGAGAAAAAGCAATAAATGCTATACAAATGGGCCTAATGTTAAGTGGGCTTTTCCAACACTCCCCCGCAAGCTGGAGCGTATAGGTCATATGCACCCAGCTTGGACAAACATTGGTAGAACAGAGTGCTTGATAAGGCCTTTGTGAGGATGTCGGCAACTTGATCAGTTCCTGGAACATGCTTTAATTCAAGTTTCTTCAGTTGAACCTTTTCACGAACAAAGTGACAGTCAACCTCGATATGTTTTGTGCGCTCATGAAAGACCGGATTCTTTGCGATGTGTATGGCGGCTTGACTATCACAAAATAGAACAGCAGAGGAGGGGAGTTTTACTCCCAGGTCAGTGAGGAGACTTTCAAGCCATGTGAGTTCTGAAACAACTGAGGCCATCGATCTGTATTCAGCCTCTGCAGAGGAACGAGCCACCACAGCTTGTTTCTTACTCTTCCAAGTAATAAGATGCCCACCAAAATACGTACAGAACCCACTAGTTGACCTTCGATCGTCCAGGGAACCCGCATAGTCGGCATCAGAATAGGCAACCAATGCGGGAGCAGAGTCGGAGGTTTTGTAAACCAGCCCTTGGCCTGGAGCTCCCTTAAGGTATCGGAGAATCCGTTCAACCGCTTGGAGATGAGAAGCCCGGGGGGCATGCATGAACCTACTGACAACCCCAACTGCAAATGATATATCTGGCCTTGTGACTGTTAGATAGATCAACTTGCCCACAAGGCGTCGATAGTATTCCGGGTTCGGAAGTAGCAAATCGTCATCCGAAGCATGAGCGCATAATTTGTGATTTGCCTCCATCGGGGTACATGCTGGCTTACAACCAGACTGACCAGCATCTTTGAGAAGATCGAGACAGTACTTTCGTTGGGAGAGTACCAACCCGTCCGGCCGCCGGGCGATCTCGAGACCAAGGAAGTAGCGAAGTTTCCCCAGATCTTTAGTCTGAAAAACAGTGCTCAGGTGTTGTTTGACGTCTTGAATCCCCTTTGAGTCATCCCCAGTGAGAAGGATGTCGTCAACATAAACCAACAGAAGAACGGTGCCAGTGGCCCGGTGTCGGGTAAAGGGGGAGAAATCTGCAGAGCTCCGAGTGAACCCCATGTCCCGAACCACCTTGCTAAACTTGTCAAACCACGCCCGTGGGGACTGTTTGAGACCATAAATTGACTTTTTGAGAAGACAGACCCGAGACTCCCCCGTGGTCTCAAACCCGGGCGGTTGGCGCATGTAGATAGTTTCCGGAAGGTCGCCATTCAAAAAGGCGTTCTTGATATCAAGCTGATGAAGAGGTCAGCGGCGGTGTACCGCGACGGAGAGAAGAACGCGGACAGTGTTAAGCTTGGCCACCGGAGAGAATGTTTCCTCATAGTCGAGGCCCTCCTGTTGTGTGAAGCCCCGGGCCACAAGACGGGCCTTCAGACGGGCAATAGTGCCATCCGGAGCATGCTTGATAACGAAGACCCATTTGCATCCAACCGGGTGCTGACCGGGAGGTAAGGGAACCAAGACCCAGGTCTGGTTGGCCCAAAGGGCCGTCATTTCTTCGTCCATGGCAGCCCGCCAGCCAGGATGGTGAAGCGCCTCCTGCAAAGAGTTAGGGACTGAAACAGAAGATAAGGAGGTGGCAAGGTGAAGAAGAGAGGGGGAGAGGCGATGGAGCGAGACGTAGTTCGCCATCGGATGAGCGGTGGAGACGGGAGCCGGAGCAGCAGGGAGCAGAGCACCAGAGGGCGAAGCCGACTGCAGAGGAGCCACAGAATGAGGAGAGCGACGAGAATAGACCCGGATAACCGGGGGTGGTGGACGGACCGGAGGTGGTGAAGGGAGAGAGGCTGAGGAGTGAGGAGCAGGAATGATAGGACGAACGACGGGAGCGGGAGGCAGAGCGATATCCGGAGCAGGGAAGAAAGGAAGATCTTCACGGAAAGTTACGTCAGGCGAGACAGTAACCTTGCGGGTAGTAGGCGAATAACATACATAACCCTTCTGAGTGCGCGAGTACCCGACAAAGATCTGCTTGGTGGCACGAGGGTCCAACTTGTCCGTGGAGGGACCGAGGTGGTGAACGTAGCAGGTACACCCAAACACCCGTGGTGGAAGAGGAAAAGGCGAAGTTGTGGGAAAGAGGAGGCTGAAGGGAGTAGCATACTGGAGGACGGAAGACGGGAGGCGGTTGATGAGGAAGCAAGCCGTGGAGAGAGCGTAGTTCCAGTACGGTTTGGGGACCTGCATTTGAAGCATAAGCGAGCGAGCGACATCAAGAAGGTGACGATTCTTGCGCTCGGCGACACCATTCTGTTGTGGAGTGTACGGACAGGAGGTTTGGTGAAGAATGCCGAATTCAGAGCAGAGAGTGGCAAACGTATGGCTGGTGTACTCCCGCGCATTGTCTGTACGAATAGTGCGAATAGGCGCAGAGAACTGAGTGCGGGTCTCGAGGATGAAAGCCCGGAATACGCGGGGAAGTTCAGAGCGATCCCGAAGGAGATATAACCATGTCATGCGAGAGTAATCATCAATAAAAGTAAGAAAATAGCGATAGCCAGAAATACTAGTAACTTTGTACGGACCCCATATATCGGAGTGTACTAAAATAAAAGGAGCGGAGCTCCGAGTACAATGAGGGGGAAAAGAAGAACGGGGCTGTTTGCCCAAAATACATGTGTCGCAACGAAAAGCAGGGAGAGTGACATCAGGAAGGGCCTTCCGGAGGACTGGAAGAGGAGCATGTCCCAGACGGCGATGCCAATCCGAAGAGGAGGTAGATGCGAGGACAGTAGGAGAGTCGTCAAGGAGATAGAGCCCATTCTGCAGTCGTCCTCTACCAATGATAGTCTGCGTCTGCTGATCCTATATGAGAAAAGAAGAAGAAGTAAATGTCACTGAGTAATTAGAATCAGTAGTAAGGCGACCGACAGAGAGTAAATTGAAAGGAGAGCCCGGAACATGTAGAGCCGAGCGTAGGAGGAGAGAAGAGGTGAGAGAAATATCAGCACATCCAGATACGGGAACCGACGCTCCATTAGCAACAGTAATGTACTTCGGGTGAGGTGAAGACAAGTACTGTGGTGGCTTAACAGAGGTGATATGATGAGTGGCACCAGAATCAAGGATCCAGCGCGGGCCAGAGGAGAGGCAGGCGATACCTTCATTGGAGAGAGAGGCAGCAGAGGCAACCGAGGCAGGCGGACGGCTGAGCAAGCCATGAAGGTGCTGGAGCTGAAGACGAACCTCGTCGAGCTCAGTACGAGAGGAGGCAGAGTCGGTAGTAGCAGCAGAGGCATGTGGACGAGGCGGACGGCCATGTTTGCGAAAGCAAGTGGCCTCAAGATGACCAACTTTACCACAGAACGAGCATTGAGGCCTAGACCGGCCACCGCGACCCCGGCCGCGAGAGTCAGAGCGGCCACCACGGGCAGAGGGGGGAAGAGGTAGTAAGGGAGCAGGTGCCTGTTGAACAAGAGCCGGAGAAGGAAGTCCGGGAACATCCGGAGGCGGGGAGACTTTGAGAAGCATTGAGCACACGTCGGAAAAGAACGGTGTAACAGTAGAGGAGAGGATGTGAGCCCGGACACTGTGAAGATGAGGGGGTACCCGGGCCATCATCATGGCGATACCCACAACTTCCTTCTGGGTACGTTGAGCAGCGAGGTCTAGAGTGGGAGGCTGATGGTGGATCCAAGCCTCAACCAGAGACCGGGCTTGAGCAACAAAGGATGTCAAGTCGGTGGCGTCACTGCTGTCAAGGGCCTGGAGAGCGGTGATGATATCATAGAGATGGTGGAGACTATCTTTGCCGGAGTAGAGGGTGTGTAGCTCGTCCCACATGCCTTTGGCCGTCTCATGATACATGGCCAGACGATAAGATTCACCATCAAGAGAGTTGAGGAGCCAAGTCTGCACACGCCCATCATTGCGTAACCACTCCTCAGTAGGGACACCAATAACGGTCTGGGTCAGATGATGAAGGAATCCCTTGGACTGAAGGACACGGCGAACTGAGTGTGCCCATTCCACAAAGTTCTTCTTGCCATTGAGCGAAATTGTGGTGATCCGGAGCTCGTCTCGGACTTCTGGTAGAGAGGCCGGGCGTTCAGGAGGAACTGCCGTACCGACGGAGTCTGCAGAGGTAGACATGGAGGCCGCAGCGAGCTTGAAGGAGGCCGCAGCGAGCTGGAAGGAGGCCGCAGCGAGTTGGACGAGACCGCAGCGGGCTGGAGGCCGCAGCGAGCTGGAGAAGACCGCAGCGAGCTGGAGAAGACCGCAGCGGTCTGGAGGCCGCAGCGAGCTGGAGAAGACCGCAGCGGGCTGGAGGCCGCAGCGAGCTGAAGGAGGCTGCAGCGAGTGGGAGGTCGCAGCGAGCTGGAGGAGACCGCAGCGGACTGGAGGCAGCAGCTAGAGGAAGCAAACAGAGAGCGGACTGGGAGAGGACGCGGCGACCTGGATGAGGACGCGGCGACCTGGATGAGGTCGCGGCGAGCTGGAGGATGATGCGGGCTGGTTCAGGTCGCGGCGGTCTGGGTCAGACCGCGGCGGACAGGAGAGAACTGATAAGAGAGGACACGCCGGGGCGGGCTGGCGAGCTGGCGGGCTGGCGGGCTGGCGAGCTGGCGAGCTGGCGAGCTGGCGAGCTGGCGAACGCAGCGCGAACGGCGGATGAAGGAGACCAAGGAGAGAGGTCGCCGAGGTCGCGGCGGACAGGAGGAGGCCGCAGCGGACAAGGGGAAGCAGTGGACCCCACAGGATGGCTATAAAAGGAGGGGGGCCTGAGGAGAAAGGGAGAGAGGGGGGGACGAAGTGGATCCACGGGAGAGGAAGCGGACAGGAAAAGTGAGGCCGCAGGAGAGATGCGACTAGAGGGTGCGGACTGGACAAGGGAGGCCGCAGAGACCGCAGGCTGCTGGGCGGACAGTAGAGGGAGTCCGCAGGAGAGTCGAACCTGGCTCTGATACCATGTAGAAATGGAGAAAGCCAACCTTGTATATATGTCCACTTGATACAAATACAAAGAATGAGTACAAATATATAGATGAGAGAAAGAGAGAGAAAAGTCCTATACACAATGTGGGACTAAAGAGAGGAGAGAAAAAGCAATAAATGCTATACAAATGGGCCTAATGTTAAGTGAGCTTTTCCAACAATAATAATGTGTATACGTATCAGTATAGCAAGCTACTAATGAACCGACACCATTGAAGACAATGAAGACGCTTTCAGTGAGGCTCCGATCATTTGCTCTTGGCCTCCTATGAATAAAATAAACATTATAAAAAAATTATATGGGATTACGAAGACCACCGGCGGAAGACATAAATCACAATGTAGGAACACATTATATTCCTATGATGGGTAAACAAATGAATAAGGTGTGCATATAAATCAATTTGTATGGGGATCTTAATTCTTGTGGGTAAAGTTTAGTTGGGAATAAAAATTTATAGGCTATAGGCAAGGGGAAAGATACTAATGAGACAAGGAAATTCCCTTAAACAAAATGAAAAAATGAAACTGAAAAAAATAAAAGTGTAAGGGAAGATACTAATGAAACACCTCCATAAAAGAAAGGTGATATCAGCGAATCTCCCAGTATAGCTTTTTGCCTCCCATGAATCAGATAAACACAGAGATAGTCTATCAGGGATTTTGAAGGCAGATCTATCGAGAACACAACAACACTCAAGCCTTTATCCCACTATAGTGGGGTTGGCTATATGGATCCTTTGTCGCCATTGTGCCCTATCTTTTGACATAATCTCATTAATGCCTAAGTACATCATGTCTTTCCTTACAGTTTCATTCCAAGTCTTTATTAGTCTACCCCTCCCTCGTTTAACATGCCTAGTGACTAGACTTTCACAACGCCTAACAGGTGCCTCTAATGGTCTCCATTGTACGTGTCCAAACCATCTTAGACGAGCTTATCACATCTTCTCTGCAATTGGTGCTACCCCTATCTTATCTCTGATACTTTCATTCCTAATTTTATCCAATCTCGTGTGTCCACACATCCACCTAAGCATTCTCATCTCCGTAACTCCCATTTTTTGCTCATGTACACAATTCATTGCCCAACACTCAGAACCATAGAGCAGCGCAGGCCTAATTGCAGTACGGTAAAACTTGCCCTTAAGTTTCAGTGGTACTTTACGATCACATAAGATCCCTGACGCGCCTCTTCACTTCAACCAACCCGCTTGGATTCTATGTGTCACATCTTTATCAATACCTCCGTCTTTTTGAACTATCAATCCAAGATATTTAAAAACTCACTACAGGAAATATCTTGATCACCCAACTTAATAACAAAGACATTTGTCCTTCTTGTACTGCTAAATTTAAGCTCCATATACTCCGTCTTTGCCCTGCTCAACCTAGAACACAAATTTCAGGAAAAAAATTGAAATAGAATGATCATAGATATCATTGCACCAATAAAAGAACAAAATTTTATTGCAATTATTATTAGAAAGATAATTAAGAAGGATGAGGAAGATCAAACTTGAACTAGACATGTGAACTATTTGTACTTTCTGCTTACAGATTTATAAGACAAACAATTTCAATGTACAAAATATGTTACTTCAACCACATAGAATCATGTGACCATAATGCAAATTGTAGGAAGGAGAAATGAAATAGGAAGTGCAAGTTTTATTCATCCACAAGGGGCAATATATAGGATTACAATAAGACACCCAACACCGATAGGCGGTGTGGGACTAAACTCACTAATAGTAAAATACTTACTCTAACACTCCCCCTCAAGCTGAAGGGGAAGCCTACAGCTTGAACACAACATTAAATGGAAGGTAAAAGAAGGAAGACAACGTGGGACAAAACAACAGCCACCGAGGCCCAACCGCGTGTCACCGGGGATACTTCAACCGGGCAAGAGCCACACGACGTTGGTCCGCAAACCGACCATGACAACGCTGGATACACTCGGAGCGGAAACAAGGTCAACCACGCAAGACCAAACCAACCCTACCAAATCCAGAGAAAACGACGAGGAGACACAAACAACATATGAAATCAACCTAGGGGCCATGTGTGACTAAGGCAGGAGTCGGGAAAGAAGTATCTGAGTCGTCATGATCTCAAACACTCCCCCTTACGTGGATCATGTGCAAGAAGACATAGGTTATACCTAGGGGCCGGGTGTGACTAAGGCAGGAGTCGGGAAAGAAGCATCCGAGTCGCCGATATCACAAACACTCCCCCTCACGTGGAATACGTGCATGAAGGTATAGACTACGCCTAGAGGCCGTGACGTACGCCTAGAGGTCGTGACGTACACTACCCCTCACGTAGATCACGTGCAAGCAGGCGGAAATCATAGAGACGCAACACAACAACCACAAACAACTTAAAAAAAATTAAATGTTAAACCCTACGGGCCGGGCTGGATCTGAAGAAGAAGGAAGCATCCGTCGGCATGAAGGAGCAGCACGGCAGCAGCGGAGGAGAAGCACGGCTCGCAGAGCAGCCGGAGAAGAAGCAGTTGCGGCAGCAGCAAGCCGGAGAAGCAGCGGCAGAGCAGCATCCATGCCGGAGAAGAAGAAGCGGCAGAGCAGCAGGCTGGAGAAGGAGAAGCGGGAGAGCAGCATCCAGCGACAGAGAAGTCGGGAGAAGATAACGATGGAGGCAGAGGAGGACGCAGGCGGAAGCAGCAGCGATGAAGACGCTGGGATAAGCTGGAAGCAGAGGCGTCGGCATCGGCGATGCAGAGGGGAGCCGACGGGATCGTCGATGTCGCAGTCGGAAGCCGGAGGAGCCGGCGATGGCGGCGAGTGGAAGCAGTAGCGATCGTCGAGGAGCGGAGGGAACGACTCCTCCGTCAGGGAAAAAAGGGCCACTCCCGTCGAGGAGGCAGGAGGCCATTCCGTCGACGGGAGTAGGCGGGATTCGGCTCGACGGGAGCCCGAGCAACTGCGTTGGAGAGGAGAATAGAATCACGGGTCGGGGGGCGGGATTTAGGTCGGGACGGGAGCGGGGGAAACAGTAGCTGGGAAAAAATTTTAGGTCTCAGAACCGTTGCTCTGATACCATGTAGGAAGGAGAAATGAAATAGGAAGTGCAAGTTTTATTCATCCACAAGGGGCAATATATAGGATTACAATAAGACACCCAACACCGATAGGCGGTGTGGGACTAAACTCACTAATAGTAAAATACTTACTCTAACACAAATCAACCACAAATTTCAACTAGTAACAGAAATCAGGGACACAGAAGAAAGAAGAACATGCAGCAGCAGAAAATAATTGAGAATTTAAAATCAACTTGTAATGTGTATATTATGCTACTAATGAAATGGCTCCATGGAAAACAAGGAAGCCACTGCCGGCGAGGCTCTGATCATCGTTTTTGGCCTCCTATGAATCAAAAAAACATTTTAATTTTTTTATCTAGTATTATGAAGGCCATAGGCAGAAGACATAAATCGCAAGGAGAAAACACTATATTCCTAAGATGGGGAAATTAAGGAATTAGGTATGCATATAAATCAATTTGTATGGGAATTTTAATTCGTTTGGGTTAAGTTTAGTTGGGAATAAAATGTATTAGGAAAGAGGAAAGATACTAATGAGAAATAAGGTAATTCCCCTAAACAAAATGATAATAATAAAACTTAACAAAACAAATCAAAGTGTAAGTGAAGATACTGATGAAACGCCTCAATGAGAGGAAGGTGATAACAGTGAATCTCCCAACATCGCTTTTTGCCTCCCATGAATCAGAAAAACACAGAGCTAGTATATCAGGGATTTTTAAGGTAGATTTCGAAAACATAGATTTCCAAAAAAAGTTTGGAATTGAATGGTTGTATATGTCATTGCATCATTAAAAAACGAAATTTTATTGAAAATATTATAGAAAGATAAGCAAGAAGGATGAAGGAGATCAAATTTGAACGACGCATGTGAACTATTTTGACTTTGTGCTTACATCTTTAAAAGACAAATAATTTCAACATACAAAATTTGTTACTTCAACCAGATAGAATCATGTGATCCTAATGCAAATCAACCATAAATTTCGACAAGTAACAACAATAAAGGAACATGAAAGGAAGAACATGCAGCAATAGCAGCAGCAAAAAATGGTTGAGAATTTAAAATAAACTTGTAATATGTACAGTCCGCTACTAATAGAACGGTTCCATTGAAAACAAGGAAGACGCTATCAGCGAGGCCGATCATTGCTTTTGTTCTCCTACGAATCAAATACAACAACAGTAACACCCAAGCCTCTATCACACTATAGTGGGGTCAGCTATATGGATCCAAGTTTTTATTGGTCTACCCCTCCCCATTTAACATACCTAGTGACTAAACTCTCACAACACCTAACAGGTGCCTATATTAATCCACTGTGTACGTGTCCAAACCATCTTAGTCAAGTTTCTTGCATCTTCTCTGCAATTGATGTCACTCTTGTATTATCTCTGATACATTCATTCCTAATTTTATCTAGTCTTGTGTGTCCACACATCCACCTAAGCATTCCCATCTTCACAAACCCACATTTTTTGCTTACATACACAATTCACTACCCAACACTCAAAACCATAAAGCATCACTACTCAAATTACAGTACGGTAAAACTTGCCTTTAAGTTTTAATTGTTACAATCACATAAGATCCCCAACGCGCGTCTCCACTTCAACCAACCAGCTTGGATTCTATGCATCACATCTTTATCAACACCTCCATCTTTATGAACTATCGAACCAAGATATTTAAAGCACTCACAGCGGGAAATATCTTGATCCCCAACTTAATAACGAAGTCATTTGTCTTTCTTGCACTGCTAAATTTAAGATCCATAGACTTTGTCTTTGCCCTGCTCAAACTAACTCTTCTTTTCTAAAGTGTCTCCCGAAGATTCAAATTTTACGTTTACACCCAAGCGCGTCTCATCGACCAAAACGATATCATCCGCAAACAATAAACACCAAGGTATTGCTTGTTGGATATATTTGGTAAGCTCATCTAAGATAAGGGTAAAAAGATAAGGGCTGAAAGTTGAACCTCGATGTAAGCTAATAGTGATATGGAATTTGTGTTAATACTTCTTATGTCCTCACCCTTGTCACTGAATTTGTATACATATCTTTGATTATATCACTCTAATCATCAATGAGTCTCCTCAAGAGATGTATTGCTTTAATGGTCGACCGCCCTGACATGAATCCAAATTGATTCACCAAGATACTAGTCTCTTGTCTTACTCTTCTTTCTATTACTCATTCTCATAGTTTCATGGTATGACTCATCAATTAAATTCATTTGTACTTAACACAATTTTGTATATCTTCTTTGTTCTTATACAAATATACCTAGATATTTTCTCCCTATTGGTTCGGTGTCCTCTTTGACTTCAGCATCTTATTGAAGAAACATGTAAGCCAAAAAATTCTTTTTTTGCTAGACATTTTCATAATTCAATAGGTATATCTTCTGTGACTCAACCGTCTTTCCATTTTTTATCTTCTTTAGAACAACATTTACCTCCAACACTTAAATTTTAAAATAAAACGCTATGTTTCAATACTCTGATTTACTTATCTCTTTTGAGTTCAATTCATTGTTTTTTGTTTCATTATAAAGTTGATAAAATTATCTTTTTCATCACTATTTAATAATCACATCATCCGTCAAAATTGTATTTGTTTCACCTTTTATGCATTTAACTTGACTTAAATCTCTTGTCTTTATCTCTCTAGATCAAGGTTGTCAGGATCACGATCCAGATAATAGGATCTTACAATCCTACGATCCTGATTTTGTAAAGCGATCCTCGATCCGACCCTACTATCAGATCTGATCCTACCTCGAAACGATCTCATCTAGGATCTCGATCCTGACAACCTTCCTCTAGATTGAACAATTTTATATATGTCATGTTCTCTTTCTTTGGTGTCTAGTCGGTTATAAAAATTTTCATAAGCTTGACTTTTTCCTTTACTTATTGCATGTTTAGCTTATTCCCTGACGACTTTATACATTGTCAAATTTTAATCATTTCTACAAGCGTAAAATATTTTATAACTAGTCCCCACTTTGTTTTGCATTTTCTTTTTCTATCACCAAGATTTTTATTTGGCGTTGCACGACCTTTTAATTCCCCAAATACGTTTTTTTCACTTATACTTACATGTGAAGACATAACTTCTCATGAAACACTAGGATCAACATAAGGGTCATGAACCAGTTGTTCTATAACTGTTATCTTGAAATCAATCTATTTTTAATTTTTAAGTTCCACCATCGAATTTTTAGCAACACTTTTATCATTGTCTTAAATTTATAATATTTAATTTGTACGTCCAACACCACTAAACTATGTTATGTTGTCAAACCTTCCTCTGCTTTGACTTTGTGATTCTTACAAATAATTTTATTAATTTTGTGAATCATAAAATAATTAATATGTGTCTTCTTTGGTCCACTTTTAAATATAATTAAATGTTCTTCCCTCTTCATGAGTATTTGTCACAATTAGCTCATGTGTTATGGCAAAGTCTAAATAGTTCTTTCTTCATTTATTTTTCATACACAAATCCTCCATAAATGATTGTATAATCTATATTTTCCTTTCTTATATATCTAAGTCTCCTTCTATGAAAATATTGTCCCTTTATGAGATTTTCCTTACTAAATCATTTAATTTTCCCAAAATAACACTTTAATAGTTTCATTTAATCTTATTTGTGGCGCATGAGCACTGATCACATTAATAGTTTTGTTTCCTATAATCAATTTAAAAGCTAAGAGTCTATCACATTTTTTACTTACCTCAACAACTTCTTCCCTCCAAGTAGTATCCACGATAATACCTACTACATTGCTTGTTTTATTTTTTTTCGGTGTACCATAATTTAAAACATGAATTGTCTAAAAATGTAGTTTTCTCACCCACTCATTTAATCTTTTGCAGACATAAGATATTTGTCCATCTCGCAATCATCATATTAATTACTTCCATCGTTTTTCCTGTTAGCATACATATATTCCAACTTCCAGACACAAGCCGAACACAAATTATATGATATACTTTCCTAGGACGTTTAATATGTGAGGATTTTTGTCCACTTAACACTACACCCAAATCCTCTTGAAGGTGCAGCGGTCCTTGTCAGACGTCACATTCGTACCATACGAATAGTGTTCTTGAATATTTAATACTACACCCAAAACCTAGAAATGTAGCGGTTCTTGCCAAGACACCGCATTCAGGCCATATGACGCATTCCTTAGGTGGAACAACCTAGGTTTTGCAAAATTTCTCAAATGATCAATATTTATAACAATAATTAAATTTTACGTTGGTCGTGTACATAACACAACTCTAAGCCCTCCTATAATCAAATAAACATTATAGTTTTTTATATGGGATTATGAAAGCCATCGACCGAAGACAAATCATAATGTGGGAAACAGTATATTCCTAAGACGGGTAAATTAATGAATTGGGTATGCATATAAATCAATTTGTTTGGGGATTTTAATTCCCATGGGTAAAGTTTAGTAGCAAATAAAAAATTATAGGCAAGGGGAAAGATACTAACGAGACATAAGGAAATTCCCCAAAACAAAATGATAATAATGAAACTGAATAAAATAAATCAAGTGTAAAGGAAGGTACCAATGAAACACCTCCATAAAGGAAGGTGATATCAGTGAATCTCCAACCATCGCTGTTCACCTCCCATCAATCAGATAAACACAGAGAGTCTCTCGGGTATTTTGAAGGTAGATTTATCAAGAACACTGTTAAAATTAGTAGTATTTTTATTATTGAGTTTAGTCTCACACCACCTATCGGTGTTGGGTGTCTTGTTGTATCTCCTATATTATGCCTCATTGTGGAAGAATATATTGCACATTCCATTTCTTTATACATGGTATCAGAGCAACGATCTGAAACCTAAAAAAAAATTTCCCGATTCCGCGTCCGCTACTGCTCTTCCCCCCCCCCCCCCACCCCCGTCTCGTGATTCTGTTTCCGAAAGCTGCTAGGGCTCACGCCCGCCGCTCCCGTTCATGTCGACGAAGTCGATCGTTGATCCTGTCGACAAAAGCGATTCCGATTCTGCCGCTGTTGTTGTGTGTTGCTTCTGCTTGAGTCATCGACGCTGTGTGTTGCTTTCGCCGCTGCTGAAGTCGTGTGTTGATGTGTTGCTTCGTAGACTGCTTCTGCCGCTGCTGTCGTGTGCTGCTTTCGCCTGCGTCATCGTCGGCTTCGTCTGCCTTCGTCGACGATCCCGTCCAGCGCGCTGCTTCTCCCGACGACTTCGTCGACAGCTTCTGCCATCGACGACTGCTGCGGAGCTTCCCCTTCTCCCGTCGACAGCAGATGGTGTTGTTGCTCAGTCTGGGCCTGCTTCTTCTCCGTCCCGGAAGGCTCCTTGCCGGCTGCTCCTCTGCGCTCAGCTTCTCCCGTCGGCCTTCTATTGAAGTTGTGCCTCCTCCTCCAGCAAATCCATCTGCGCTAGATCTGCAGGACCGTGCCTCCTCCCGCCTGGTCTTGCTGCTCCGGCCGTCGACAACTCTGGTTTGCCGCCTCCTCTTCTGGCATGGTGGATCCATGTTGCTGCTGCTCTTCCCTTCCGGTATTGCTGCTCCTGTTTTCCGGCTGAGATCTGCTGATCGTGCCTTGCTGCTGCTGCGCATGAGCCTCTTCTTCTTCTCGTTCTAGCTTGTTTGTAGCTGCTATTTTTTTTAAGTTGTTTGTGGTTGTTGTGTTGTTTGTCTCTTTACGATTTCGGTCTTCCTCCACGTGATCTGGGTTCATGTACCCGACGAGGGTCCCACACATGCACATGGTCTACGTGAGGGGGAGTGTACCTCACGGCCTCCAGGCATAGTCTATGCCTTCATGCACATATTCCACGTGAGGGACAGTGTTTGTGATAACGACGACTTTGATGTCTTTTTCCCGACTCCTGCCTTAGTCACACATGGCCCCCAGGTTGATTTCATTTGTTGTTTGTCTCCCCGTTTCTTTTTTTCGCTTTGTGGTAGGAATGGTTTAGCATTCTTGGTTGACCTAGTTTCAGCTTCGGGTGTATCCAGCGTGATCATGGTTGGTTTGTGGACCAACATCGTGTGGCCTTTGCCCGGTTGTAGTATCCAAGGTGACACGCGGTTGGGCTTCGGTGGCTGTTGTTTTGTCTCATGTTGCCAACCTTCTTTTACCTTCGGTTTTATGTTGTGTCCAAGTTGTATGTTTCCCCTCCAGCTTGAGGGGGAGTGTTAAGAGTTAGTATTATTTATATTATTGAGTTTAGTCTCACACCGCCGATCGGTGTTGGGTGTCTTGTTGTATCTCCTATATTATGCCTCATTGTGGAAGAATATATTGTACCTTTCATTTCTTTCTACAAACACAAATTCCAAAAAAATATTGAAATAGAATGATCATGGATGCCATTGCACTAATAAAAGAACAAAAAAATATCGGAATTATTATAGAAAGATAATTAAGAAAGATGAAGGAGATCAAACTTGAACTAGGCATGTGAACTATTTTTACTTTGTGCTTACATATTTATAAGAAACAATTTAAATATACAAAATATGTTAATTTAACCACACAGAATCATGTGATCATAATGCAAATCAACCACAAATTTCCACAAATAATAAAAATCAGGGACACGAAAGAAAGAAGAACATACAGCAGCAACAGAAAATGGTTGAGAATTTAAAATCAACTTGCAATGTGTATTAAGCTACTAATGAATCGGATACATGGGAAACAAGGAAGCCACTCTCAGTGAGGCTCTGATCATTGCTTTTGGCCTCCTATGAATCAAATAAACATTTCAATTTTTATCTAGGATTACGAAGGCCATTTGTGGAAGACATAAATCACAATGGGGAAAACATTATATTGCTAGAATGGGGAAATTAAGGAATTAGGTATGCATATAAATCAACTCGTATGTGGATATTATTTTTTGGGTTAAGTTTAGTTGGGAATAAAAAATTTTAGGCAAGAGGAAAGATATTAATGAGACATAAGGTAATTCCCCTTAACAAAATGATAATAATGAAACTGAATGAAACAAATCAAAGTGTAAGGAAAGATACTAATGAAACACCTCCATGAGAGGAAGGTGATATCAGCGAATCTCCCAACATCACTTTTTGCCTCCCATGAATCAGATAAACACAAATCTAGTCGATCTGGGATTTTGAAGGCACATTTATAGATAACATAAATTCCAGAAATTTTAAAAGATAACAATCATAGATGTCATTGCACCGATAAAAGAACGAAATTTCATTGGAATTATTATAGAAAGATAATTAAGAAGAATGAAGGAGATCAAATTTGAACTAGACATGTGAACTATTTTGACTTTGTGCTTACATCTTTATAAGACAAATATTTTCAATATACAAAATATGTTACTTCGACCACATAGAATCATGTGATCATAATGCAAATCAACCATAAAATTTCATAAGTAATAGAAATCAAGGACATGGAATCAAGAACAAGTAGCAGCAACAGCAGAAAATCGTTGAGCATTTAAAATTAACTTGTAATGTGTATAGTAAGCGACTAATGAAATGGCTCCATGTAAACAGTGAAGCCTCTATCAGTGAGCCTGCGATGATTGCTTTTGTCCTCTTATGAATCAAATAAACATTTTAATTTTTTTTATTTGGGATTACAAAGGCCATCGGTGAAAGAAATAAATCACAATGTGGGAAAACATTATATTCCTGGGATGGGCAAATTAATGAATTAGGTCTGCATATAAATCAATTTGAATGAGGATTTTAATTCTTTTGGGTAAAGTTTAGTGGGGAACAAAAAGTTATAGGCAAAGGGAAAGATACTAATGAGACATAAGGAAATTCCCTTAAACAAAATGAGAATAATGAAACTAAATAAAACAAACAAATTGAGAATAATGAGACGTAAGGGAAGATACTAATGAAACAACTCCACAAGAGTTGATATCAGCGAATCTCCCAACATTGCTTTTAGCCTCCCATGAATCAGATAAACACAGAGCTAGTCTAGCAGAGATTTTGACATGCAGCAGTAGTAGCAACAACAAATTGTTGACATTTCAAAGCCACTAATGAAACGGTCCATGAAAAACAAGGAAGCCGCTATCACCAAGACTCCGAACATTGCGTTTGGCCTCATATGAATCAAATAAACATTTAAAAACATATTTGAGATTATGAAATCCATCAGCATAAGACATAAATCACAATGCTAGGAAACATTATATTCTTAGAATGGGCAGATTAATTAACTAGGTATACATATAAATCTATTTGTAGGGGATTTTAATTTTGGGGGGTAAAGTTTAGTTGGGAATTGTAGAAATCCACTAGAGAGAAATAAAAAGTAGTTTTATTAATTTCTCAATTTTTCACCACCCTTGAATACATATATTTGTACACTTATATAAGAGGAGAAAGGGGGGAGGATTCTCATCCTAAGATGTAGGAATAAACTAAATAACAAGATGGACCTTAATTTAGTTATTTACATTTTTTCTTCAACACTCTTCCAAAAATTGAAGCATACAAATCGTAGGCACCAAGCTTGGACAAAAACTAATAGTACAACAGTCGTGGTAAGACCTTAGTGAGAATGTCAGCAACTTGCCCGATAGTTGGAACATGTTTCAATTCCAGCTTCTTCAATTGAACCTTCTCCCGAATGAGATGACAATCAACTTCAATGTGTTTGGTTCGCTCATGGAATACAATATACTTGACAAGGTATATAACAGCTTGACTGTCACAAAATAAAGTTGGTGAAGAAAGTTTGACTCACAAATCATCAAAGAGACTTTTTGGCCAGGTAAGCTTAGACACAATAGCAGTCATTGCACGATACTCTGCTTCAACAGATGAGTGAGCAACAACAGATTATTTCTTGTTACGCCAGATAATCAGGTGTCCTCCAAAGTAAGTACAAAAACCAATTATGAAGCGTCAGTCATCCAGAGAGCCAGCATAGTCAACATCAGAGCAGGCAATCAAAGATAGAGAGAAAGATGGTTTGTATACAAACCCTTGTCCAGGAACAGTCTTCAAGTATCTGAGAATGCGCTCGACGGCCTGGATATGAGAGGTATGTGGAGCATGCATAAATCAACTGACAACTCCAACAACAAAAGAGATATCAGATTTTGTAGCAGTAAGATAAATCAGTTTTCCTACAAAACAATGATAATACTCTGGGTTCAAAAGTAGTAGATCAGATTCTGGGTCATGAGCGCAGAGCTTGTGGTTGACATCCATAGGAGTATCAGTAGGCTTGCATCCAAAATAGTCAGCGTCATGAAAGAGGTCAATGCAGTATTTTCGTTGAGATAGGACAAGACCATCGGGTCGTCACGCTACCTCAAGGTTAAGAAAGTACCGAGGATGTCCCAAATCTTTAATTTGAAAAACCGAGTTCAAATGTTGCTTGATCATTTGTATTCCTTTGGAGTCATCACCGATAATCAAAATATCATCGACATAAACTAAGAGAATCACTGTGTCTATCGGCTGATGACGAGTAAAGAGAGAGAAGTCAGCCGAGCTTCGAGTAAATCTGACATCACGGACAACCTTACTGAACTTGTCAAATCAAGCGCGAGCAGACTGTTTGAGACCATAAATTGAATTCTTGAGATGACAGACAAGAGACTCTCATGTGATCTCAAACCCGGGAGGTTGGTGCATGTAGATTATTTCTCGTAAATCTCCATTGAAAAAGGTAATTTTTATATCTAATTGATGTAACGGCCAGTGGCGATGAACAGCGAGAGAGATCAAAATACAAACAGTGTTCGGTTTGGCGACCGAAGAGGTCTCGTCATAGTCCAGATCTACTTGTTGAGTAAAACCACGAGCCACAAGGCGAGCCTTCAGACGTTGAATTGTCTCATCCGGACTATGTTTGATAGCAAATACTCTTCGGTTTGCCCAAAGAGTAAACATTTCGTCATCCATGGCCGCCCGCCACCTCAGATGTTGGAGAGTGTCATACACACAGTTAGGGAAAATAAAGGAGTGGCAGAAGTGGAGGGTCACTGGGTTGAGAATGATAAGGTTGGTCTTCGAGAAATGTGGCATCAGCTGATATAACAATCTTGTGATCAGTGGGAGAGAAGCAGACATAACCCTTCTGAGTGCAGGAGTACCCAAGGAACATATATTTGTGACACATGGAGCAAGTTTGTCAGTGAATGTGTCAAGATTATGAACATAGCAAACGCAGACGAAGACATGAAGTGTGACTGAAAAGGGGGTGTGGAGGGAAAGAGAAGGTTAAAGGGAGCCGCAAAATTGAGAATGTAGGAGGGCATGCAGTTAATAAGATAACAGATTATAGAAATCGCAAAACTCCAATAAATTTTGGGAACATGCATTTGAAACAGAAGATAACGTGTGACCTCAAGAAGATGTCGATTTTTTCATTCTGCCACACCATTATGTTGGGGGGTATACGCACACGAGATTTGATGAATGATCTCAAACTCAGTACATAAGTCTGTAAACGCATGACTTGTGTATTCACGGGCATTGTCAGTTCGGAGAGTTTTAATAGTAGAAGAGAACCGGTTGCGAGTCTCAATAATAAAGACACAAAATACAAGAGTTAGTTCAGACTTCAGAACAATTATGAAGGAAATACAACAATGTCATACGAGAGTAATCATCTACAAAAGTAACAAAATAACGATAACCAGACATATTTGTTGTTTTGTAGGGTCCTCAAATATCTGAATGAACTAAAACAAAGGGAGTATCGCTCCGAGTACACTGATGTGAAAAAGTAGAACAATATTGTTTGTCGTAGATACAAGACTCACATGTGATGTCATTAAGGGACAAATCTGGGAGAGCTTTCTGAAGGATGCGCAAAGGAGCATGCACAAGACGTCAATGCCACTCGACAGAGCTAATAGAGGAGAGAATTGTGGAGGGAGAGAGGTCCAGAATGTAGATCCCATTCGACAGTTGTCTTTTACCAATTATATTTTGCGTCTTTTGATCATGCACAACAAAATAAATGGAAGAGAATGTTACATTGCAATCAAGGTCTTGAGTGAGACGACTAATAGAGAGAAGATTGAAAGGAGAGCCCGAAACATGAAGAACTGAGTGAAGAGTGATGGAGGGAGCAAGGTTGACGTCGGCTGGTCCAGAAACTGGAGTGGTGTCCCCATAGCAACAGTCATGAACTTGGGATGCACAGAGTCCAAGTAGTGTGACGGTTTCGCCGAGGTAATGTGGTGTGTTGCCCCAGAATCCATAATCCAGGATGAACCATGGGCGATACTGATGAGTCCCGTTTATATGGGGTTTTGCGGACTCATTTGGGCTGGTTTTCCTGTCTTTGCACTTCACTTTTCGGTTGTTTTTGTTGATATTTTGTTCCTACTGCGTTTCACGTTTAGTGCACCTTTCTAGCCCGTGGGTGCGCAATTGCACATTCGATTGCTGGGGGTATGCACTTGGTGCTCCCCGGGGCTCGTTCCAGTAGTTTTATTGCTTTTTGTTGATTGCTGGAGGGTCCTCCGTTGCTAGTGTTTTTGTGTGCAGGTGGTCAGTTTTCCCCTCTTCAGTTTACTGATTTGAGGAAAACGCACGACCGTGCGTTTTATTGGCGCACGGTTTGTTTCCGTCGTGCGTTTTCCTGCGGATTATTTTGGAAGATTGACTGGCCCGTGCGATTACTTCCCGCACGGTTTCTTCGGAACCGTGCGCGAAGGAAACGCACGGTTTTCCTGTAGCCTTTTGGTTTTTCTTTGTTATATGGCTGGTTGTGCGTCTTCTACACGCACGGGCGGAAGCGCCCGTACGCGCGTAAACGCACGATTTCTCCCGGTTGCCTGTGTTTTCTGCTTGCTGTCGCTACCCGTGCGAATTACTTCACGCACGGGCGGAATCGCCCGTGCGCGAGTAAAATCGCACGGGTCAACGCTTCTTCCTCAGGCGCCTTCTGGTTATTAATATCGCACGGTTCACGCACGGTCGTGCACCAGACCGTGCGTGACCATTTTTTCTGACTTTTACTATTTAAGCCGCAGATTCCTCCTGGACTGAATAATTCATTTTTTCCCCGCCATTTCCGCCCATTAGAGCGGGAACTCGCCCCTCCAGCCGTCGTTTTCTCTCTCCTCCTTGGAGGGTTGATCCTACAACCTTTTCTCCTCTAAAGAGCTTGTTAAAGCTTTGTCTCCGGCCACCATCGCCATTGCCGACCTCCAAAGTGATGTTTGAGTTCTTTGATGCTGAACTTGTGAAGCATTTCGCTCCGAACCGCATCAACAACTACAACACGAAGAAGCCGTGTGTGAAGAAGGAAGTGACAGCCCTTCGGGATCCCGGATATCTTCCAAAGATCGAGCTCGGATTAGGCTCGACAACCCTCGCTTCCGACCGTGAATCTTTGAGAGTCTTCGAGTGCTTTGTTGTATTTCATCTCCCCTTTTTCTTGGATTTACTTTAAACTGAACTTGTGTTATTTTGCTTGAGGTTTATTAGCTATGTTTTGTTCAAGGTCTTGTTACGGTTTTGTACGGTGATTCCTTGTTCATGATATATGTTGATGAGTTTCCTCCTTGTTATAAAAAGTCGTGTTTGAGCCGTTCTAGCGATTGCTAGAAGCGCGCGTTGCGAAGAGGTGTTTACGACCCTCGATAATTTGTTCGTCTCCGCTATTACTCCTTGGAGTAATTCACCCTGGCGACGCGGTGACGGCGACGGCGACCCGCACTAGTTTGATGTTGCTTAGGGTAGGAAAACCAAAATCAAACCCCTCGATTTTATTTAGTACTTTCATTCATTTCTCTGAAAGCGAAATCCATGCTCCTTACTTGCACTCCGCGTGAGATCGATACTTGGGGAAGCTACTCCTCCATTTTATTACTTGGCCGTGAACGGTAATCTTACCGCTAGCGCATCAGATACAAGAGATACCGCCATCTGAAATAGACACAACAGAGTCGGAGGAATAGCCAATCATCCCTTGCAGTTGCTGGAGTTGGGTGCGCAAGACAACAATGTCTGTTTGAATGTTGTTTGGAGTGTGAACAACAACAGTGGCAGGCGGTGCGGGTGGCAGACCGTGCAAACGATAACGCGGTATGGAGATGACCATCCCTGCCACAGTATGTACATTTAAGAGAAGCATAATTGTGTCGATCTCTGCCTTGATAAGATATGCGGCCTCCACGAGAATATAGAGGAGAAAACTGATGAGGCGACCGCTGAGATGAATGTGACGGGGTATAATGTTCAACCATTGGAGAAGATCCAACCATAGCAAAAGCAAACAGAGTTGGGTAAAGACAGATCTTGCAATCAGGATGCTGAGAGCAGATTTTGCGGGAAAGGAGAGTTGTGCCAAGGATCAGGATGCTGAGGGCCGCAACGACCGGGAGAACGACAGTGACGGCTAGGCGAGCAACAACACAGGCCGCATGAGAAGGGGAGGCAAGCCCATAGGTCGCACGATCCGCGGCGAGGCAGAGAACGCCGCTAAAATAGGAAAGTTGCGGCAGGTTTTAGCGGCTAGAAGCAGCGACAAGAAGCTATAGTCAAGCAGCAAGCAAGCAAGAAGACGCGGCGGCTAAGCAAGAGAACGACAGTCTCTTTATGCACCTTGCTACGACTAGACAGAGGAGATAGATTGCGGGCTAGCTTCAGCGGCCAGTCGACTGGCCAGAAACAGAGGCGGCCATGATTAGAAGAGTCTGCGGACAGACGGCCAAGCGACAAGTTGGAGAAGCCCAGGTGAATAGTTGTCGGAAGGAAAGACTGCGGGCAGTCTACATCGGCAAGAGGTAGAAAGAAATGCAGCAAACGGTTAAGCAAAACTCTCGCGATTACCAAGAGCCCGAGCTGTGCGAGAACAAGAGCAGAAGTCGCAACAACTAGGTCGCGTGGTAAAGTGACAGGCCTTAAGGCAATTAAGCGGAAGCATGTGAGAGGTGGGCCTAAGCTCCAGAGAAAATAGCTATAAAAACAGCAGGGGGGAGAATGAGCGCAATTGCAAAAAGCAGGAGAACGCGGAGAAGTGGTTGCGAACCTACGGTTAAGAATGACTAAACCGCCCAGATGGGTAGGAGAGAAGTTGCGGTTAGAAAATTCCGAGCCACCGAAGGATTTCCAGCAAGCGAGATCACGAATTAAAGCAAAAAATTTAATCATTGGCTCTGATACCATGTAGAAATCCACAAGAGAGAAATAAAAAGTAATTTAATTAATTTCTCAATTTTTCACCACCCTTGAATACATGTATTTGTACACTTATATATAAAGAGGAGAATGAGGAGAGGATTCTCATCCTAAGATGTGGGACTAAACTAAATAACAAGATGGGCCTTAATTTGGGCGTTTACATTTTCCTTCAACAGGAATAAAAAGTTTTAGGCAAGAGGAAATATATCAATGAGGCATAAGAAAATTCCTCTAAATAAAATGATAATTAATGAAATTGAATGAAACAAAACAAAGTGTTAAAGGGAAGATACCAATGAAACACCTCCATGAAAGGAAGGCGATATCAGTCAATCTCCCAACATTGCTTTTAGTCTCCCATGAATGAAATAAACTCACAGCTAGTATATCAAGGATTTTGAAAGAAGATTTATTGAGAATACACCGCTCAAAAATAAACTTGAATAGAATGATCATAGACGTCATTGCACCAATAGAAGAACGAAATCAGATTGGTATTATTATGTTAAGATGAATAAGAAGGATGGAGGTCAAATTTAAAACAGAAATGTGAACTATTTTGACTGCGTGCTTATAACATACAGCTTTATGAGAAAAATAATTTCTATATACAAAATATGTTACTTCAACCACATAGAATTATGTGATCATAATGCAAATCAACCACAAATGTCTGGAAGTAACAAAAATCAAGGAAATGAAAGCAAGAACATGCAGCAGCAGTAGCCGACGCAGCGGTAGCTGATGCAGAAGCAACAGTAGCTGCATAAAATGATTGAGAATTCAAAATCAACTTATTATGTGTATGCTAAGCTATTAATGAAACGACTTCATGGTAAACAAGGAAGCCGCTATTAGTGAGGCTCCGATCATTGCTTTTGGCTCCTATGAATCAAATGAACATTTAAAAAATGGGATTATGAAGGGCATTGACAAAAAATGCAAATCACAATATGAGAAAACATTAAATTCCTAGGATGGGCAAATTAAACAATACAAAAGAGATGAAAGATAATAACCCAAAGTCACATATACTGCAATTAATGCCAAAACAAAAGCACAATACAAGGCTACCCTCTAATGAAATGTCCTCAAAGAAATGTACTGTGATTAAGAACCTATCAAAGAAGAAAATAAATTATGGCATCTCTAAAATCAAGATGAACATGAATCTATTTGCATGAGGATTTCATGTAATCCGAGGTATGATTAGCTGGGAATGTTATTTTGCACTTTCAAGAAAATAGATTACAAAAAATTAAAAAGAATATTTATCATTGATCTAATCATATTAGGGAAAAGCAGCATCTGCCCAGCAATGACTAACAACACGAGATATTGCTTCTGCTAGTTCAAAGATGAGGGCAAATTACAACACTTGATTCCCAAATGTATCCTACTTGCCCATTATAACTTCTCTCTCCGTCATTATTCTCGCTCTAACCTCTCCTCTTTCTCTCTCTTCTTAATTTTCTTATATTGTTTTACCCTGAAAATAGTAAAACTATTTTATCCAATAAAGTGGGCATCGAGGAAACAAAAAACCCCAATAGTAGAACATAATACACAAAATATAATGTAATCTTTCCATTATAATATTTTACTATTCACACCAGAGACTACTATTTTGAGCCAAAGAAAACCAGTTCCTCGTCTTCTTCAAAACAAGTCCATAAGCTTCCTCATAGTCCACCTATGATGTCATCTTAGTCATCATAAACCGCCAGCTATTCATTGACACTACGGTTGGCACAGCAATCCCGATATCCCACATATCATTGTTTGAGCTTACTGTGATAACTCCTTTGACACTGCCAACTCCTTAACTAGCACAACGCCACAAAGAATTCATTGTCGTCCCCCCCCCCCAAAAAAAAATTTCAGTATGTTGCTTGCTTCTCGTAATTCTCATACTATTGTGCATACCTCTTGCTAAAATATAACATTAATAGTAGTTATCAGCATTGTCCGTAGACAGGTGCTCAAATCCTTCGACATACACTCGTTAGCCCCATAAAAACCCCGAATTAGGTATATAAGTTTTGATAATGATTTAAAACAATATGAAATACATATTTATTGAACAAGGCTCGACAACTTCTTGTTGTGACTTTGAAAGATTTGGAGAAACAAAATTGAGGTTTGTTGCTTATTTTGCAGTACAAATTCCTCGCAGCTTTAATAAGCATCCAATTATTGGATCTAGGGTATCAGCAACTATCTCGGTGACTAAAAGTAGTATATTCTTAATTTCTTTTGGTATCACCATACCACTTATGGGCATTCGTTTGTCTAACAAAGATGTCCTACTTCAAACCTGAACTATGCATCACCTTACTAAATATTCCACATTCTCTCGCTAAAAGTATTAAAAAGCACATTAATAACTACCCAAATGCTTACTGTAAGTGAAGAGAGTGAAAATTGGACCTAACAACATCATTCGGGACTTTCTCAAACTATTTGATACAATGTTTAGTGAATCTTAGAAATTAACTACTGCAATTTCATAAATTCAATTCATCTATCTTTCAAGAACTTTGTTCATTCTGCCATTATCGGTAATTTGTCCCTATTTATCAAATCACCAACAAGCATCATTGTGACTCCATAAATTGACTTCTCCTTTATGGTTTAGATCTCCTTTGAAGTTGTCATTCTTTGCACTTCTCCGACTGTTTTAAGGTTCAAAACAATAAAAGAAGAACTAACTTTTAAGACCCATTTCGAGAACCCCCCCCCCCCCCCCCCCCCGCTTAATCATTCAATTTTAACTTTGTAGATATAAATGAATTGATGACTGTTATCAATCTCCAGGCCAACCTTTCGGGGTGATAATAACAACCTTAATACACAAACCAAATTTTCAAGTGAATGCCAACAAGAGTAAACATACTAGTGTAATTTTTTTGCAAGAAATACTTTGATAATCATCAAACTAATTGTACATGTATGATTATTGATTAGGTTTTCAAATTTCTAATAGTCTTCACGTTCAAGATATTGAAAACAACATTCTTGCTTCTAGATCATCAAACATATTGTACATGTATGATTATTGATTAGGTTTTCAAATGTCTAATAGTCTTCCCGTTCAAGATATTGAAAACAACATTTTTGCTTCTAGATAAACATAGGGTAATTGGCATTTAGACCCCCAAAAATCACCCTTTTAACACATTGTACCCCAAAAGTTTTAATTTGGCACATTGCACCCCCCCCCCTCCTCCCACACACACACAATATCTTTTAATTGGCATTTTGCACTCTAGCCTGAAATTTGAGGGGTAATTAGGTTCAAATTTATTAAAAACATAGTTTTTAGGTCAAATTCACCGTCAAATATCGTAAGAGCGCTCCATCCCCTTTTGCTGATGGGCTAACAGCCATTCCGGAGCCAAGATCTTCCGTGTGAGCTTCCAACGCCAGACGTGTCATTCTCCATTGCTGGACGTGACGTGCAATTCTCCATCACCGGACGTGACGTGCAATTCTCCATCACCGGACGTGCCATTCTCCATTGTCGGACGAACAAAGATCTTCCCAGCAAGTTCCATCTCTATCGCTGGATGCGCATTTCACCACGTATCTGGACCCAGCATTCCCGATCCCAACATCTGTGCATTCCCCATCCCTCCAGTATCCTTGCATTCTCGGTTCCAGTATTCCCGGTCCCAATATTTTTGATCCCAGCATCCATGCATTCCTCATCCCTCCAGTTCTATTATTCCCGGTTTGCAATCCTGATCCCAGTATACCGGCAGACATTTCATTCCAACATCCCAACATTTTTGATAAACCCTAAGTTATCAAAGGCGCAAGGTGCACCAAGGCGCAAAGGGCCCATGGAGCCTAGGCGCCTAAGGCACGTGAGGCGTAAAAATTGGGGAAAAAGGAAATTGAGCGAATTGAGCGCCCGATTCGCTGAAATTGAGCGAATTGGGCGTCCGATTCGCTGAATTTTAGCGAATAGGGCGCCCAATTCGCTAGAATTGGGTTAGTTCCCTTCTATCAAGTTAGTATAAGAGCCCTTTTGGAATTGGGTTAGTTCTCTTCTATCAAGTTAGTATAAGAGCTCATATTTTCCAATATTCTATCTAATCACGTGAGAAGTGATATAAATACATGATAGTCATAACTGATGCATACAAAATGCAACTAAAAATCGAATAAAAAACTACAACATGTAATATAAAGCATTAGACGGAGATAAACAAATTAAGGGTAAAAATCTTTGTACCTTTTGAACACCAATGATCAACCCCTCTTGAATTAACAATATAGCATGGTTTTCACTCGGCTAATGAATGATCAAATCCTTCCATAAAACACAAAGGACGCATTAGAATCAAACATTCAAGCATAATAAAATAAGATCAGTTTTTGAATGCAACATAATAAAAATAACAACATAAATAAATCAACCAAGTCAGCAATCATAATCTACCAAATCAACATTGCAATATTTTGTACCAAAAAACAAACCTAAGCAACCAAGTCAGCAATCATAAACTCTAAGCTAATGTGCAAGAAAATAGCATAACATCACGTCATCACATAGTTTTTCAATTTTTCCTCCGTCTCATGATCTCATCATCATTAAGTATTAATTACTCATCGTCTGAATCAATAAAAGTTTCATTTTCTTCACTAAAATCTTTTTCTTCTTCATTGAACTCAACTTCTTTATCCTCAGCATCATCTGTACGCATTGTTGGAGTAGGTGTCTTCTTCTTAGATGTGCTCCTCTTGTCAGCTACCATCTTCCCTTTAGATAAGCGCGTGGAGTAGATGTCTTCTTCTACTCCGATGGCCCTTGCTACTGCCTAGGCGCGCGCCCGAGCCACTTCGCCCGCCTCACCCGTGTCCAAGCGATGTGATGTGCGCCCGGTGCGCCCGACGCCTCGGGCGCGCCTAGGCGCGCGCCTTGATAACTTAGGATAAACCATATTTTTATTTTTATTTTCAAAGTTTGCACTGTATTGATTTTTTTCATTGCATGTCAATTGTCGTAGACATGTCAAATGTTGCATACATAGAGTGGGAGAGTATCATGGTAGAACAAGATCGTTATCACCAAATATTTGAATTAAATAGTAGCAGTGACTCACTAAGCATGGTAGAACGTGATTCATCATTTACGGATGATTTTGACGAGAGTGATTTTCAGTTAGATGACATGTTATTTGATGAAAATAAAGATTAAGAGATTGAATTGGTTGGCATGAGACATGAATCAAGACATGTGTAACAAAAGCAATATTCTAGATGTTAACTGTGATTCACATTTTGCTATTAGTGTGAATGTCTATAATCAGAAGAAAAGAAGAATGAATGAATTGCAGAATACAAGCTATCATGAAATGAACTATTCAAAAAATTCTTTTTTTGGCTCCACCGCTCGTTTTGATTTCCTAAGAATAACTACTATTCAAAAAAATATTGATCGAAGAACTGAAAATTACTTTGAGGATAATAATAAAGTGCTTATAGAATTGTTTAAACCTGAAAATCAATAAATATGTTGCTTATCCTGCAAAAATTTGTTGGGCTTGCCAGAGAACAATTTTTTGGTCAAAAGCTTCATAGTGCTCTCGTCAAAAGTTTTTTGTCCTATGTTAGGAGATATGAGCCAAATTACCTCTCAAATTTCAGCCTCAGGTGCTAAATGCCAACCAAAGGATATTTAGGGCGCAATGTACCAAATTAAAACTCTCGGGATGTCATGTGCCGGAAGGGTGGTTTTTGGGAGTGCAAAATACATACAACCCCAACATCATTTTGTCCATAGCTCTCAATCATCTTGTGATATGGATGTCAGATTTCTTACAAATGAAGGTAGATGTACTTTTTTGGTAGATGTACTATGCATTCTTGCATCTTCCAGCACCTGAAATTGTTAACACTTACCATCAAACTTGTCAATCTTTGTCTTCCCATCATCGTTTAGCATTGCCCCCGCCTTTTCGTAAAACTTCAAAACCCTTGTGTTCATACCAATTGTTGGAGACAAACAATATCACCAACACAATTACAAGAACAAAAGAAATAGAAAAAAATATAAGACAAGATTTACATAATTCAGTGAGAAGCTCCTACCATCACCGCCCCACAAAAAGATTTTAATTGTAGTAGTCTCTAAAGTTGATTAAAAGAATTTAAAATTTGCTCTTCGAACTTTTCTCAATAAGTCATCAGAATTATGTTTCCCTTATTCCACCAAGCACCTGCTCTGTTCTTCTTTTTTTCTCCCTTAAAGTTTATTCTATTAGCTAAAATGTTCTAAGCTATTAATCATGCCTTCCTTTTCTAAAACTTGTTGCCAGAGCTTTTTTCCTTTGTTTTCTTCATAAGTCAAACATTGTCATCAACTAGACGCCAATTATCTTCACATTTCAAAGCATTACCAACCAACATCAGCTCTGAATTCTAAGAATTGAGAACAACAGTCTGAGTTCTAAGTCAAACATTGGTAGTCAAACATTGGCATCGGAAACTGGAATTGATTTTAAGAATTGAGAACAATTTAATTCCTATAAAAATTGAAATCAGTCTTAATTCTAATTCTATTGATCGGATAAATAATGGAATTGATCAATTATACTGTTAATTATAAATTTTGCAATATTCTTGTTAATGAATTCTAAGTTTAAATTTACTGTGTCCCTGTTTCGTAAAATTCCTAGCTCCGCCATTGAATTGTTAGCACAGAAATGATTCAACGGATTGGGAAGGAGAAGAAGGATCTGACGTACCTTAAGCGAGAAGGGTCTCCCTCATGGAAAAAGACAATGTCTGCGATAACATCTTGAGATAATAAAGACCTACAAAAAAGCTGCATCCTCTTTGACTGCATTTCTGGGGTCCTGAGAATCAATCAGCTGCTTCTCCTGCTCCGGCCATGGGAAGCAGAATCCGGTGACATGAGTTGCAACAGCTAAAGTGCGAACTTGGATCCGCGTAAATTTTCCAGTAGATTCGAGTGGAAGAGAAGAAAGAAGAGAGATCGTCCATAGTCGATGGGAAATGTTTGGGGATTTAGGGTTTCTGCGTGAACCAGGCGGCGGGGAGATAAGTTAACAGAGAACCCCGCCATGCGTTTGAGTAATATAGGGGCGATTGGCAAAATTACTTTTGGTAAAATGCATCTCAAAAATTTAAAATTGGCAAAATGCACCTCTCAAAGTGGGTTTTCTTGGCAATGTGCACCCTAGAGTGTACATTTTGACCATTTCATTTTTTGCCTATTGAGGGTGCATATTGCCAAGAAAACCCAATTTGGGGGGTGCATTTTGCCAATTTTAAACTTTCGGGGTGCATTTTGTCAAAACCCTATATTTTCAGGATGCATTTTGCAAATTGCCCGTAATATATCTATTTTTTGGGTGGCAGCTCAACTTTGAATTTTATGCTAAACAATAAAACACATTAGAAATGCAGTTCAAAGTGTGAAATATACGACTTTTGAAAATAGGTCTATTATATGGTATTTTTTTAAAAAAATGTTCAACATGAAAAATGTAGATCTCGACGAGATCTACAGCTTTTATATTGAATATTTTTTGTAAAAATGTTATATAGTATGCATATTTTCAAAAAACGTGGGACCCGGACGGAACTATGTCAGTATCCATCGGGCTGCCAATAGTCATTTTTTGAGTTATCATTATCTTTGGGCAGTCAATAGTCATATAGAGGCTGTCAATATAAACGCCCTTTTTACAAGTGACAGACAAGGAGACCGCGCAACAATGCAAATGATATACACAAATGATACACTCGTTAGCCATATCATTCAAGAAGTATTTGTTTGCTAATAACAACCTTATCTATTTGATAATACATGCAACAATGCAAATTATTTATGATCAAAAACAATTTTATAGCCACATGTTAGTTTTACAATTTTTTAGCCACATGTTAGTTTTTGTTAGCCTGTTGAACTGCATTCAGACTTAGGGGTGCAATTGTTGAAGTTGGAAGTGGGAGGTCAGTTCGGTGCAGACCGCCCAGACCGCCGAGAATGCCGTGGTTAGCACGGATAGGTTTGGAGGATAGTCAAGTTCTAGCTATGGTCGATTCTCGTGGTCTGTCTTAACAGGTTCCCTGAAGTGTAACTGTGCGGTTAGCTCTTGCTAACTGCGGACTGCGCGGTCTGGTTAGGAAGATTGCAGAGACCGACAAACTGACGCTTGGTGTGGTTAAGTTTCAGATCGCGTGGCCGACTTGTTATTTACTCAAGCCCACGAGGACTGAGGATGATGCCACATTTGTTGTGCGGACTGGCGGCCTTAATCCACTACAAGAAAAAATAAGATTAGCATGAATCCAAATTACTATTTAGCTGGGAATTTAGAAAAAAAAAACTGTGTATAATATACGTCTAGTTAATTTTGACAAGGAAAAATTTTTTCTCTGTTTTGCAAAGCATTTTTAGCTAGGTAGTATATTCTTACTAAATTAGCACGAAATTAATTTTGTTGCTAATGTTTAAGGTTTTATTTAATTATATATTAATTTAAAAAAATGTAATAAAAATGTAATAAATTAAATCATAGGGCTGGTGCTTTGCTTGGGCTGTTTCTTTGCTTGGGACTTGAACACTCAAACCTCCTAACATTCCCCGTTGGATTGCTACAGAGTGGCTGTGTCAGTTGCATGTGAAATGCCAGAATTACCCCACCCTGTTGTTCGCTTGTCCGCCGGTGCTATAAAAAAAATCGACGGTACCGCCGCCGCTACCGCCACCGCTGCTCTGTCGGCGGCGGCTTGACCAAACCCCAGGCGGGGGTTTGCAGGTGATTTCATTCTAAAATCCGACACAGGCCTGTCGAATTGGTGAGCAAGCTGCGCAATCGTATCCATCGGCCCGGCCGGCCAGGTGGGCCTTGTTGAGGTGGCGGAAGAGGACGTGCGCACTGGAGGTTGCGGAGGAGGAGGAGAGGAGGATGTTGGCAGAAATGTTTTTTGTTTCACCAAAGTCAAATGACCAAAATCAATATTTAGGCTTCATTTGTTTTAGCGGTGGCGGGTTGATCCGGCGGGTGGAAACAGAGAGTTTGAACCGGAGGGGGAGGTGGCTGCTCCAAACAGAACTTTTTGGGTCGTTTCTCAAGGCGGGCAGGCGGGTGGAAACAGAGCAAAAGCAGTCGAAGGTTCATTTGTTTGCCCTACTTCCGATGACGTTTACCCAAAACGAAATTGTGAAACTCTCAAATAAATAGAGCTTTAATATAAATAAATATATTAATTATATATGGGCAAGAGAATAACACAACCCGAACCAAAGTAAAGGTGCATTAAGAAATATTCTGGCCTTCAAGTGGCGAACTCCAAAGAGCACATGCTTTGCACGTGAACAGGAGATATTTGAGCTCCTTGCGGACAACCCTAGCAGCCATCTCCTGCATGCAACAGTGGCGAGCAGCTCATTGGTGGACAGCAAGCTTGGCGGACATCAAGCTTGGCGAACTGCAGTTTTGCGGATAATAAGTTTTGGGCGATCAAGCTTCAAGCGAAGCGGGTTATAGTCGTGATCAAACTTGTTTGCAAGTTCTTGCGTGTGCATGTGTTGAGTTGTAACTTATAGTGGAGTTGTATTTTGTTGTATCCTTGTAAACACTTGTTTGTTATAATAGAAGAAGTTGTTTGTTCTGCTTTATTCTGTATTGTGTCCGCTACATTCACTTCCAATAGAGGATGTGGTGGGCGCTGCAGCCCCTTGGCAGAGAGGAGGAGGTGGCAGAAGAGGGGCTGGAGGAGGTCTAACTTAGAACTTAGGAAATTTAATAAGCAATTATTTAAAAAATAAAAAACAAATAAAAAACAAATAATAATAAGATAAAAAATCGAAAATTTTATATAGATATAAGTATTATATCTATACTAATATACCAATTATAAGAATTATATTAATATAAGTATAATAAATATTATATCTATATTAATATACGAGTTTCTTCACACGGGCTACTCTCGTACTCGAAGCTCTCGGGCGGTCTTCGCCAGCATTCAGGTGGGCTTTGTGCGCCTCCACACGGGCTTCGCCCGTGCTTGATGCTCCGGGCAATCTTCGGTCGTATAAAAGCGGGCTCTGCTTCGACACAATTCACCGGCACGGCGCCGCAACCGCCACTCGCGGCCCCCTGGAGCCCTATGATTGTTTGATTTTGCATACACGCTTCGGGGGGACGCGAGTGGCGGTTGCAGCGCCGAGCCAGTGAATTGCGTGGAAGTAGTTCGTTCAACTCGCGGTTAGGCGACCTTCACCGGTTAGGCGACCATGAGTTGCGGTTAGGAGACAACTCAGTTTCAGTTCATCTGTTCGCGACAACTTCAGCGTTTAGGCAACCTCATGGTCAGACGACCAGAAGTTGTAGACAGGGTTATCTTCAGCAGACAATAAGACAGTTTGCGGTCCGGGCAGTTAGTGTAAGACCTCCCTCCCGGAACACAAGACACGGCTGAGGGAAGTCTCATGCCCAGAACAGCCACCTTGCGGTAGCGCCAACACACGGGTCGACCTGTACCACAAGATGCCTATCCTGCAGGCTAAAACCAGTATCATCATTGCCAACCCAACATAAAAATATAAGTAGAAGTCAAAATCTACATAATTATATAGTCCAAACAAATACATCAAATAAAAGAAACAACTGAAGCTTCTTTAATATCAGAGTACATCATGCCAAGAAGGCTACAGAATGAGTCTCTCAAAAACTCATGCCAGACACTAACGGCAGCGATGGTATCGTCACTTCAGGCGCTATCACTCTAGCCTGGTTGCCCTCCTACAAGACCTGTTGTTGGGTTTCCTCCTAAAAAGGAACACGTAGTAATCGTTAATCATAAAGACTAAGTGGCTATCACATCCGCTCCCCCGACGACTCTTAGACACCGGGCGGAGAAAGAAAAAAGGGTACAATATATATATATATATATATATATATATATATATATATATATATATATATATATATATATATATATATATATATATATATATATATATATATATATATAAGCAGTAGTACAAAACAAGTGACAAGGTGCTAAATCATATCAGAGTAATCATCAATATATCAGAAGTAACTACAACAATTTATACTAGCAGTTCTACTATCAACAACAGTGTACAAGTATGAATAAACAATAGGAAGTAACTCAACTTATATGAATGCTCATACAGACATACAAGTTAAGGATCGGCTTAACAGTAAAGTAACTCATCATATAAGGGTGCTCATACAAACTTATATGATAAGGATCTTGTGTATGTAATGTAATGCAATGCGATGACTCACTCATGCACACACATGCAATTGTTATGTCGACACAGACTTGTAGTTCTCACTTTTAGAGCAGGTAGCTAACCTCTCATGCGTCATCCGTCGTGGCCAGACGGTGACAGTGGAACGAGCTTTCCACTACTAGGTGGGCATCCACACTACCAAGTTTAGGCATCCGTACGCCTTAAAGCTAAGAACACAACAACGGAGCTCACATGCGTGCTCCGGCTCAGAGGGGTCTTGGATAGATGTGCACCAAGAACACAACTCAAACTGGCCTACCGGTGTGGCACGAAAAGGGCCTCAGGAATGAGCATCGAGGACACAGACAATCCGTCCACTTGACACAGAAGGAGCCCCGGGAATGAGCACCGAGGACCAAGCCCAACCGCCCAAAGTCTATTTGTCAACTCCCGTCGGTGTGACGACTGGCGAGCCCGTAGACCTGCCACACTATCCTTAACCTAGGTTTATGACACTGCGTGTCAACTCACACTGCATGCAATTTCACATGGTCTTTCCATCAGCAATCCAATGCTCAACAGCACCCAAGGGTGCCACACCGAGTCCTTATTATTCACGTCTTGTGTTCAACAACACGCAAAGGTTTCATACGGAGTCCCTTATCAACACATCATTCTAGTGTGGCAAACACACACGCACTTCCAACCCTTCCACATTTCCCTACCACAAGGGTTCATCATTTACACAGGTGGCAAGTCCACTGCCTAGAGTTGTGTTTCCCTATGGGTAGCAGTATGGCTATCACATGATCGTGCATTCACCTCATTCAATTCCTTCTTAAAGTCAAACATTCACAATCAATTATGCTTCCACTGTAATATCATTTGTACAATCAAACATATCAATTTATTTGTTCACTAGCTTACCCAAAGCATTTGTTTGTCAACCTCCTTCAAACCGTTGGTACAATCGTATTCCACCAAACCATTTGTTGATCATGATTACGTATAGGTTAAGTCTACTAAATCCTCAACCTTATTTACTTTCTTAAGGATCTATCTCATCAGTCCTTTGTTTATCACAAATATCCATAAATTAAGTTCAATAAATCTCAATGTTGATTTACCATGACCTCTCTACCAAATTCAAATCCGGATCCACACTAACCCGAGAACAACCTGTACTTAAGACTTGATTGTATGACAACTTTGACTGGACATTCCTGAGTCTACAGGACTCATATGAAAACGTGTAATCATCCGTTGGAAAGGTCTTTCCAAGGGCTATGACTTTCGTGTTTACTCGAAAGCCCAGATCTGGACATAACATATCCAAAAACGTCCTTGAATTTCATTGCACACAAAAAATAGGTTTCTGCACGCATCTTAAAGCAAGATGAACGATATTGATTCATCTTCTTCCTTTAGACATTTAATCAAAACTATATACAGAATTTCATCCTCCCTTATTCAGCCTCAATAGATCATTTCTCTTCACAAAACCAAGTCCACAATCTTCATAAAGAAGAGAGGAGAGGTTGAAGACATCAAATCTCTAGGACACAAGCCCTAGCATGGTCTCTACCTATGAGATCTTCATCTCACAAGTCAAACTCTTTTGAGTCGACATCTCTCCTAGAAAATAACTACAGATCTAGCACCAAGGGAGAGGGTATGAAGCACACCTCATTTCCAACATTTCCGGTCATGGATCTCGTCACTCTCCTTGGCAGCATCTTTCTCCCTATTGGTGTTGTTCTTTACGGGGAAGAGAAAAGAAAGACTTTCCTCCAGAAGATCTGACTCCGGCGATCTCCTTCTTCGTCGGGTTCGGCAAGGATAACTTCTCAGCAAAAATGGCGAAGTGACGACTTGGGTTTTCGTAAGTCTCCTTTTATAATGAGAATTAGGGTTAGGTTACCCCGCCACGTGTCGTCCTAATATTAGACCGCCTATTATTACATTAAATATGTACTTTTGAAAAGACGCGTCCAATTTAAGTCATTTGGCGCCAATCCCGAAAATCTGGTTCTGATCGTGCATGTGGCAGCAACCAGACTGAGCCAAAAATCCACTAAGTCAAAATCGTTGAGTGTGCCTCCTTTACTCGACGAATCGTCAAGTGGTGTCGAGTGCACTCAACGCACTCGACACACTCGATGCCTACAGGCCTCAAGAATAACTCTAAGTCAAAAATCGTTGAGGAAACAACCTTCACTCGACCAATCGTCGAGTGGCGTTGAGTGCATTCAACGCACTCGACGCCTACAGGCCTCAGAACAACTCTAAGTAAAAAGCGTTGAGTGGCGTTGAGACCACTCAACGCCACATTGACTTCACTCAACACCAACATCAGCCAGAATAGTGTTGAGTGGTGTTGAAACCACTCAACGCCGTGTTGACTCCACTCAACGCCAACATCAGTCTGAATAGATCTAAGTTAAAAACGTTGAGTGGCGTTGAGACCACTCAAAGCCGCATTGATCTCACTCAACGCCAATAGCCACCAGAAAAATTCCAAGTTAAAAGCATTGAGACCACTCAACGCCAACAGCCAGTAGAATAATTCCAAGTTAAAACCGTTGAGTGGTGTTGAGACCACTCAACGCCGTGTTGACTTCACTCAACGCCTCAAATTCCAGAAACTATTCTAAGTATAATACGTTGAGTGGTGTTGAGTCCACTCAACACCTCAGCATAATTCGTTGAATGGCGTCAAGTGTACTCAACACACTCGACGTCGCGAGTCTAGAAAACATTCTAAGTCCAATTTCATCAAGTTGTATTGAGTCCACTCAGCGTCTCAGCATAATTCGTCGAATGACGTCGAGTGCACTCAACGCACTAGACGCCTTCAAGTTTTAGAATTACTCTAAGTAAAAATCTGTTCTATTCGTCGAGTCCAGTCGACTCACTCGACGCTTCCCGAGCCTAAGTCAATTCTCTTGACTCAAAACGCGTGCGAGGGGCCTAGTGCAAAACGGGATGTTACAGTTAGCCTTTGCGAACATGCGGCTAGGCGGTTACAATGTGTTGTCCGTCAGTTTCTTGTACTTGTCTTTTTTGTGTTCTTCATCGAATTCATTGTGAAATCATATCTCGTAATGTATGTCTCGCACTATAAAGAAGACTAGTAATTCAATTGTGCATCTTGTTCTTCTACTTCCTTCTGGTTTTCTTGACTTGGTTGATTGAGTGTTCCTGCGAGCTTTCCGCTTCACAAATTTTTACACCAATTAGTCATGCTCGAGCTAGACGAGCTCATTTTACGTGGCCCACGCGTGAGCCCAAGATTTATATATTCAGCTCGAGTGGCTCACGAGCCGCATCTTGATGTGTTGGGAATGTAAAAAAAGTGCTTTACAAGCTCCGCATTTTCTCCCACCGCCAATGAACAAAAAACACTGAAACAAACCATAGACAACCACCAAAAGTACCGTGCAAGAGAATATTTCAGGGGCATTGTAATGTCTAAAGTCCTACAAAAATAGTCGAGGGTTTGCCGAAGTCATGTAATCTTTTGTGTGAATGTTTGTCGAAGTCAATGTCACACGACACCAGGATACTATCATGAGACGGTCATGGGAGGGCTTGCAGGCGCCGCCACAGAGACACGTCTGCTAGCAAATTAGCGAACAAAGTTCTAATAAGAAGAGTCGTGCATGGATGGGGTGTGCGGCGTGTGCCACCGAGTACTCAGATTAGACGGCTCATATCATATTTTTTTCAACATTAAAATCATGCACATCTCGTACCCAAATTAAGTCATACACGGTGACACTATGGTTGTGTTTGAGAACCCGGCGGGAAGTCGTTCCGGCGGGGCCGAGTCAGAGGCAAAGTGTTTGGAAAGCCAAATGCAAGCTCCCTTTAACGACGGCCGACATGAAAAGGAGCAAACCAGCGGTTTTGCCGCTAGCTCCGCGAGCACCGATTCACCGTTCATGCCTTCATTCCTCTTATTGCATTGTTGGTTTAAATGTAGAACCTTACTAAAATCTATAGTTGTATTAGAAATAATTTACCATCGTAATAATTTACCATCGCTATGCTCAATAAATTTTGGCAAAATTAGTCTTTAGAATTAGAATTGTTGGTCTATTTTCATTCAAATTGGACTTTCAATTTCAATTTAGGCTCCTTCCGGCAAGGTGGTGGCAATCATGAATATGGGGGTTAAATTGTCATTCGTTAACAACCACCTAAGGAACTTCGTCCACTTTTATGTTTAAACGGATGAAGTTTGTTAGATGGTCTTTAACGAATGACGATTTAATCCGTGCGTTTGCGACCGCCACCACTGTGCCAACCAGGGCCTTAAACACGTTTCGTCAAAACGAACTGACGGTTAGACACTTTATCAATTTTCTTTATGTCAATGGAGCGAAAATAACTTACGTGTAAACTTATCATTGGTTTCGTGCTCGGCATGCATGTTGTACATAATAATTTCTTCTTTTCGATGGCGGTCCCAACAAATATCAGAAAGCATAAACGACGTCTAAACACGATCGCGGTCCCCGCACGCGGTTGTGAACCGCCGGGAATTTTAGTTTTCCCCATTTAGACGTTCACATCAATGTGTTGGTCCAAATTTGCCATATCCAATATGAAATTATTGCCCGCACATGTTTTTCAGAGTTGCAAAAACGAATTGACGTGTGAGATGGTTTCGTTTGGCGCTGCTTATTTGCTCCGATGAATTTAATTAGAAACGTCATTAACATAAAATGTATGTTTGGCAAGACAAAGATTATCACTGTTGCCAAGAAATTAACAAGTTCGAGCATAAAATGCATGCATTTTGAAGTGAGGTCGAGCGACGAGTGTTCACGAACGACGGTTCATGACCACCACGCTCATGATCTCATCTTACATTTCAAAATATATCATCAATGTCATGGATATGATAGGTGATTGACATTGCTTGCGGTTACATGGTCATAAGTCATGTATTAAATAATATGAATCAAAATTGGCTATAAATACGTAAAGATTTATTATTGAAAATGACCAATACTGAGGTATTGCATTCACAAATATGCAAGATGATTGGAGTTGGCAGAGTTTCTACATTGTGATCAAATTTCAACGCAGTTGTGGAGTCTCTACATTGTGATCAAATTCCAACGCTACTTGCAAAGTGGATGACGATGTTGGACATTGGACCGGTTATTGTTTCGCGTTACAACATCACTTTGGTTCATTTTTCAAAATATCAATCATTCATATTTCTATCATTACATTCCATATCTCCAACAAACCACATGAGGATCTGCAATGGATTTGTTCACGACAATAATTTTGTTTGGTTGTTGATGAAAGAAAATTGTTCACTATATTTTATATTTACTCTGTGATTACGATATCATGAAAAGATGGAAGGAGAATGAAATTTGCAAAATCAAGAAAATGAAACGGTGTGTAAAATTTACTTCGCCTCAATAGAAATTTTATTGTTATATTTACCTAACAAATTGATAATTTTACCTAACAAATTGATATATTTACCTAACAAATTGCTGGTTAATTTCATGCAGGATAATTCAAGCGATACTTGATATGATTTGTAAAAATTACTTTGTCTCAATACAAATGTTTATTGTTAAAAAATACTTAACTAGCTCATATTTTGCTTGCTTATTTAATGCATGTTAGGTTACAGGTCAACTACAATGTTGTTACGGGTCACCCAGTTATTCCCTGGTCTGGAGAATTGGACCGTCTTAACTCGGAATTAGATTAGAAGCACAAATAGTTAAAGAAAGATAACAACAAATGATAAAAAAACTTTTTTGACATAGAAAATTTGAAAATGGTGAAAAATCATGTGCCTGGATTTGTGACATGCCAAAATCCACTATTTTGTTTGATATTACAAGAGTTGGAACAATTCCTCAGTGGGTGACAAACCACTTCTCAGTTATAAGTGCAGAATATGAAAATAATATAGAAGAAACTAAGTTCTTGGAGTCTGAGTGGGAGTGCTTCGGTGGTGAAAATCTCTAAATCCTCCGAGCCTTGTTGAAAGCGCTCATGTTGAGATGGAGCCTTGATGAGAGCGCTCCTTTGGATAAGGGAAAGTCGCGTTCTTGAAGTCTAGAGTCGTCTTTGTGCTAGAGACGGAGCGGAGAGAATTCCAAGCGGAGGAACGAGTTAAGTCACACGTTCTCGCAAGAAAACCTCAGAACTATTTATATCCTCTGGAGTTGTTTGTCTTCAAATGAAGGCCTTGGGGGGCTATTTATAGTTTTCTGGAGGAATATATTGGTAATTGTTTCATGAGGGAATTTTTGCTGGCGAATGGTGTTGCTCCGTTTCGTTCACTTGGATGACCAATTTATAATTTTTTGGAGGGATCTGTGACTATTTATAGAAAGCTCCATGCATGCGCGCAAAAGCACCTCGCGCGCACGCAAAAGCGGGAGAGTGCGTGGGAGGCGCTTGGGCGCCCGCAGGAGCGCCCTCGCGCGTGCCCGCGCAGTACAGGCACGTGTGCATTGCTCGTGCGCAGGGAGCACACGCGCATGGTGCACTGTGCTTGTGTGTACTTGCTTGGCTCAGCCCCCTCTTTTGAACTATCAAATGCCCCCAAATTTTTGTGGGTCGTGATCCACGAAGCAACAAACTCAAAAATTTATAAGCTTGGTCACTTTGTTTTTGGGTGGTGATTCTTCGTTGAACGAATTGCTCCTTATTTGTGGTGCTTTGCGGGAGCGGTGGTGTGCTGGCGTGACTTGGTGTTGGCCTTAAAGGCTCTGTGGTGGATGTCTAAACTGTAAGTCTTACGGGTTGATTGCTCGTGCATCGCCATTGCTTATTAATTATACGATGCTTGCAACGCGTCGTAGGGATGCCCTCTTATTTTGCACTGCATTGGTGCAGAATCATGTTGCTTCTTACGTTCCCCGGTGCACAAGCGCATGAGTATGGCGTTGCGTGCTAGTTTGAGCGGTCGTCATTGGGCGCGGGTGTTGGTGGCAAATTTTTGATCGTGATGTGGGGGATGTTCTACCCACTTGTCTCGGCGTCGCAGAGGGAACAACAGATTTGTTCCTACTAGAAGATTTGGAAGGACTCCATGTTTGTTCCCGCGCGGGGCATATAAGGACTCGGTGTTTGTTCTTATTGATAGGTTAAAGCTGAGTCCTTTTAAGGCGGAGGCCGCTGATGACGTTTGTGTCTTAGGATGCTGGAGTGGCATGAGCTTTTGTTATTGTTGATCATCAGGAGTTCTGGGGCCTTGGAGCGGAGCGTTGCCGGATTGCTGAGTGGGCCCGACTTACGCGGGTAGGCTTGTCATGGCAAGGCGAGTTCAGCATTGTGCTCTGCCCGACACTTGGCGAGAGGTTCCACGCGAGGGATGTGGGGGTGGTCCATCCCTTGGACAGGTGATGCCTCGAGGGATGGTGCAGACGTGGAGGAGTACTCAATTCCATCTGTGACTTGCGTGTTGTTCGTACCTTTGGTTCATGCTTTTCCCTTGTTTCTTCTTTTCTTTTACTAGGGCGCGCGAGCTTTCGCGTGACACGTTGAGCTTGAGACTTTCTTTAGGTGTTAGCCTTGCATGGTGAAGATCTCGTGGTTGTCATTAGGAGGGGGTTCTTGGTAGTTGTCAAACCGTGCCTTGCTTTTGTCCTTGTGATGGTAGGCACGACTTAGCGCCGTAACATGTCTTTGTGTGTTGCGGTGGTGCAGATGTATCTTATGCTTCGCGTTCCTTGCTCACGGTGCACTATCGTTGGCAATGGTCATTGAGCATTAATTGCGGGGGCTTGTTGCTTAAGTTTGATGAGGGAGGATACTTTCCCTCATTGTCTTGTCGATGCAAATGGACTCAAAGTCCATTTAGATGAAGGTGGCGAAAAACCTTTGTTCGTTCGTACTTCAGGAGGACATGGGCCCGTCCGAGTGGAGGCGGCAAAGAATCTTGACCACTCGTGCTTTGGGAGGACTTAGGTCCGTCCGGGTGGAGATAGCGAAGAACCTTTGTTCTGTAATACCTATGTCTGTCACATGAAATATAATAGAGGGTTCGGCCGTGGACTCACACCATATTCCACAAACAGACAGCAGAATTACATGTTAATATCAAGGACTACTCGCGCCCTAACTCAGAGCATTCAACGCCTTGAGTTGAATCCTGCCCCTAGTGTCAAGAAGAAGACAAATATCTACTATGGACGGGCTCATTTCTCCGGCAAGATCCCAGTATGCCCAGGCTAAACTTTCCGATCTGGAAGGAAAGATCAGGTTTTCATGGAAGCAGTCGATCCTCGACTCTTCATGATCGTGCAGGAGGGACCTTATGTCCCCACCAAGGCCTCCACCATCGATCCACCAAGAAGGTGCCGAAGACACTTTCTGAAATGGACAAGACGAATGGTGCTCGTGGGACTGGACAAGAAGGCACGAAACATTCTGGTGAGCGCAGTTGATGATTCCATGATGCAAAAGGGGGGAGAAAGAGTATATAGCTAAGTTGGCCGAGCTTCAAGAAAGCATGAGCACACACTTCGCCCAATCAAGCAAATATGTCTATGAGAGCTGCTGGTGGATGCTCCAACAGGCGCTAGGTACGTTAGGCGTTGTTCTGCCTAACAATCCTACCGGTATTCATGTCCCTGAGACATCTAAGCCGCTGAGGAAGTAAGTGTTGCTGAGGATGTAATGCAAGTGCTGCAGATATTCCCACAATGACGCTGATGTTAGGGCTCTCTCCAAAGCTAAACTGAGGAGCATGTTTTGACCAGAGGTCTTAGCAAAAGCCAGGGGAAAGAGAAAAGTTCAAGAAGGGACCTCCAAGGAGACACAGGCTGCAAAGAGAACTCGAATGAATGTGGAGGATGTACGAAACGAAAGGTGGAGTCCAGTTTCAAGGAACATCATCTTAGACACCTTCTGGCTGCAAGAAAGAGGAGAGATCAATTAAACGAAGTATATAGCCAGTATGAGTGGGAAACGCACAAAACGTTTGAAGCGAAACGCAACATCTTTTCAGAAACAACAAGGATGCGATAAAGTTGCTCCTCCTAGTATTACCCGAAGCCCAAAGAATACATGGAGAGGCAAAGCAAGAAGTACTTGGCTCAAAATCCTAAGGGTGACTTAGCTAAGGAAAAATAGTCAAAAACTTATAGTTGTCACTTTGTCTTAAGAACATTTACGATTATTGTTGTCATAGAAACAATTCTGGATTATATGTGTATATATTTATATTGGTATATATATTTGAATTTGTGAATGACTCAAGTCCTGATCTGATTGCATATATTCTCTTGTGCTGCATGTTTAATTTCTGAATGCTATGTTTATTATTTGATATGTGTTATTCATCTTAGCTAGTGGGGTTTTGGCTTCGTCATAGGGGGAGATTGTTGGGTATTGTATCCACGATTACCTAGATTTGAGGAAGCCACCTGTCAAGCTAAGATGAATTCACAATGTATTTGATGAAACATCTAAGTTGTACTTGCAGCTCCTCCACGCTAAGTGCACACCAATGTCAGGGTGCAGTAGTCAATATACACGGGTCTGCAAGACGTAATCCCTCGTTGAGCAGATCAGTGTTTGGCCTACGTGTACTCTCTCTATTGGAGTGCACTTACTTTCAAGTACAGGGCCGTTCATATGCAAGAAAAGACAAGGAGCATGGATGGGTCAAGGAGCAGCTCCAGGTTAAGACGAAAATTCGTCCAAGGAAAATTCGACGAGAATCACCAAGTGATTCTCGCCGATTCGACGAGAATCACTAGTGATTCTCGCCGAATCGACGAGAATCATTAGTGATTCTCGCCGAATCGACGAGATCATTAGTGATTCTCGCCGACTCCTTCTGGCTACCTCAAAACGGTACCAAGTAAGATTCGGCGAGAAACACTAGTGATTCTCGCCGAACCGGTGGCCAAGCAGCTCATGTATACAAAGTGAAATTCGTTGAGAATCAATAATGATTCGGCGAGAATCACTAACGATTCTCGACGAATCGTCGAGAATCACTTGGTGATTCTCGCCGATTCGTCGAGAATCGCCTGCGATTCTCGCCGATTTTCACTTAGCGTTTTCTCAGGATGCTGCTAGACCGGATTCTGCCTCTGTACTAGTTTGAACCGGACTTAGGGATTTCTAGTGTGGGTCCCACAAACGGTCATATTGGAGTTATCTACAGTATATATATTCCAGTATTTGAACAGTAAAATGACGGAGAAAAGAGAAAGAACCGAGCCACGACGAAACCCTAATATCGCGATTCCTCTCCGCCGCCGCCGTCGTGCTCGGGCAAGTTGTCGCCGTCAACAATCGAGATTCCTTAGTGATCTCCGACGACAGAAGCTTAGCAAAGCTTGAGTCTCACGTGTCTATCCAGAGATCCCTAGTCTCTCGATTTGTTGACCGGGAAAACTCCCCCGCCGAATCGATCGAGACGACCGATCCTAGAGTGACCGTTGGTAGACCTAGTTTGCTTTGCAACGAAGATTGGATCTCAGAAGTACTGCTGCCGCGCATCGTCGTTGCCGTCGATCCCAAACCAAGCCGCCGCTCGGATTGCCGCCGCCGGTTTCGGGAAGATCCTTTCCAAGAGAGACCAGGTTGTAGACTTTTCGTTGACTTCACGAACACGTCGTCGAACGAAGAGGAACACCGTAGTCTCCAAACGAAGTTTGTATCTCGTGTACATTTCATATTTACTTTTATTGTAAAGGAACGATTGTTCCGTGTTGTAAGGGTTGAGTGCAACCCGTTTTGTGGGAGTGTTGACTCTCACGTGTGGAAGGGTTCCTTCCGTTAGTGCAGGGATTGGATTTCAATCCCGTTGGAGAAGTGACCGAGTCGTCCCTTGTTGGGGAGATAGGTCGAAGGGGGAAAGTGGATGTACCCAAGTCGGGGAACCACTATAAATTGTCTGTGTATTCTGTGTGTTGTGCTTTTTATTTTTATTGTGCAGGTACGTTCGTAAATTCCGCAAAAGCGCTACTCGTCACCTATTCCCCCCCATAGGTGCACATAGCTGACACTAGGTGGACTTTCAGGAAGCTTTAAAGTTGCATGAACTCATACCAATTGAATGTCCACTATATATAAAACATACCATTTTTATATATAACAGGAATGTCACTTATAAATACACAAAAGTTATGGTCTTAAGGCCTTACAGTTACACTTCACAAGTGTGGTTTACAAACATCGGCGCGCAGGTCGGACACTCATGAAAACAGTAAAACTTCTTCGCTCGGCCTTCGAGGGCCAGCATAGCAGTAAGGGCTTCAGCCCGCTATTTCCCGCTCGGCTCTCCAGCACCTGCACAAGGACAATCCACCACAAGGGTGGCAAACAAGACAACGATCAACATTCAGCTGACCAATTTATAACGACCCTACCCCTTTTCTGGGGCAGAGGTATTCCTTCCATACATGCATAGCATTTTCACAAGTAGATATATCACAAGAACATGCACTCACGCGCAGTTCAATATATCACAAACGAATGCCTCAACGGCCAAACGTTCGTTCTACTTCCCTTTGTCCGTTCGGCTCATTGGCCTTTAAGAGCACGCAGCTCACACACTAGCCTCACGATCTCCCAGAGACAGGCTTTATAATCAAAAGGGAGTTATTGTCAGCGTTCATCACGATCGCTTGGCGGGACCAACAAAAGTTTTCTTTTTGAGCCCAAACTCAACCCCAAACCCTGCAGCATCTTGTAGTGCCAGAAACACTGGACTTTCACAGCACACGACACAAATGGCTCACCAGAGCCATCGCCGTTGGCAATACTCACTGTCGCCCGACGATATCCAACATTCATTCAAACTGTGATATTTCATGGGAATTTTCCTAGAGTACAACTCCAGTACTTCATGATACTTTCAGTTCACAAGTACAACCCCGCAGACCCCGTAAACTACTCGTTTATACTTGGAGTTTTCTTCGGCATGCAAAATAAATATGATCAATCCAAACTAATCTGTCCAGATGGGCTTCACACAACTTGTCTATTCTGTACTACACATTTCCGGATCTATATGCAAGACTCACTGGGGATTTCTTGAATCGACCCAAAGGAATTCCCTTCGCTTTTCCACCTTTTGGTGGGGGATTCCATACATATGCCAAAAGAAGGACTTCACCTGTACAAGAAGGAAGATCATTACTCTTGTAGTTTTCTTCGGAGCTATGACCGCTTTTCTGTCCGGTTGGAAAGGAGCACCGAGCTTTCCTCTTCACGTACCAAGCCTCGGATCTTGCTTCCGACTACTAGATCTCCTTCACCAAGCTTTTCAAACTCAGCTCCAGCCCTTAGCTCCAACCCTTAGCTCTTTCTCACAAGAACTTGGATGAAAGAAGGAGAGAGGGTAAGAAGAGAGAATGAATTCTCATCCCTCTATTACTATGTATAAGTGGCCTTGGGATTAATCCCAGCCACATGATCATTTCATCAAAAGGAGCAAAGGACATAATTTTGATTGAAAAGCCAAACAAAAGGATATCGTCGAGCGATATCGGTTATCGCTTGACGATAGCGACAGTAACTGCCTTGACCCTAGTCAACCATCGCTCATCAGTCGCCGCCCGACCATCTGACACGTGTCCACACATATGTGGCAGTATCGCCTGGCGATATCCACTGTCGTCGTTCTGATAGCTCACTTCACGCTTTACAGCGTCGAGTGCGTTGAGTTCACTCAACGCTTCAAGACATTAAGGGCGTTGAGAGCTGGGCTATCGCCGCGCGATACCCACTATCATCACGTGATAGCCTCTTGCTCAACAATTCGTCGAAAGACATTGAGTATGTTAAGCTCACTCAACGCTTCATGGCATCGAGTGTAGTTGCTATCGCCACTAGCGATACCCACTGTCGTCTGGCGATAACTACCAAAAATTTTGCTGTCAAATTTGGGGTGTTACATGTTCTCTTGCGCTTCGGGAGCACCTGGGTCCGTCTGTGTATAAGTGGTGAAGAACCTTTGTTCAGTCGTGCTTCGGGAGGACCTGGGTCCGTCCGTGTGGAGTTGGCGAAGAACCATTGTTCGCTCGCGCTTCAGGAGGACCTAGGTCTGTTCGTGTGGAGTTGACGAAGAATCTTTTTTTGTTCGCACATTGGTAGGACCTGGGTCCATCTATGTAGAGGTGACGAAGAACCTTTGTTTGCTCACGCTTCGGGAGGATTTGGGTCCATCCGTGTGGTGGTGACAAAGAACCTTTTTTCGTTCGCGCTTCGGGAGGATCGGGGTCCATACAGAAAGGTGGCGAAAAACCTTTGTTTGTTCGCGCTTTAGGAGGATCGGGTCCGTCTGAGTGGAGGTGTTGAAGAACCTTTATTCGTTGGCATCGTAGGAGGACTGAGGTCAGTCTGGGTGGAGGTGGTGAAGAACCTTTGTTCGTTTATGCCTCATGAGGATCAGGGTACGTCCGGGTAGAGGTGGCGAAGAACCTTTGTTTGTTCGCGTCTCTAGAGGACTTAGGTCTGTCCGGGTGGAGGTGGCAAAAAATCTTTGTTCGCTCGTGCCTCGGGAGAACCGGGGACCGTCCGGTGGAGGTGACGAAGAACCTTTGTTCGTTCGCGTCTTAGGAGGAGCGAGGTCCATTCGGGTGGAGATGACGAAAAAGCTTTATTCGTTTGCGCCTCATGAGGACCGGGGTCCGTCAGAGTGGAGGTGATGAAGAAACTTTGTTCGTTCATGCCTCAGAAGGTTAGGGGTCCGTCGGGATGGAGGTGGCGAAGAACCTTTGTTCGTTCGCAGCTCAGAAGAACTGAGTTTGTCCAATTGATCATAGTTTCCTTCTAGGATATCTGAGTATTTTGTTGCAAAGGTCAGAGTCTAGACTTAAGACATCTGAGCTCTGGGTGAGTGCAACTTGTTCGGACATGTTAACTTCCCTGCATGTCTTTGGTTGGAATCCTTCTGGTTTGACTTAGAAAATTCAGGGGGAACCTCATCAGATGCCATATTGGAGAGTTTTTTGTTCTTGTAAAAAAAGACCTACCATGGATCCAGTCATCATTGGCTTATGTGTTGCATTTTTGGGGTTTTTTCTTTTAATTGTTTTATGGTGTGAATGTTTAATGTTTTATTTTCATTTTGGGTCATTGTTTTGCATTCATATGCTAAAATTTTGGGTGCTAAGTTATATTTTAAATTGTGATGCATTTAAAATTTTGTGATGTGACATTATAAAAGACGTGTTTATATTCAAAACAGATGATCCTAACAATGCTCTAAAATTAACAACGGAAAAAAATTATAACTAAATTTTGAATTGCGGTAGTTAAAGATATTTAGTAATTAAATTTAATTCTTCTAAAATTAATTTTTAATGTCTTGATAGTAAATGTCTTTAGTGTCAAGAAAATAAGAGTAAAAATTAATGACTAAATTAATTCCATTATTAAATATTAAAGGAACTTTTACTTTGCAACAAGACTATTGATAATGCCCATAAATATCTAATATTAAAAAAATTGTGAGGACTATACTTATAATTAATTTTGTTGAATAATTAAAGGGCACCATATATTTAGGTATGAACAAGGCATATTGATCATTAACGGTCACAATGCGGAATAGAATTTGAACTGTCATGGTTCCGGTTCGGTTCCGGTTGTACTAAAATCATGAACCGAACCACTAAGGTAACGGTTCTTCAAATTAGAACCAAAACCTTATTTGATTTGACCGGTTCCGGTTCTGGTTCCGTTTCAGCTTAATTTTTGGAACCGTCGTGTCAACGGTTCCGGTTACGGTTCAACAAGAATCAAAACCAAACCGGCCACTATCGGTTCGGTTCGGTTCCATGCGGTTCGGTCTGGTTCCAATCAGTTCCAACTAAAACCAAAATCAAATTTGGCGGAATGAAATTAAAGCGGGCTGCAAATAGTAAAACTCAAAACAAATCGAAATAGAAATAATTATGTTGTCCACTTCTCGACGGTATGTTCCACGATCGTTGAGATAATATCAATTTTTTTCCTACGTGTGTAGACTTGCCACGAATTATAGTTAGCTTGCGCACGTCTCGTCGGCATGCTCAACCGTAACAACCGCCTATAATTAGTTGTTTTCATGATTACTAATAAATAGTAGTTGTATATCTTCTATATTTTTTAAATAAAATATTTCAAAAAAATATTTAAGTAAAATTGAAAAATATATTATATTACTGTATAAAAATAAAAAATACATTGCAAAAATTGACTCCAAACCGCAACAATGTCAAACCATATCATATGGTTTTATGCGATAAAGTTTTGTTCGGTCCAAAATCGACCTCATTTAGTGCGATTGCGGATTGAGTTCAAACTGAACCGGCTTCGCTCATGATAGTAAGTATAAATATTTTAGATAAATTATAAAATAATAACAATATACTAATAATAATAATAATAAACGGGTTACGGTTCGGTTCTACTTCGGTCTCGTTCGAATTGGGTCTAAAAATCTTGAAACCGCTTGAGACTTTTATGTTGCGGTTCCTGTTTCGGTTCCGGTCTTGATAATAATATGTAAGAACCACACCCAGATAAATGTTGTTCACGGTTCCAAAATTCAACCCAGAACCCGAATAATTTGCAAACGGTTCGGTCTGATTCTTTGCGGTTCCGGTTCAGTTCCGGTTAGGCTTTATGTGACAGCTCTAAATAGAATACAAGCAGATGATCTGTCATCGAATCCAACGGCCAAAAATATTTGTGAAAAAGTGAAAAAACTTCGTATTTTCAATGAATCACGCGTAAAAAATCTTGCTTTTAAAAAATTGTGCGCGTTAATCTTTATGGCAAAATTATGGTTTCAATATCTAAACTTAATGAATTTTTTGAAAATCAGTTCCTCAACTTTTAAGTGTAAGATTTGAGTCTCTTGTACAAACCCGTATCCAGCGAATGGGGTCGCCAGGAGCCAAACCGGTCGGCTCCCTTTTTCCAAGTCCCGGGCGAGCACCTAGGGTGCCAGAGCTCGGCAGCCCTCGGCTCACCCAGGCGAGCCCGACAAGTGGCAGGCGAGTAGGGCCAGCCGGGCCCGTACTCGCCAAGGGGCAGGTAGAGGCGGCGAGTGCCAGCTCCATCGAGCACTCGCCAGGCCAGACAGTCGATGTCATTCTGCCTTGGCTTCGAGTGAAGTCCAGACACTCGCCGCCATTCTGCCTTGGCCTCGAGTGAAGTCCAGACACTCGACGTCATTCTGCCTTGACGTCGAGTGAAGTACAGACACTCGACGCTGTTCTGCCTAGGCGTTGAGTGAGATCCAGACACTCAATGTCGTTTGCCTTAGCGCTGAGAGAAGCCCCCCAGTCCACTCAGTTCGTCAAGCGGAGCTCGGTGTTCATCGAACGGGGCCCAACGCTCTTTGGGCTCAATTTCTCAGAAGCCCCGACCAGCCGGATTGAATGGTCTAAGTCTCAGGCGAGCACTTAACGGGCAAGAGCTCGGCAGCCCCTGGCTCGCCCAAGCGAGGTGGGATTATCAGGGCCGAGCAGAGCTGAAGGGCTCGCGCTCGCACAGAAAAGGCCGGCAAGAGGTAGGCGAGTAGGGCCAGCCGGGCTCGTACTCGCCGAAGTCCAGAAAGAAGAGGCGGCGACTGCCAGGTCCATCGAGCACTCGCCTCCCCGGGCGAGCAGAGGCTTTAGGAATCCACTCGTCCAACGACCTATGATGTTTTTTTATCATTTTGCCTCTGCTTGGTCTGCCAATAGCCTGATAGAATAGCGGAGTTATGTTGTTGGCAGACCTAGTTGGGCTGCATATAGCTGTTCAAAAAAAAACGAAGGTTGGCTATTTGTATGTCGTTTTCAGAAATCTATAAATAGGACCCAAGATGCGCCTCAGAAGGCATGCTGACTAGTGTTCAGATCTTCTTGCGCTTTCTGAGGTAGCCTTACCTCGGCCTTTAGCTCCGGAGGGGAAGCGCTCTAAGATCTTTCGGGTGTGGTGGGGGACCTCCATGTCGAGCACTTGGGTCAGTTACCATTTTTTGTTATTTGGCTTGTAGGAGAGAAGTAGGTGAATGATTACCCTTTCCCCAAGAGTGAACTCCACAAGAGACTTAGTTTTCGATTTCAACATCCCTAAATTCCAAAAAGCAAATGATTTTAATCCCTTCATCCAAAATCGATTAAATGCTAACGAAAAAGATACAATTTTGATTTTGTTAAATAATATAATTTTTAGAAACATAATAAAATGATTTCATTTTGTTGGGAATCGCTTGAGGCCCCGGTGGACCGGGCTAAATTAAACCGCCTTAACCTGGAAGCGGTCGAGTGCACAAACAGTCACGGTAAGTAAAAATTGGGGAAAACTTTTTTCAAACGTGGAAAACCCGTCAACTAAGTGAAATCACGTGGTCGGATTTGTATCGACCAAACCTCCAATATTTGCTTGTTGTTGTATATGGATTTCTTTAAAAACTTGAGAGCGATAGACCATCTCTTATTACAATTTGAGGGAGAGAGCTGTGCTCGAAGGGTGATAGGTCACCTCTCACCGAGTTATTTCTGTTTCCGCTACATTGGGATCTTAACGCTGCGGAGGCTTTGGAATCTTTGACGTTAGCTTATAGGCAGGAGAATCTTGTTGCGTTTATACGTCTGGGGATTGGAAGCTCAGGTGGCGTGCTTCTCGCGCCTTGCCTGTCACAACCCGCATTTCCTCAACGAGCATATCGTATCAGAGCAAGAGAACTACGGGTTATGATGCCACGTCGTGCAGGGGATAACTGCACACGCTCAGGCACTCTTGACGCTTACTTTATAAGTTGAAATTCAACAGTGAAATGTAAGAAAACTTTTGGATTAAATGGCCGTATCCCTCGGCCTTAGATAGTAAAACTGTATTTGTACGCGGCGGAAATACTTTGTGTATTTATGATGAGCTCCTATATGCAGTCTAGAGTGATACTACTATAAGAACTCCTCTTTGTTTACGTCATTTAGAAAATATGTCTTAGTGAATCAAAACATGGTGCATGATATACAATAGTAGGTTTTGTTAACTTCAAATATCTAATGCAACCTATCAGAATCCGTTCCCAAAAGCAAGTAGATATCACTCCATCCAAGTGAGTCACATTAGCAGTTTAGTTCATATTTTACACAAAAGAAAACCCACCAAATGGGCGTCAACAAGCTGACACGAACTCATTGGGGCACATGTATGTCTGTACAACAAAAAGAAGAACTACCTCGCTATGTATGCTAGGCTAGCTCCCAAAACGCCACCAACCAAGCTAGCCTCTCAACGGCTACAACCTGCACCTGAGACATTCAAGAAAGAATACCTCAGCAATCAACCAAGCTATACAAAAGAGAGCATGAATTTCATAAGTGATAAAAAGGGGCTTACCGACTCCGTAGAAATGTTTAAGTAAAAGAGTGCATAAACAGGTGCGTACATGTAGAAATAATGTCATTCCAAGGGTCACCGCACCAAGTGCGTACAATTTCATCAAGTCATGCTCAAACGTAGGAGCAAAAGGCAAGCAAATGTCCATTCCATCATTCATAGGACAAAGAACTACGATACTATTGAAGCATAAGCAGCGGTTAAGTTCAATTCGCAAGGGTCTTATCGGTGGCGGCCCTAAAGTGGAACGCACCAAACAAAACCAGCCCAAATCGGGCCAAAATGGTCTCTCTAACCACAAAACAAAACTCTCGGTGGCCACAGGCTGAAACCACACCACCCCTTGCAAAATTCTCACACAAACGCTCCTGCCATGGTTTCACAAAGTCGCCCCGCAAAACGCCCCATAACCCAAGGTAACACGTTTACTTTCATCGCCCTTACACACGACTACCAATTTCCAACGTAGAGTTTGACGAACTTCATCACATGAAAAAAGGTCATAGGCCTTGTATCCAAGAAGAATTACATATAGAGTTTGATTAACATAAGTACATAAACCACATATTTGGAACACAATCATATGTTTTGATCAAGGAAAAATCACCTCTATCTGATAGGCTACATGAATATGAACCAAATTAGCTACATGAAATAATCTAGCATAGGGAAGTTGATAACTACATGAATCACAAATCTAAACATGGGAGAGCAAAGTCGTTTAGCATAGGGAATTAGCATAAGGAATTAGCTAATTTGAATTTAGCATAGGAAATTTTAGCATAGGGAATTAGCAAGGTCATTTAGCATAAGGAATTCGCTACATGTATCAAATTAACAAACAAGATGATTGATCATAATTTGAATCAAGAAGAACAAATACGCATAGGGGAATTGAAAGAGCAATTTAAGGAAGAATTCACAACACAAGATCGAAAGCTAGGAAATGGAAAATTGAAGCAAGAATGAAGATTGGCAGGGTGGAGAACACCGCTTGCCTGAACCGAGGCGATGCCGCGACGGCTGCTCTCCTCTTTCCTTGCCTTGCTTGCTCTCTTGCTTTCTCTTTGGGAATGAAGAAGAAGAAGATGAAGATGAAATGAGAAACCCAAGTCTCTGTTTCGGACTTATTTCCTCCAGAACAGAGCTGAACCGTTCGATGCAGGATCAAGGAAATGAACGGCACACAAAAAACTGGAAAAAGTCGATTTTCGGCCAGTCACGCCCTGTGTCACGCCGTGACACAGGGCGTGTACCATAAGCGGCGCCGAAGGCGGCCATTCCATCCACGTTATCCACATGGTACACGGCCGGGTACACGCCCGTGACGGGTCGGTCACACGCCCGTGACTAGGGCGTGTAGCCCGTGTCTCGACACCTCGTCGACAGAAAGTGTCGACACTCGACCCTCTTGACACGCCCTGTGACACGCCCGTGTCACAGGCCGTGTCCCCTCTCTCAACACTCGACACTCGATACTCGACGCTCGATACTCGACGCTCGATACTCGAAACTCGACGAAGCGGGACACGGCCCGTGACACGCCCGTGTCACGGGGCGTGTACTCCATTCGTCGAGCTCAACTCGACGCAAGAAAAAATCGTCGAGTCAAGGAGGTCACGCCCAGGTCACGGCCTGGGTCACGCCCGTGTCAGGGGGTGTGTCTCGCACAAAAAAATGACCATTTTTCCTTTTGTGAAAAATGTTTCTGAGACGTCCTAGACCATTTTTGCCTCAAGCACTTTTTACCTTTTTTTTGTTTCCTGAACCAGCAACTTATTTTGAGCTACATTACCCGGGCGCGAAAAAGTGCAAGCATTCCCTAAGAGGCCTCACCGAGTCCCCTCATATGGACTCCGGTTTGCTGGGGAATCGTGCAACTCGGCAAACAAAACAGCCACTCGCAAGCCTGCGGGAAAAACCATGCTCAAACTACAGTCAAAACCAACGTAACGCCCATCATGCATACGTAATCAAAAATCCGGGGCGTTACAATCACCCCCCCTAACAAAAAGTTTCGCCTCGAAACTTTTCACAAAACCAAACACACAGCAAACCAAGGCATGAATACAATCAAATACTAAATCACATACCAGCTTATCTATGGGAACAAATGAGGGTGAGCCGCCCTCATCGTTGACTCGAGCTCCCACGTCGCGCTTTCCACATCCTGATTTTTCCATAGCACCTTGACCATAGGAATCTTCTTTTTCCGCAACACCGCGATCTTGGGAGTCCAATATCTGGATGGGCATCTCCTCATATGAAAGATTCGGTGTCAATGGCGGCACAACGTCCAACACTTGTTTGTCATTTGCGATTTCGCACACACTTGCGAAGTTGGCTCACATGAAACACATTGTGAACACCAGGAAAGTTCACGGTAATTCTATTTTGTAGGCGGATGCACCAATTCGCGCAAGAATCTGAAGGACCCACAAATCTTGGGTCTAATTTGCGCTCTTTTCCAAATCTTTTAATCCCAACCATTGGGGAGACCTCAAGAAAACGGAATCTCCCACCGCAAATGCTAATTCCGACCTTCGTCGGTTGGCGTATTTTTCATATCGCTCTTGGGCGATTCGGAGCTTCTCCCGAATACCTCGGACGGCAACTTCCATGTCCTTGAGCGCTTCCGGACCCAACAAAGGCCGCTCGCCAACCTCAGCCCAAAATAGTGGGGTCCGACATCGACGCCCATATAAAGCTTCGAACAGAGCCATTTGTAAGCTTTCTTGATAAGCCGCACCACGTTCATCCCATGCTCCGCCATACTCAAGAATATAGCATCGAATCATATCTTCCACAATTTGATTAACTCGTTCTGTTTGGCCATTCGTCTGAGGGTGGTAAGCAGTGGAATATCGCAAATCCGTTCCCAAACCCTCTTGTAGACTTCGCCAAAAACGAGAGGTAAAGCGGGAATCTCGGTCTGAAATGATATTCACAAGGCACACCATGCAGTCGGATGATCTCGTTCACATATATAGCTCCGCTATTGTCTTCATCGGTAGTTGATTTTAAAGGGTATGAAATGAGCACACTTGGTCAACCTATCCACGACGACCACACACGAGTCATGTCCTCGTGGAGACCTTGGTAGACCTGTAATAAAATCCATTGAGATGCTTTCCACTTCCAGGTTGGAATCTCCAATGGTGTCAACTTACCACCAGGCCTCCCATGATCAGCTTTCACCCGCTTGCAGGTATGACATTCCGATACAAATTGCGCTATATCTCTTTTCATTCCATACCACCAGACAATTTGTTTCAGATCACGGTACATTTTTGTTGAGCCTCTGGATGGTAGGCCATACTTGAGCCATGTGCTTCCCGACACACCATCTCGCGAATATCCCCAACCGCGGGGATACAAATCGCCCACGATACTTTTAACGTGCCTGCACCGTCAATCGCAAAATCTGGTAATTCATCCTTTTCAGTCCGAAGAAATAAATGTAAGATCAGGATCATCTTTTTGGTGTTGTCTTGCAAGCACCAGCCATGACGGTTCTTCTATTGCCGAATGACTTTGCGGGTCATATTTGCCCACCGCAATATCCATCATAGAAATTCCTCTACAAGACGTTCGACGGAAAGATGAAATACTTTACCCGTCTTACCGACTCAAAGCATCGCTACACATTCGCTTTCCCTGGATGATACTGAATGTCCACATCCTAATCAGCTACATACTCAAGCCATCGCCGTTGGCGCAATTAAGTTCTTTCTGCGTGAAGACATACTTCAAGCTTTTATGATCTGTAAAGATTTTACACTGTGCACCATATGGCAAGTGTCTCCACAACTTCAATGCAAATATCACCGCTGCAAACTCCAAATCATGCATTGGGTAATCTTTTCATGAATTTTCAACTGCCGAGACCCATACGCAATCACCTTTTTGTCTTGCATTAACACACATCCATGTCCAACGTGCGACGCATCCACAAATACTTCATAATCTTTTCCTTCTGTCGGCAAGACCAACCAGGAGCGGTACATAACCTATGTTTGAGTTCCAGGAATGAGGTCTCACACTTGTCATTCCATTCAAATGCTACATTATTCTGGGTTAAGCGAGTCAAAGGTGCGGCCAACGTAGCAAAACCTTCTACAAACCTGCGATAATAGTCGGCCAAGCCCAGAAGCTTCAAATCTCTTTGGTGTCTCTGGTCTTCTCCACTCCATAACTGCAGAAATCTTTTCGGGATCCACTGAAATACCATGGTGATTAATGACATGACCCAGAAAAGCAACTTGCGGCAACCAAAAAACTCGCATTTGCTTAGCTTGGCGAATAACTGTTGATCTCGCAAAGTGGCCAATACTAATCGCAGATGCTGTTCATGCTCCTCAGCACTGCGGGAGTAGACAAGAACATCATCAATAAAAACCCACCATAAATTTATCCAAGTAGTCCTTGAACACCCTGTTCATCATATCCATGAAAGCTGATGGTGCGTTGGTCAAACCAAACGACATCACAAGGAATTCAAAATGACCATGTCGTGATCGAAATGCAGTCCGCGGAATATCAGACTCCCGGACCTTGAGCTGATGATAGCCCGAGCGGAGATCAATCTTCGAAAATACAGAACTGCCACGACGCAGTTGATCAAACAAATCATCTATTCTTGGCAGTGGGTACTTATTTTTAATTGTCACCTTGTTCAACTCCCGGTAATCGATGCAAAGGCGCATCGACCCATCTTTCTTCTTCACAAATAACACCGTGTGCACCCCAAGGTGATGAACTCGGCCGGAAAAACCCTTTGCCAATGAGTCATCCAACTGTGTACGCAACTCTGCTAGCTCACGCGGGGCCATCCTGTACGGCGCTTTCGCAATCGGTCGCGTACCCGGCTCCAAATCAATAACAAACTCTCGACATCATGATTAGGGGGTAGACCAGAAAGGTCAGTAGGAAAAACATCTGGAAATTCACGCACAACAGGAATCTCCTCCCAAAAGCGGCAAAACAGCACTCGTCCCCACAACGGAGACAAAACAAGCACAACAGTTCGGAAACAAACAACGTCCGAACACATACCGCCGAAATCCCTGGAGAATCCTGACAAGAATCATCATACACACTTCCTGGCTGACCATCATCCTTAATAAAATCCAGCGCTTTCCTCTGCACTGGATGACGGCATCATAACGGGCTAACCAGTCCATGCCCAGAATGACGTCAAATCGTCCAAATCGATCACCTTGCAATCAACTCTTGCTATGAAATCCCCCAACAAAATGGGACAATCAAGAAGACCCCAGTCAGCCACCACAGAAGCGCCGGAAGAAAATTTCACCAAAAAACCGCATTCCCCACTCGCTCTGGTGTCAAATGATATCGATCCAGAAAGGTTCGAGCCACAAATGAATGGGTCGCGCCAGAATCAAAGAGAACACGCGCCCAACGGTTCTTTACCTTAAAGTTTCCCGCGGTGACATCTGCGCTTCCTCTGAAGAGACCACATTCAACTTCCCTTTGCCTTTGTCCAAGCGCGGAGGCGAGGCAAAGCCTGGAGTGGTGCGGGTTGCAACACAGCTTGAACCTGTGGGCACCTTGCGCGAAGATGTCCTGGTCTGCCACACTGGAAGCATACCTTGTATTTGGCCCAGCAGCGGCTCACATCATGACCTCTTCTCCCACAAATGTACACTCCAAGTCTCTGGTTGGCGCACCCTGAATGGCATGCACCTGCTCCTTCTTTTGCATTCCCAACCGCTTGAACATTTTTCAAACGGGTGACCGGCTCGGCCACAGAAGCTACATAGTTCCTTCTCTTCTTTACGTCTGACTCGTGGGACATTTTCTCTCCCACCAGCTGTCTCTTGCCCTGCCTCATCTGCTGCCCTCTTTGTTTGGCATTTTCGATAGCTTCTACCTTCAACGCCGCCTCAACCACCGTAGTGTAACTTGTCGCTCCATAAGCACTTGCGAACTGCTGCACGTCGCTGCGGAGTCCGCCCAAAAATCTCTTGACTCGATCAGCTTCCGTAGTCACCAAGCTCGAGCGACCGACTTAACTTGTTAAACTCAATTTCATACTCACTAACTGTGAGTTTCCTCTGCTTCAAGTACAAGAAGTCATTCATCAGGCGGTCCATTTCCACTGCCGGTAGAAACTTGCGCCGTACCATTTCTTTAAAACACTTCCCACGAACAGCCCGCCCCTAGGCTTTCTTTTTCTCGTAACCACCAACCTTTCGCCAACCCTTTAAGTTGATAGGCAGCAAGCATAACCTTCTGGTCCTCGGTCACACCAACATACACAAACATTTCTTCCAACGTAATCACCCAATCATCCAAGATCACGAAGTCTGCTTTTCCATCATACGTCGGTGGTCCAAGTCGCTGAAACTGCGAGATGAAAGTCATCGCAGGAGGAACTACAACTGGGGGTGTCACTGCCACTGAAGGAGTCGAACTAGTGGGGCCTCTAACCGCCTTTGTCCTCTTGGTGCCAGCCCAGACATCGCGGATGACATAGCTTGGAGCTGGGACTGGACCTCCTGCACCTGCCTCGTCAAAGCCTCATTACTTTGGCGAAGACTATCCATCAGGCATTATTCTGCGCGCCCGAAGACTCACCCTCGGCTTGGGGAGTTTGCCTTGTCACTGGCCGCTTCGACATCCTATTCACACGTTCACTCTTATCAAGCTCAAACCCAACAAAACACACAACGGCTATGCACAGACCATACATAAAGAAATATGAACATCAACTGCTAACTTGCTTTGGGAGTTTGAGAATGATGGTGTGCCTAGCCTAAAGATGACTCACCGTCATCCCCTGAACTTGTGCCTAAACCATGAATGCATGACTTGATTTGACCCAAAACCATGAGTGTACAGGTGTCATCATGTAAATCTTAGCTTGGCACGTTGTGCTCATGCAATGTTATGTTATGCGTGTTGTGCTATGCATTCTAAAACAGGCCTTAATGCATGCCATGAGCGGTCGTACGCATCACAATGCTATGCATCCCATACTACATAGCATTGCATGCAACGAAGAAAAGAAAACGTGCTAGTCGCATCCATGTGGTGGGTTATGCATCCCATACTACATAACCCTCACATGTTGCCCCTATGGTGGATCCATATACACACATATTATGCATCCCATACTACATAATATGCCCCATATACTTCTGTTCATGCCATGAGTGTAGTGTACGTGCTTCGGCCCAGACATACTGATGGCACCTCGGTGTGTGTATGAGATGATGCTTAGAAACACAAAATCAAAGAGAAAGTTTGCCGACCAAATGTCAAGCAAACCTGCCTCTGATACCAACTGTCACAACCCGCATTTCCTCAACGAGCATATCGTATCAGAGCAAGAGGAACTACGGGTTATGATGCCACGTCGTGCAGGGGATAACTGCACACGCTCAGGCAACTCTTGACGCTTACTTATAAGTTGAAATTCACAGTGAAATGTAAGAAAACTTTTGGAGATAAATGGCCGTATCCCTCGCCTTAGATAGTAAAACTGTATTTGTACGCGGCGGAAATACTTTGTGTATTTATGATGAGCTTCTATATGCAGTCTAGAGTGATACTACTATAAAGACTCCTCTTTGTTTACGTCATTTAGAAAATATGTTCTTAGTGATCAAAACATGTGTGCATGATATACAATAGTAGGTTTTGTTAACTTCAAAATATCTAATGCAACCTATCAGAAATCCGTCTCAAAAGCAAGTAGATATCACTCCATCCAAGTGAGTCACATTAGCAGTCTAGTTCATATTTTACACAAAAGAAAACCCACCAAATGGGCGCCAACAAGCTGACACGAACCCATTGGGGCACATGTATGTCTGTATAACAAAAAGAAGAACTACCTCGCTATGTATGCTAGGCTAGCTCCCAAGAAACGCCACCAACCAAGCTAGCCTCTCAACCGGCTACAACCTGCACCTGAGACATTCAAGAAAGAATACCTTAGCAATCAACCAAGCTATACAAAAGAGAGCATGAATTTCATAAGTGATAAAGAAGGGCTTACCGACCCCGTAGAAATGTTTAAGTAAAAAGAGTGCATAAAACAGGTGCGTACATGTAGAAAACAATATCATTCCAAAGGTCAACCGCACCAAGTGCGTACAAGTTCATCAAGTCCTGCTCAAACCGTAGGAGCAAAAGGCAAAACACATGTCCATTCCATCATTCATAGACAAGAAACTACGATACTAGTGAAGCATAAGCAGCGGTTAAGTTCAATTTCGCAAGGGTCTTATCGGTGGCGGCCCTAAAGTGGAACGCACCAAACAAAACCAGCCCAAATCGGGGCCAAAATGGTCTCTCTAACCACAAAAACAAAACTCGGTGGCCACAGGCTGAAACCACACCACCCCTTGCAAAATTCTCACACAAACGCTCCTGCCATGGTTCACAAAAGTCGCCCCGCAAAATGCCCCATAACCCAAGGTAACACGTTTACTTTCATCGCCCTTACACACACGACTACCAATTTCCAACGTAGAGTTTGACGAACTTCATCACATGAAAAAAGGTCATAGGCCTTGTATCCAAGAAGAATTACATATAGAGTTTGATTAACATAAGTACATAAACCACATATTTGGAACACAATCATATGTTTTTGATCAAGGAAAAATCACCTCTATCTGATAGGCTACATGAATATGAACCAAATTCGCTACATGAAATAATCTAGCATAGGGAAGTTGATAACTACATGAATCACAAATCTAAACATGGAGAGCAAAGTCGTTTAACATAGGGATTAGCATAAGGAATTAGCTAATTTGAATTTAGCATAGGGAATTTTAGCATAGGGAATTAGCAAGGTCATTTAGCATAAGGAATTCGCTACATGTATCAAATTAACAAACAAGAGGATTGATCATAATTTGAATCAAGAAGAACAAATACGCATAGGGGAATTGAAAGAGCAATTTAAGGAAGATTCAACACAAGATCGAAAGCTAGGAAAATGGAAAATTGAAGCAAGAACGAAGATTGGCAAGGGTGGAGAACACCGCTTGCCTGAACCGAGGCGATGCCGACGGCTGCTCTCCTCTTTCCTTCCTTGCCTTGCTTGCTCCCTTGCTCTCTTGCTTTCTCTTTGGGAATGAAGAAGAAGAAGATGAAGATGAAATGAGAACCCCAAGTCTCTGTTTCGGACTTATTTCCTCCAACAGAGCTGAACCGTTCGATGCAGGATCAAGGAAATGAACGGCACAAAAAACTGGAAAAGTCGATTTTCGGGCCGGTCACGCCCTGTGTCACGCCCGTGACACAGGGCGTGTACCATAAGCGGCGCCGAAAGGCGGCCATTCCACGTTTATCCACACGGTACACGGCCGGGTACACGCCCGTGACGGGTCGGTCACGCCCGTGACCTAGGGCGTGTAGCCCGTGTCTCGACACCTCGTCGACAGAAAGTGTCGACACTCGACCCATCTTGACACGCCCTGTGACACGCCCGTGTCACAGGCCGTATCCCCTCTCTCAACACTCGACACTCGATACTCGACGCTCGATACTCGATGCTCGATACTCGAAACTCGACGAAGCGGGACACGGCCCGTGACACGCCCGTGTCACGGGGCGTGTACTCCATTCGTCGAGCTCAACTCGACGAAGAAAAAATCGTCGAGTCAAGGAGGTCACGCCCAGGTCACGACCTGGGTCACGCCCGTGTCAGGGGGCGTCTCGCACAAAAACGACCATTTTTCCTTTTGTGAAAATGTTTTCTGAGACGTCCTAGACCATTTTTGCCTCAAGCACTTTTTACCCTTTTTTTGTTTCCTGAACCAGCAACTTATTTTGAGCTACATTACCCGGGCGCGAAAAAGTGCAAGCATTCCCTAAGAGGCCTCACCGAGTCCCTCATATGGACTCCGGTTTGCTGGGAATCGTGCAACTCGGCAAACAAAACAGCCACTCACTCGCAGCCCGCGGAAAAACCATGCTCAAACTACAGTCAAAACCAATGTAACGCCCATCATGCGTACGTAATCAAAAATCCAGGGCGTTACATTGCTCTGTGGTTTATCTTATGGTTTGATTAGAGGAGTCTGGAATGGCTGACTTGCCACCGCGGCCGACGAGCTTGCCTGCTGAGTCGAGGGTGCTGAGAATGCTGAGTGTTCTGCGGGTTTGGACTGAAGTTGAGCGGTCTTTGGCGGACTCTGAAGTTACTCTTGTAATATACAACCCGGTGCGCGGCACACGAACTTTAGGCGCTCCGGCGGACTTGGTTTACTGACACTGAGCTGACTTGGTGGTCCCGACAGGGCGTGTAGAGGCGCACTGGAATAGTTTTGTCAGCGGGGCGCCCAAAGGCGAGCTTGGATTGTCTTGAAGTTGGAGTGCGCGAATGCGCGCTTGGACGGTCTTGACGGTGGAGCGCGTGGACACGCACTTGGATGGTTTTGACGACGGAACGTGTGAAGGCGCGCTTGGATGGTCATAACGGCGGTGTGCGCGGATGCGCGTTTGGTGGAGGAGAGCGCGCGAGGAAGAGGTGTGCGCTTGGGAGGGTGCGAGGAAGAGGCGCACGAGAGCGTGCACACGAAAGAGGCGCACGCGGGAGTGCGCACGGAAGAGGCGCGTGGTAGAGCGCGCAAGGGAGAGGCATGCGCAAGAGCGCGCAATGAGGAAGAGCGCGTCAGAGCGCACAGGGAAGAGGCGGGTGCAAGCACGCACATGGAAGAGACGCGCGCAAAAGAAAGAGGCGTGCACCGGAGCGCGCTGAGAAGAGGGGTGTGCAGGAGCATGGAAGGAAGAGGCGCGCGCAAGGAAGAGGCATGTATTGTGCCACGCTAGGAAGAGGCGCACGTGTGAGAGAACAAGGAAAAGCTGCGCACGGGAGCACGCTGAGAAGAGAAAAGGTGGAGAGAAATTCCTAGGAGGAAGAGATGAGAGTAAAAATCATGGGAGGATTTCCGACAGAGGAAAAGATGGGAATGAAGAGGAAAGGGGGTTTATTTATAGATTTTAGCAGAGCAAACCGATAATTTCTCCCTGTAACCACCAACCGGGCGAATAGAAACGCTCTGTTTAGAGCACGCTGATCGCGAATTTTATGTGAATGACAAGACCGCCCCCGGCGGGAAAATAACCGCACTCCTCGGAAAATAACCCCCCCCCCCCCCCCCCCGCAAGGGGAGGAGCGGCTGACGAGGGATGAGACCGGAGGTGGTCGACGGGGCCGGAGGCCAGGCTAGGCTGCTGGATGACGAGCGTCAGAGCCCGGCTGGAGGGTGTGGCGGCCTCGCGATCGCCCTCCTTTGGTGGGAGATGGACGCCCAAATCAGCAACCCTCTATCCACCCGATCTGGGCGGCCTCTCTGACAAAGGGGGCGGGCGACTCCCCGGTGCCCTCTCTCATTGTGTTTCCCCGTCGGGGGAAAGGCTGCCCTTTGACCGCTGATCTGGGCAACATTTTTGCCGCATGGAGCCCGAAACCCCCCTGGCTGCCCGCCCCATGGTGTTGCCCCGCAAGGGGCATGGCCGCCCCAAAGCGGGCGGCCCTTTTGGCCGCCCGGTTGGGGCGGCCTGTTCGCCTCCCTTGAATGACAACATCCTCGCTGCTCTGCCACTACTCGGGGCCCTCCACCCCATCGCCGACATCCTCTAGTCGTTGGTTTCGTCGGACCGCCCCTCTCAGGAGAGGCAGTTTATTCTTCGGGTGAGCGCGATTATTTTCCAAAAGGGGGCATTTTAGCCATTTACGTAAATATGACGATTCGCCACGCGTGCTCAACAGAGCAATTCTATTCGCCCGCCCGATATTACCAAGTATAAAACACTAGTCCACCTCTCCTAAAATCTATAAATATGGCTCATTTCTTTTCATTTTCATCATCGTTGGCATGGCCGGAAAATCCTCCTACGATTTTCTCTCTCCACCGCTTTCCCCTCCTTTTCTCCTCCCCGCTGCGCGCCCCGTGCGTCTCTTGCTTCTCTTTCTGCACACGCGTCTCACTACGAGCTCTTGTCTCCTTTCCTCCTGCGAGCTCTTGAGCGCGCCCCCCTTCCTCGTGCGCATGCGACCCATCTGTGTGTTCTTTCTTGCGCGCGCTCCCTTAGCATCAACATAGCTCCTTGTCGCCGGACACCAACCTCCTTCCGTAGCGCGCCCATCGCCTCGCTGTGCGCGCATCCCTGCGACCGCCGCTCTCTTGCGCTGCGTGCTGCACATCGCGCTTGCGCGCTTCCCCGCACCTCTGCTCTCTGCGCTCCCAGCGCACTCTTGCGCACGCGCTAAATCCAAGCACCGTTCCAAGCACCCCACTTCACGCGCAGCCCCATCGACCACTCACTCTGCCATCAAGATGGCTTCACAAAGGCTTCAAGCTTCAAGCGTGCGTCGCGCGCTCCACCGTCAAGAGATCTCTCTAACTGCGCCCATCGCGTGCTCCGTCATCAAGACCAAGACCGCTTGAAGCACACCTCCGCGCGCTCTCTGCTGTCAAGACCATTCCAACGCGCCTTCTCTCTCGCTTTGCTCCGCCGAACCACCAACAATCATGCCAGAATGAATGCCCAAAGTTCGTTTTCAGTACCTCCAGCAGTTTACAAGAGCTGCAACTTCATGGCTCGCAAAGGACTGGCCGCTACGTTGTAGTCAGCGTCGTGTCTTTACTTCTTACCTACAGAAAAATCTCAGCGCAGGTCGACTCCGCGCAGCAAAGCTCGTCGGGCTGCAACGAGTCAGTCATATCCAGGTTCATCAAAATCAACAAAAGAACAACCACAGATTACGGCGCGCAGGTTTGCGCCGCTCGAGTTTCCCAAACCCAGACACCCGGGCAAAAATATCGAGTCACCCCCGCTTCCTAGCATCAACAAAGGAACTTCAAAAGCGGGGGTCAGTGAATCACTGATACCACAACTAATAAAGAAACATTTAGCTCCGCGAGTGGTGGTCTGTCATCCTCTGAGTTCCCTTCCTCTCCCTTTTAATATTATAATACGAGAGAAGACTGTCTGCTGCCGCCCGCCATGAGTTTTTTACAAAAAAAAAAACTATGTACAATAACAAGCAAATAGTGGAGATGACCGACACAAACCAGACCACGTGGTTTTTCATCAAGTTGACCAGTTTTCCATGTTAAAAAATTCTTTTTCCAGATTTTTATTTACTGTGACTATTGACGGGCTCGACCGCTCCTGAGCCAAGACGGTCCAACTTTGAGGGATCCCAGCACTTATATTTAAAATTTAAAGACACTGATTTTCAGGAGCTCTTTAAAACAAGAGACTGAAACCGTAATTTTGCCTAATCTTCATTACGCACACAGGATTTTTTTTGATATATATTTAATATATATTTATTTTCGAAAAGGACAGCCCGCGCCCTGCGGTTTATTTAATATATATATATTTTCAAATCTGTAACACGAAAAATATGTGAGCGTCGTAAATCTTAGGGGCAAGCCCGTGCTCCTGTCCCTTATAAACTCACCCATCTTTTTTCAACCTGCACCCGCCGGCTGTTCACCGACAGGTTTTGGTTCACGAAAACCGGACCGGCCGCTTCCCTTCCCGCGCCATCGGACGGCCCATGATACGCCAAGGAAGCGATGTGCGGCCGATGTTATTATACTGATATATGGCGGGAAAAAATGGCGGGAGAGGACAGGTGGAGAGAGAGAGAGGCAGGGGGAGGTTGGGACGTGACGTATCGAGGAGAGAGAAACGGAGGGATAACGTGGGGTGTCGGACAAACACCTTGTGGCGCGGGGGATAACGTGGGTGCGGGCCCCACGTGTGTGCGGATGGTGGGGCCCACGCGACCAACGTCTCTCCCCGCAGCAGCTCATCGATATTCGCGTCCACGGGAAATTTTAAAATTAATTTTTAGGGGTCGTAATTATATTATGTTTAATAATTATTTAAATAGTGATTTATAAAATATCTATAATAAATAAATATCACATTAGTTTTTTTGAGGAAAGGCAAAGTTGTATTCGACAGAGGCTCCGTTTAGGGAGTAATTTTTAGGTCAGCACATCTGACCATGAGCAAGTTCCTGCATCAATGAGGAGTCTGCAAAGGAGGTGGGGCTCACACAATTGTGGCTTGTGCCATACACTTTTGTGCGGGGCCCTCATCATTTCAGGCCCCTCATTAGTTGCCATGACCATGCTCATGGTCAGGAGTCCTGACCTAAAAATTTTCACCATTTTTTGGGCTTATTTTTATCAGTCAAGCGATTATGATCGTATAAGTCGGACCTTAATCCAAAGTATTTTAAGACTGTGTTTGGCGCGGCTTATCGCAGCTTATTTGCTCCGGTGAGCTTGGACAATATTGTCATTGTACGTTTGGTATGACAAATGTTATTACCGTTATCAAAAAAGAAACTGCTTTGGAGCATAAGATTTTGATATAAGAATAACATTTTTGTTCAACCTCATCAGAGCAAAAAAGTCAAAATAAGTCACGCCAAACAGAGGCTTAACGAAAAATCATATAATTGTATTTACACAGATGGTAAATTAGAAATGATATAAAAAGGAAGGACCCTGCACTTCATTCTATTTTGTATTTTTGTTTGATAACAGTCAATTTTCCATTTTAAAACAGTAGATTTAAAATCTGTATTTTCCTCTTTTCTCCTTTCAGATTTGGCTAATTTTATTTAATTAATAAAGTTGTATGAAAATAAAGTTTAGTTTATTAATTTTGTAAAAATTATAATATATACAATACTTTATTTTGTCTTAAATACATCCCATCTTAATTTCAATAACAGAAAAGAAATCATGAAACTACATCTTAAGTTTTAGCAAAAAAAAGATAATTTTTGCAAACAAAAGTAGCTAAATTTGTCTTCATATATCTTATAAAAAATAAAATAACAAATTAAAATCAACATTAAGTAAAATAATAATAATACAAAATAATAATTTCTAACATTATCAAAGATAATAAATATATTGAACTTGAAAACACCGGCAATTGCACATTTCTAACAAGCGTACTTTTCATAACAACCCTAAACTTCAAAAAATTAGATCCAAAAGCTTCAGTCTAGAGAGGAAGCCCAAATATGAAGCTTTTCGTGTAGTTGCAGTTCCAAAATTAGTGGTTATGTGGATATGCATGAGTACGGCATCCGTCTAATTCACGCCCTCAATGTCATGTTCTGAGGAGGTGCAACACGAGAATTTAATTAGCAGATGTCCTTGTCGAGCAGATCTCCATATTGCGTAGGCACGGCGGAACTGAGATTTTGAAGTCGCACGGGCACAATCTAAATAATGACAATTTGGGGGGTTCGGGGGGCAGCGCCTCTTGAGCGGGGGTTCGGGGGGGAGAGCCCACGAAATTTTTTTTTTTGCAAAGATATTTAACTGCTACACACATATCAAAAGCGAACTCACAAAGTTTGAAGTGGAACGCCTTACTTACAACCACTGGAATGGAAAGGAAAATATAATCCAGAAAAAACTATTAAAAAGTGTGTGACAAGGGGCTAGACATCCTGTTTCATTGCTCCGCCAATACCCATAGAAATACTGGACTGAAATTCGGTCCAGATTTCCCAAGAAAACTCTGGAGTGATTTCAGTCCAGATTTTACAAAAAAATGTGGACTGAAATCAGTCCCAGATTTCTTGTGAAATCTGGACTGAAATCAGTCCAGAATTCTTGTGAAATCTGGACTGAATTTCAGTCCAGATTTCACAAAAAAATCAGGACTGAAATCAGTCCAATTTCACAAGAAATTTGGACTGATTTTAGTCCCGGATTTCACAAAAAATCTGGACTGAAATCAGACTAGATTTCTTGTGAAGTCTGGACTGAAATCAGTCCAGAATTCTTGTGAAATCTGGACTGAATTCAGTCCAGATTTCACAAAAACCTGACTAAAATCAGCGGAGCTTTCACAAGAAATCTGGACTGAAATCAGTTCAGATTTCTTGTGAAATCTGGACCATAAATCAACTGTTAAACTGAAATCAAAAGAAAAAGAAGAAGAAGAAGAAGATGATGATGAAGAAGATGAAGAGGAAGAAGAAGAGAAGAAGAAGAAAGAAGTTACCTGGCGGGAGCAGCTTGGCGGGATCAGCGGAGCAGCCTGGCGGTCTAGGGCACGGAGCAGCGGATTTCTTCTCCCCGTGAAAATCACGGAAAGGGCGGATCAGCGGGAGCAGGCTAGGGCACGGAGCAGCGGGAGCAGCGAGATTTCTTCTTTCTCCCCGTGAAAATCGCGGAAAAAGACGCTCTGGCACGTGCCCTAGCGTGCCCAGTCATAGTTCCGCTCGTGTGCGTAGGCAATACTCTGTCAAGTCTCCCGCCAACTTTCTTGTCGGCCTTGAGCCCTACATGCACAGTCTCTTTCTCCGTCCGGCAAACTCGTTGATCCGATGAGACTGAGGTCGTTGCAATAAACTCAGTTTTTCAAGCTAGTGCGGTGAGAGTTTTTGGCGGTGCCATTTAATATTTTTGAGGGAGTAATTTTTAAATTAAATTAGGAGAAATTGTGGTGCGTATAGTCAAAATATATTTTTTTTAAAAGCACTTTTATCTCAAAAGTGTCTTGTTGCGGATCGCTCAAGATTCCGGTAGATCGAACTAAATTGAACCACCTTAGCTCAAGAGCGGTCGAACGTGCAAACACTCACAAGAAGTAAAAGTTGATAAGACAATTTTTTTAACGTGAAAAATTCGTCAACTGAGTGAAAAACCCACGTGGTCGGATCTGTGTCGACCAACTTCTAATATTTGTTGGTTGTTGTGCGGGAATTTTTAAGAGAATCGAGGGCGACAAGCCGTCTCTTGTTATATATACTGGAGAAAGAGAAAAAGCATGGCTAGAGGATGACACAGGCCACCGCTCACGGAGCTGAGTATTTCTTCGTATGTTGTGAGGAGTGATGTGTTCGTTGTACTCTAGTGTTCTATGTCAGTGCTTGGAGGCAGGAGCGACGTGTAACGCCTCCATTCGTCATATAGAATATAACGGTGGGTCTGGTCGGGGCCCCGCGCCATATTTCACAGACAAACGGCGGGAATTATGTATGAATATCAAATCACGTTCTACTCTCGCATCCTAACTCAGAGACATTCTAGCGAACGCATTTTTAAGTTGCAAGAATTCATCACAGTGAATGTCCATATATATAAACCATACATTTATATATATCACCCAGAATATATACAAATACACAACTCTCATGGCCTTAAGGCCTTACAAATTTCTCTTTACAACTATTTAGCTCCATACATTGGCACGCAGGCCGGCCACACATGAAATCCAAGAATTCTTCGCACTGCCTTCAAGGGCCTTTAAGCAGCAAGGGCTTCATCCGCTCAATCCAATCAACCCGTCAACACCTGCAGTTAGACATCCCCCCAAGAGCGGTAAATAAAAAACGGTCAGCATTAACTGACCAATTATAACGACCCATACCCCTTATCAGGGGCAGTGGTTCCTTCCCTGTATGCATTGCAATCATAACATCTATCTATCACAATAAGTATCACAACAGTATCACAAGCGCTCGCGTCCGCCAGACGCCCGTGCACTCAGGGCACATTACGGTGGGTCGAACTCTTTGGCAGCACCACCGAGCAGAGATTTTTAACATGTTGGTTGGCCGGTCCTAGTCCGCCAATACGTATGCTGGCGTCATTTTGCTCATCCCACTCAGAGTGTGTTATACTCATGGCAAACTTGAGCATTTAACGCACTGAGATCGACCCACCTTGTGGTGCATGTAGCAAGCTGGATCGGGGGACGCATCCGCCTATGCATTGACACCAATCGATCTCTCACAACACAGGTCCAGGTCAGCCTTTCCCTTGCTTAATTCGTCAATAGCGCAGATCTTGACGCGGGTCGGCCTTCCCTTTCCTGCTCCGCACACAGCTCTCGAAGAGCCACTTTCCAATTCATTCCAGTTCATCACACCCAATACAAGGGCTCATACCGAGCTTTTCAAGGGTTCACAATTCACAAGCATCCATACAATACACAGAGTCTTCTCCTACCACAATATAAACATCACCACTCCAGACTAACCGTCCGGATGAGCTTCACACAGCATGCTATAACCGTACTACCCATTTCCGACTCTAAATACAGACTCAACCTGGAATCACTTACCTTTCCGCTTTCCACCGCTTGGTGGAGGATTCTGTGCATATGCATAAAGAAAGGACTTCGCTTGTCCAAGAAGGAGATCGTTACCCTTGACGATCGCTTTGGAGCCTGAACTAGTCGGATGGAAATCACTGCCACGGCCTTGCTCTCCAAGAATCTGAACTCGGATCTCGATGCGGAACTCCGAAGCTCCTCCGACACACCGACTTCCTTCCCTACCTTCCTTTCTTCCTCTCCTCACTCCTTATCTTATTAGAACGAGAAAGACTAAGAGTGAATGAGAGTTCCATCCACGGTTATATAACAGCAGGGAAGGTGCTGGACCCTTAGATCTAAGTTGAAGGAAATAAACGGGCACGATTTGCCCAGAAATATCTATTTTTGGGCTGACACGCCCTGTGAAACGCCCGTGTCACAGACCGTGTCCCTCAAGCGGTGCACGAACCGCCTTATCCAGAACAGGACATGGTCATGTGGCATGCCCGTGTCACATGGCTGACACGCCTGTGTCACTCAGTACACGCCCGTGTCTAGTGGACGTATACCTCAGGCAGTACACCACTAACTCAACCCGAGCGGGGCACGACCATGGGGCACGCCCGTGTCCCAGGCCGTGTACCCCAAGACACACTCGTGTCCACCAGCACACATCCCTGGCTGATCCAGAGAAGGACACGACCCTATGACATGCCCGTGTCACAGGCCGTGTACTCAACGTGACTTGCTGCTCGACGATCATTGAGTGCAGTTCGTCGACTAGAGGAGGACACACCCTCTGACATGCCCGTGTCACTGGGCGTGTTCCCTCTCGAGAACTTCTCTATTGCATTCCGTTGAGCACTCAACAAGCTGCTCAACCCGAGCAGGACACACCATGAACCGCCCTGTGTCCCAGGCCGTGTCGCCCAACCTGAACCCAATTGGGATTTGGGTGTTACACGACGTTCCTTGCACATCCTGGATCTGCGACTTAGGTGCCTGTGCGATGTGCTATGAGCGTCTTATCCTCTATCACTCGTCTCCTGTTGCATTTAGAAGAGACTGAAGTGGTTGATTTGTTTTGATTGATGGGTCTGTTGTTGAGTTGAGGGGGCTGAGAGTATTGCGGTCTTATTTCTGCTTATGATGTTGTAAGACCCCCTTCCCCCTTACCATGGAGGCTACCGGATCTTATGCCCAGAACATCAAAATCACTCTCTCTCAAAATAATAAAAGCGGAAGCTATACTATACATCAGATCTCGTCCCACCTGGACGCACAGTAGTGGTAGTAGCCTGCTGAAGCGGTATCTGCTCCTCAAGTCCTGCCTCCTCGATGTGCTGGTGTTTCATCTCCACGGGCTCCTAAAATAGTTTGGTCACTGACCATTAGTCAAAAAGACTAAGTCGTTTCCTCCGCACCTCGCCCCGCAGCTCCTAGGCACCGAGCGGGAGGACAAAGCGGAGGACAACAAGGGGTAGCAAAGTGGAAGCAGGTGACAGAATCTATCTAGCAGTTGTAATAAGTATCAATGATCTACTCTAGCAGTTCTAAGTATGGTACAAGTAGTAAGTAAGAGCATGCAATAAAGGAAAGTAAAGGACAGCAGTAAGAGCAAGTAAATAAACTAATCTACCACTATACTATCACCATAAAAGTACCTTAACTTATATAAATGCCCATACAAATATATAAGTTAGGATTTCCAGGAAATTTAACTTATCATATAAAAGAGCCCATACTAATTTATATGATAAGGATCTATGAAGCGTATGACCTAATATGAATAATGTTATGATGCAATTTTATGCACAGGCAAGTGCAACTCAACACACAACGACTCTGTGATCACAGACCTTTAGTTCCCACTTTTTGAGAGCTAGCATCACTCTCGGGTACCACCGCTGTGGCTACGGCAGCAGCGGCGGGCGTCTCCCGCTTCTAGACCGGTATGCACACTACCAAGCCTTAGACCCCTCTCTACGCCTCTGTACACGTCCAAGGTGCACTCTAGAGTCTCGCGTACGTACTTTGCTGACAACCCGCAGTCTGTTGGTCGGATGTGCGTTATCGGGGATCGTCCTCCAGACCGCAGTGTAAAACAACCCACTGGCCCCTCTAACCCTCACAACCGCCTGGTGCACCGTACTGCCATCGGTGTGACGAACGGCCAGTACCGCATGCCCCACCACTATATTTATGCACATGCAAGTATTTCATTCCGAGCCTCCGCTCGCAGGACCAAACCCGTCCTGAAACCCTCAAACCCAAACTCGGGTGAGAACGCACATTATTGCCTTTATAAACCAACTCCCTCAACCCCCAAACGGGTGAGCATATATCGTGAATCTCTCCAAACCTACACGGTGAGAAGGTACAACAATGTCCTAGACTATTAGACTACTCTTCTCTAACGGGTTTATTCTACTTAAAATTTAAGGTTAATCCCAGGACTGACTGCCCCGGTATTCCCTGTGAAGGACTCTTCAAGGGGCACTAGGAACTGTGTTGGGATACGCCCAGCGTTCCTTTCGCAAGGATATTTTTATTTAGTGATGCTACCCATGTTTCCACCCAGCTCTCTTTATTGTTCTGGTACAACCCTAGTGACTTAAGATGTTACCGGGAAACCGACGGTCTTCCGTCGACCCCCCCCCTCCAGTTGCTAACTAAAGACTTGCACTTTTGATCCCTCACTAAGACAATACTACCCACCAGGTTATACATGTTGCACTCTCTTATTTCTTCCGATAATCAATCCCCTGGTAACCCCTAAGGCAAGACTTATTTATGTTATATGCAGACAATGTCCTATTTACCCTAAAAATGAGATCTTCCAAACCCTAAGGCATATTGACCCTAAATATTTATCCTAGGGTGGTATGGGCTAAGGGAACTACCCTATGAATTCTCATAATTTTCCTTGGTCAAATAATCCTTTAATTAAATCTTTAAATTAATTACTAGATCACTTTACACTGAAGTAGTATGATTTGATATCCACTGCACCTAGGTAATTTTTTCCTGAATTGTATACTGATAAATATTACTGTGCACAGAGTTCATAATTTTCCCTTTAATTATTTATTCCAATTTCTTATTTATACCAAATTCTCATAAATTCCATTTTCCAATGAAGTATAGGCAATATGTAATCCAAAATTCCAGGAAAATTACAGAACATATAAAACATGAATATATGACTATTGGCAGAGTTTCATCAACTTTTATTATGTAATGGCTTATCAATTTCCATTCTTACATATTTACCAAAATGCCATTATATTATTTTAAAAACTATCAACACATCCATTAATTCTGAAAATTTATGCAAGACTAATAATACAATTTTATAGCACTAGAATTAATTCCAATTTTTTCTGAGGTGCATATCCATCATTTCAAGAATTAATGAAATAAGGGTAAAATGGGCATTTTAAGATATTTTATTACAAAAGCTCTTCAAACAGAAGGATCAAATTTTTCCTAAGTCAAATGTAACCCTATATATATTGTGGCAAAGTTTGAGGATTTGTGCTTGAGGAAAACCCTTTTACAATTTATTTTCAAAAGAGCTACATTTAAATAAATTCCAATAAATGGGATTTTTGATTCCCAAAATCCCATAATTAATTTAGGGTGTAATTTACCTAATGAATCACTGTAAACAATTCCAAAGATTTTTGCATGCCTCCATTTGGCTGAATACACAAATATTTGAACTTTTGCAATTAGCGCACACCAGGCAAAATATGAACTAACACATGCAAGTGGATTCTCCAAAATGAAGTTATCCAAAGGTGCTGAAATTTTTATCATGCACCAAGGATGTCCCCAATGACCTACCACCAAGATTTGGGGCCATGGCGAGGCATATAGCTCCATATATTTCACTTATTTACATTTTGACATTTTGACCAAAACTATAGGAAAAAGTGTTTTAAAAATTCCTAAATTTTGGCAGGGGCTAAATATGCCCTAATCATGCATATACCCAAAAGTTGGGGCCATGGTGATTGCTGGTTTGACTTGGGCATCCAAATGAATTTCTGCCCTAGTTTAGGACCAGTCCTAGGAGAAATGCCCTACAGGACTGTACACTACACCAAATCACAACTTTAAGATGGAAAATTAAAGGTAAGACAATCAGCTACATTTTTCATTGAGGGACTAGTTTCCGGAAATGCATCTAAGAGGCTTAAACATAACATGCAACATGACTGTATTTTTGTGACAGAGTCTATACTATTCATCATATTAAAATTAAATCATATTAATGGTTTTGCACGAATCTTAAAGAGTAACCGGCGGGATCCGTTCATCTTCTCCAATGGTTTAACGGCTGAGATCGAGTTTTCCTGGGTGATGTTTGCTGGCGGTTTTCCGGCCAGCTGAGCCACCACCACCGCCGGCGATATCGTCACCACCTTCGTTAAGGTGGGGGCTAGCGTTTCCCGACGGTGGGGCCGCCGGAGTTGGCTCCTCCGGCGAACCCAGCATGAAGAAAAGGCCGGATCTCTTCATTTTCCTCTCATGGCATCGGGCTCGATGAGCCCGATATCTCCCTAAATGGATCTAGAAATCTAGTACAGGTAGAGGTGAGGTGAAACGAACCTGGATTGGGGCTTGGCTGCGGGTCAGGCGGCGGTTTGCCATGTGTGGTGCGCCGGCGAGCTCCACCCCGATTCCTGATTCTCCACTGTTTTCCATGATCCAACACTCGAATTCCACTCCTCTGTACCTCCTGAAGCTGTTGGTGAGGTCTGTTTGGACTGAGTGGAGTATATGGGGGGATATTACCTATGTGAGTTCGGTTGAGCTTGGTTTGCTCCGCCCCAGCTGCCAAGTGGCTCTCAGCCCCTGTTTTCTGCTGGAATGGAGAGAGGAGGTCGGCCATCTGGTTTTGGGCAGATAAATTCAGCTGAAGGGGTGGCCATGTGGCCACCATTCCCTTCTTCTCCATTTCTCTCTCCTCCTTCTCT